>VXAB01012117.1:0-45693 GCA_013399175.1 Odontophorus gujanensis
TTACTTTTTTTCTCCCTTTATATATATAGTTTTTAATTTTTCCCTTTCCATTTTTATTTTCCCCTATTTTTTCCCTTTTTAATTTTTCCCTTGGTAATTTTTTTTCTCCTTTTTCCCCTTTTTTCTTTTTTTTTTATTTTTTCTTTACATTTTTTTTCCTTTTTTTTTTTTTTCTTTTTTTATTCCCCCCCTTTTTTTTTTCTTTCATACCTTTTTAAATCTCTTTTTAAGTTTTCCCCCTTTTTTCCCCTTTTTATTATTTCATTTTTCCCCATTTAATATTTTTACTTTTATTGTTCCTTTTATTTTTTCTTCCTCTTTTATATTTTTTCCACTCTTAATTTTTTTTATTCCCTCTTTATTGTTTCCCCCTTCCCCCCGGTTTAAGTTTTCCCCCCTTTCCCTCTCTTCTAAGTTTTTTTACTTCCATTTCTTTTTTTTTTTCTCGTTTAATTTTTATCATTTTTCCCTCTTTTTATTTTTCTCCCTTTTTTTCCTTCTTTTTCTTTTTGCCCCTCTTTTCCACCTTTTTTAGTATTGTTGCCCTTTGTTACCTCTTCCCTTTTTTCCTCCCCCACCCCCTCTTTATTGGGCTGCAGTGTGGCCACGGGGCTCCCACTGCTTCCTGATCTGCTCAGGATTTGGAACTGTAAATAACACAGAGCACAAAATCCTCACCCTAAATCTGCACGGGATGTGCTGTTTTGCATCTACCTCTGATTTTGATAATGTGTGGATCTCTGCTCCCCCCACCTGGAACGTCCTTCGTTATTTCCAAAATTTGGGACTTTCTGGCATGGTGTGGTTCCATCTTCACCATGTCAACCTTGCTGCTGGCCGCGTGATTTGTGTCATTTTTCACAGCTTCATGAATTTGTGCTTTGGCATTACTTTGGCTGTTGGGTCACCTGCAGCACGTTGCTCATCCTTAGAGCAGTGGGGTTGCTCATTGCATGCCCTAATAGTGGGGAAATGGATGAGAAAACGTTCTGCCTTCTGTTTTTTAATGTCTGTGGGAAAGAGGAGATGTCTGACGGTGACGGCAGCTTTGGAAGATTCAAGATCATGTTGAATTTTTTAGAATTTTATTCTTTTCCATCATGGCCGGGGATCACACTGAGTTTCTTTAGGATTTTGGTCTTGTCCAGGATGGCTAAGGATCATACAGACTTTCTTTGGGATTTTTTCTTGTCCATGATGGATCACCTTGACTTTCTTTGAGGTTTCGGTCTCAGTTGTCATGGTTGAGAATCACTTTGACTTTTGGGTTTCAATCTCATCCATCATGGATAGGGAACACCTTGACTTTTTGGGGTTTTGGTCTCGTCCATTATAGATCAGGAACAAACTGATGTTCTTTGGAATTTTGGTCTCATAAATCGGGATCGTGTTGACTTTCTTTGGGGTTTTGGCCATCATGAATCAGGATCATGTTGACACTCTTTGGGTTTTGGTCTTGTCCATCATGGATCAGGATCATGTTGGCACTCTTTGGGTTTTGGTCTTGTCCATCATGGATCAGGATCATGTTGGCACTCTTTGGGGTTTTGGTCTTGTCCATCATGGATCAGGATCACGTTGACTTCCTTTGCGGTTTAGACCGTGTTCATTATGGTTGAGCGCTGTGACATAGAACTAAATCATCTCACTCATCATTTTCTCCATGTGTTCACTCTTTGATGGAGCTTTGCATCACATTTTCAGGGCTCTCACATTGTGTAGGCGCAGACTTTGTGATGAGTGGGCTTTCACTGCCATAAATCCGACTACGTGTGTGGCATTGGGAAAATGCATGGCATAAACCTCCTTATAGAGGATGATGAGCAAAGGCTGCAGTGTAACTCCTGCCACACAGTGCTTTTATGCTCGGTAGCAATTAGGCTTTAATTATTGGCTTTGTGACTGGTCAGCTGCACAGACGTCAGCTTTTAATTTTAGGTATTTTGGCGTGAGGACTACCTGAAGTGCTGGAATTTATTTATTTATTTATTTTCCCCCACTGCTCACAAAACTGAATCATCTTTGTTAGATTTGTCACAACCTGCTCCACTCCTGGCAGGCTCAAACCTGGAAGCTTCGAGTTTTGTAAATGAAAACGAAGCACAAATGGTCATAGGATCTCATGTTGGGAACCCCAGGAGATTCCATGCAGCCTCCCTGGAGGCTTTGGGTTCTTTTTCATATTTTTATAACTTTTTTTTTTTTTTTTTTACTGTAGCCTTTTATGATCTGGAAAGCAGCCCAGAAAATAACTTCTAGGAAGGAAGCTGGATGCAGTGCCTCTGTAGGATGTCCTTGCATCCCTTCTACCATGAAAATTTAATAGACATTCATGCATAATGCTGTGTGCTGTCAGTAGAACTTAGCTCCTGGTCATTTTCGGTGCAAGTGCTGCTGTAAAATTCAACTTTGACTTCTGCTGCTGTTCCTGAAGGAAGCCTACAGGGAGAAGATATTAACTTTTATTTTTTGTACCCGTGACTGTCCATTAATTGAGTTCTTTAATAAAATTATGTTGTAATATGCTCCTTGGTCTTTTTAAATCACTTTTGGCACCGGGTGGGGATCTCTCCTGCTTTGCTGTGTGAGTTGTAACTGTAGTAGAAAAAATGGAAAATGATGCTGAGGTGGCACTTGGAGCAGACACTTGTGACTCACCCGGCTCTCCTCTAACGAACATCATTAGCTGTTTGGTAAATATCCACTTGCTAAGGATGCTTGTCTAAAATTAGGAGCAGCTACAGCCAGCTGAGGATAAAAGTTCCCTCTTTGGGATTTAAACTGCCCCACCGGAGGTGTGCAACCTGCTGAGGATGCAGTGGTGACGGGGCTGGGTGGCACGTGGACACCACGCTAGGGCACATCTTACTTGTGTTGGGAGGTAATCTGTCCCCTCATGGTTTAAAACTATTCATCACGTATCCAGTTTGGTGGGTTTTTGTGTTGCCATTGTTGAAGGAAGGTCTATTGGCCTTCACCAACCCAACACCATTGGGCTTCGCCAGCCCAACCCTTTCTTCTTGGCTCCCCCAACACTTCTCAGCCATCTGGCAGAGTGGCTGGTTGGGTTCTTGGTTGTGGGTGATCCACCTGTTGTGCTCCAAGGAGGCTGTGCATAAGGCATGGATAAGGCATTGGGGAGCTGGAGGCCATATCTGGTGGAGAGCATCAGGCATCCAGCTGCAGGCTGGCGTGTTAGCATCAATGAAATGTGGTGCTGGGCTTCCATCTGCATTATTTTGGCTGGTGTTGATGGTTTTCTGCCTCTGTGTGATTCTGTGCAAAGGAGATGTGTGATGGCTTTAAACTAAAAGAGGGGAGATTTAGGTTTGGTGTTGGGGGGGGGGGTCGGAACTGGATGGTTTCTAGGGTCGCCTCCAACCTACACCATTCTGTGATTCTATGACAAGTAGTGTAATCAGAAAGAAACCAGTTCCCACCCACTGTTTATTATGTAACCCTCTAATTAAAGTCATCAAACAGGGATGACTCGGCGGCTTGGGAAACTTCCCCCATGTCTGGGTCAAAAATACTTCCTCCGCTCCTTATTTACATTGCAACAACCACGATGTTGTGTCAGTTAATTCTTAGCCCTGCAAGCTTATTTTTGGCTTCAGCTGTTGGGAGTCTTCTGTTGCTTGGGCCCCAAAAAGGTCCTTTAACTCTTCTGTTTTCCCTATAAATGAGTGAGAACTTGAGCTAGTGCTGCTCCCTTTCTCCCTACGAAAGCTGGTGTGAAGCACTTCTCATAGTTGCTTAGGGCTGCAAATTGTGTTTTCTTTTTCTGGCTTGTTATTTCTGCACTGTATTTTTGACTGAAGGGTAAAGCATTAAGGTGGGTCTCTTGCCCAAGAAGCAAATGGTGTGTGTTCCTGTGGTGGCTGTAATGCTCAAACTCTGATAATGAGAAGCATACGTGGATGGAGGTGGCGGTGACGAAATGTCAAAGACCTCCAAAATACAAAATGTGGCTGCAAATAAAATGTTGCGTTCTGTTTTCCGTGCACAAAAGTAAATGGTTATGTATTGCAACAGCTCCTAAAACCTCACTCAGCCCTCGTGTTTGTTCAGAGCATGAACAGCCCCATTTGTATGTAGGCATGTTTGTTATAAATGTGTAATAAATGTTGCATCTTTTAACAGATTATTTAGTTTTGAGCGTTCAGCTTGCGTGGAAGACAGCTGCATAGTGAGTGGTGTGCTTTGAGGAGCAAGGTGGCCAGATTAACGAGCTCTTCGTTGGCCTCACAGAGAGAAAAATGTTCTTAAATGCTCTCAAATGTAGCATGCAGGTTCTTAGATAATTGCAGAGTGGTCTCACCTAGTTGAGCTACAGATAGACTTCCTGCCTGAAAATTCACATCCACATCCTGCCCAAAACACAGCCGCTGATGTTCTTCAGCACTTGGTGCCCAGTTTACCGAGGTGACGTTTTCCCTTTCCAGGGTTTTGCTCATCAATTCTAGTGTTCCTGGTGTGGAAGCTTTATCATGGGTGCAGGCAGACACTGTGTGCATGGAGCAAAACGTGTGAGGTGTGGCTGAGGTCCTTTGGTTTGTTCATCAGGAGGTGGTGAGCACAGCCCTGAGCTGTCAGAGCCGAGGGAACAATGGAACACTGCTCTCAGATGTAGGGTTAAGTGGTGCTGTGTGGACTTCATGGTCTTTGTGGGGCTCTTCCAACTGGGATGTCTTGTGATCCAGTGGGCAGGCTGAATGCCTGTTCCCTTCCTTGCCTGGTGAAGGTGGAGCCTCGCCTCCAAAACCAAGTGTGATCTCAGAGGTGTAGTTCAGCCTGGACTTGGGATAGACCGTGCCATGATGGCCTTTGGGGCCCCTTCCAGTCCAACCCATTCTATGAGCTCCCTGCAGAACACATCACCAACAGAACCACTCAGCCTCATGGCCAGGCCTGCTGTCTTAGGTCAGAGCTGTGTAATTTAGTGCAAATAATTCAATTAGGGCTATGCCCTGTGCCTCTACCACATGGTAGATGATTGAGCTAAGGCAATGTGAGGGCAGGCAGCACCTTTGGCCGAGCGCTCAGGGCAGCAGCCATGGTCAGCAGGTTGATCCCTTGGTGTTGTTTCCAGATCTCCTGTCGTGTCATCTCCAAATGTGCTGTCATGTTGTCTCCCAATCCCAGTGAGCATCTCAGTGCTGTCTGCCAACCACTGCCCTCTTGCTCGCATGCTCTTCGCAACGCTCCCATTACGTTCCCCTGCAGCCTCCCAGTGTAGCAGTAATCCTTTCCCTCTATAAAAGAGGATTAAAAATTGGAACATTCGTACCTTAATTCAGCCTGCCAGGGCTGTGCTCCGTCTTTTGGGCAGTAATCCTGTCGGGGAAGGACCATCAGCAAATAGCAGATCCTCTGGTCATGCTACTGATGGGGTTAGCAGTTCTTGAAATTAATTAAAAAGCTGTAACAACCAGAGATGAGCAAGTTGCTTAGAGTGACTTAAAGGTCAGAGTAAAATAATTAGAAATTGGGATTTCGTGGCTCTTGAAAAGGGAGCATGCACGTGGACATAATGGTACCTTTGAGAATGCTGTTTGTCAGGTGCTTTGCTGTCCAGGCTCCACTTATGTGCTTAATAAACAGGTGTGAAATGCCATTTGTTTCTGTTTTAGGTGAGATGCTGATGAGAAAGGTGTGGTAAAAGAGATGGGTTTGGTTTTCTAGGATTTATTTTTTTTTTTAGGATTCTTTATGCTGCGACTGGTGGCATAGGGATTATTTTTCCAGCCTAATTAAAAGGATAATTGCATTAAGCCACAGGAGGACGCTGTGGGATGACAAGAGGTGGATTTCAGTCCTTCCTAGGGCTTGAGTTACTGCGTTTCTGCCAGTGCATGACCACAGCAAATTCTCTGACAGAACAATGGGAGTTTTGCATTTCAACATGTGTTTTCAATGAGTTAGGGTAATAATTAAGACACAGATCGGTCTTGCTGCTGATGGATGGCAACATTTCCTTATCAAACCCACAGTAGTAATTCCATCGAGGCACACCGTTGCATGGGAATGGCATCGAACCCAAACTAAAGGTGAATGAGTGAATAATATTTAACCTGGGAGAGCTGCCAACAGGTTGGACACTGTGCTGAGAGTTCCAGTAGGAGTCTGAAGCCTTTTAGGGTAGGACATGAAGGCTTCTTTTGCGTCCCCCTAAGAAATGTCGTCTGGGTTTTGCTTGACTGTGGCAGGGTGACAAGAGTTAGAGCTGGGACCATCCAAAATGGGTCAAAACGTGGTTACTGTGGTCTGCTACAACGAGGGCTGATCAGCAGCAGTGGTTTAAGGCATGATTGCAGTTGTCCTTGTAGAAATCCCAGTGCATGAGCTTAATTCTCCCACCATTGAAACCTGCTGATGAGATGCTCACAGGATGAGGAAGCACCTCTGCTTTGAAAAATGCTTGAGAGGCTTTGTGCCAGAACAGCAAAACACGGTGGGAGACCATTTCAGATGCACAATTCCCTTCAAATAGGACTTTATTTTATCAGTAAGTGATGAATGATTAATTTCTCACCGCATCACTTTTCACTTAGGAATTATTCCAAGCTGTCTTTGCAGGGAGTTGAGAATTCGCTGAAACCCATAGCACCGGTAGAAAACAGCTTTTAAAATCAAACAACCTGATGTGGTAAGCACATAGGACTTACACAGGACAAGTGCTTTCTGATCTCATGCCATGCAAGGCTTGCAAGCAAGCACCTGAGCAGTGCCAAGCACTGCCACCACCTCATCACAGCTCCTGAAAGCAAACCCCGTGCAAAATGGGGAAGGATGAACAGCAGTTGTCTACGTGCTGATGGGGAAGCCCATTTCCTAGCAGAAGTGCTGGTGCATGTGGTTGGAAACCACCACAGCACTGCAAGAAGAGGAGCTAGCTGTGCTGTTGCATGGGGTTTAACACACCCAGATCACAGCAGCCCCTGAGAACAAAGGTGCCAGTGTGATGGTGGTGGTTTTGTGCAAAGCAAACGGCTTATTTACAGGGCAGGCTTGAATCCATTAAGGGCATATTAAACTCCAGATGCTCACCAACTTTACAAAAGGAGTGGAAGAAAGGGAGGAGGTGTTGCATGTTTTTTTTTAGAAAAGAAAAAAAAAGAAATCAGTGCATGCTCTGAGCATGGAGCAACATTTCAATGCAGTTAAAAGCATGATGCTGGAATAGTGAGACAGATTTAATGTTGTTTTCCCTTTTTAAAGCTAGTTTTCAGACCGAGTGGCGTGGTGCCAGACGGCGATGTGCTGCTCCGTGCAGGATGCTTGATATGGGGTCTGCAGCATGGGGGATCAAGCAGAAAGTGGAAAAGGGGGAACTAGGAGCATTTCCATTCCTTTGGAACTAATAAGGAAATGAGCCGGAGGGATTATTCATGGCTATGCCAAATGGGCCCTCGCTCCAACAAGACCTCTAAATTAAGTTCAGGTGGGTCTATCACCATCCAGCAGTCTGATTTATGTTTTATGGAAGAAGCAGTGCTGAGAGAACTGTGCCTTGATGCCTACGTGGGCTGCTGCACCTCAGTCCTCTGCCTTTTACTGTGTCATTTCTCAATCCTTGCTTATTCATACTGAAAGTGGGGCTGCTGTGCGATCAGTGCCCAACTGGGGCCTCAATCTTCTCCAGAACCTTCAACTAGGAGATGTTGTGGTGATAGCATGGAGTATTTGCGAAGAAAAGATGGAATTTATCGATTAAAAAGTGAATTCTGGAGGGAGAAGCCTCCTCCTGAAATGTCCAAGCAGAAGAAAGATCTGGTTGCAGAACCTGAAAATGCTGAATTTGGAGTATTCATCCTCACAGAGTGGGTTTCAGCCCTTCTCCTTCGGTCTTCATTCACATGGTCCGTGCTTTGCATCCATATGGAAGTTATTTAAACATCCTAAAACGTTTTTCCAGGTGTTTTTTTTTTTTTTTTTTTTTTTTTTTCTTGTGTGGACGTCTTATCTTTGGCTCAGTTTAAAGCACCCATGAAGTGACACTATTGTGAGATGGTGGTGGAGGAGTTCCTCCAGTGGGGTAACCCACGTGGCTTTGAGTCGATGTGGTTACTTGTACTCACACCACAGATTACACTGAGTAGACAAGAGCTCCACTTTCAACCACGTGGCTCTGAATTGAATGTGGAATTTACAGTTTTTGTGCTCAGTTTCCGTTGTTTTCTGCTGTTACTGGTGGTCAGGTTTTGCTATTTTGGGTTGCTTTTCTCCTCCAGCACCTGGTATTCCTCCAACTCTGGTGTCAACAGCGCATCAAAAGAGCCTCTGTCGCGACCACAGAGCAACTGCACTGCATGGTGAGAGGGCTTTGTCCTCGTTTTTCTGTTTTCGAGCACTTTAAACGATTTTAAAAATACTTTTGGCTGTCATCCAAGGCTTCAGGACTAAGCCACGGCTACGAGGAAATGTCTCCTCAGGCATCGTCACGGTATCAGGGTTTCCTTGCACCTGAAACTCTTCTGGTTTATGAAGCAGAAGAGGAATAAACGTTCATTTTCTGGAATGAAGAACGCTAATTTCTGAAATGAATCAAGAAGGATTTTTTTTTTCCTTTCATGCTCTTTACAATAATCCCTTTTCCAGTCTGTCAGATCCATGGTGGAGCTGCTTTGAGTGGCTTTGGATGGTTCTTTGTGCTCCCAGCCTCATTTCTACCAGGAATCCTGCAGGAGTAACATAAAAAGATGGGTAATACAAATAATTACCCAAACTTTCAACACACAGCTCTAAGACATTTGCCCTTCAGGTGCTGGAGACGTTTGGGAATTTTCCAGAAGGAAAACGTGCAGACGTGGAAAAGTGTTCAGAAGTTGGAAAAGTAGAAAATCGGAGTTGAGTGAAGTCAGACTAGCGGGTTAAACTGGAATTAATCCAAGTTACAATGAGGAAATGACTTATGGCAGCTTGTGGTGTTGGGATGTGCACCACTGGGTGGTCTCCCGCATCCAATGGAGAGCAAGTCCTGTTCTGTGATAGGTGTGTAGTACTTTTTTCAGTGTGTTGTACTCCTTTTCCCAGCTTCTGTTTACTTTTATATAGCTGGGAATGATGAAGATGAGGGTACAGAGAGGACAGAGCCAGGTTCTTCTTGGTGGTGAAAACACGATGAGAGACTGTAAAAATGAGAGCAAATACCCACACATTCCCCTCTGCTCTTTATGGGCACCCATACCTTGATGTTGGTCACCCAGCTGCTTGTTTGCCTGTGTGGGAGTACATGGCCCACAGTTTCAACCTGCTGCCAATTTTATTTATAAAAATAATATAATTTTGAATGGTAACGCCCTGGTTCAAGCATTTTTCCTCCTAAAGAAAGCTGTATCAGAAGCATCGCCCATCTTGCAATCCTGGGGAACTGAGTGGTGGCTATGCTTTGTCACGTATATTCTGGAAATATTTTTTTATGTGAGTAAATACTTCTTTATTTTGGTGGAAAGCACTGAAAGTTGTGTGGAGCTATGGGAAAAACAGCAGTGAACCACTTCAGAAAAGGAAAGCCCAGTGGTTTGGGAAAAGCACGGCCTGCTGTGCTGCTCCATTAAGGTTTTGCCTGAAATCTCCCTCACTCCCTTCATTTTTCTGTAGTGATAACAAAATAGGCTCGTTAGAAGATTATGCTGGATCTGTTTCCAACCAGAAAATGTCCTATTGCTTCAGTGCACTTTGGCATCTCGGTTCTTTCCTCGTTGGAGGTATCTGAATTGGTGCTCTTCTGGGTGTTTCTAACATCACAGTGCCTGGTAAGCAGGGCTGGACAACACCTGGTTACACTGTGAGTTGAATTGTGAGTGGGAAGGTGGTTGGAGCTTTAACCTCCATCGGTTTGCAATGGTTCCACAACTGAATTTTGGCAGGTCAGAGTTCCCCTAGTGCATGCCTAGCTAGAAAACAGCCTAAACTCATCTATTTAGAGCCCAAATTGAGTTTAATTTCCATCCTATTTAAGAACTCTCAGAGCTTCTCATGGTGTTTCCCATACAAGAAACTCACTTTTCAGGGGGGCTAGAAGATGCCAAAATCAGCTCCACAGTAAATTTAGTAGCTCTCAATGAAGCCATTCATTTTATGATTCTCACTATTAGAAGCATAGGAGAGAAACCAGATTGGGTTTGGCATTTTGAGAAGTTCAGTACCACTTTTGGAAAGATGCAGATGGATTTCTTTGCACTGGGAAATGAGAAACCGTTCCCAAATGCCCAGGTTGGAGCTGTCATAGGAGGATAAAGGCTGCTGCAAAAAGAACCATCGCTGTGCAACCCATATGTGGAGCAGACCCATCCTGATCCCATACATGGAGCTAACCTATCCAAAAACCTAGGACCTGCTGACTGGAAGCTGTCCATTGAGTGAGTGCATGTGACTGCTCACAGCCATTTTGGGATGTGATATTTGCAAACTTATTAGCACGTTAATGGGTTTTTGCTTGGCTCATCTAAGTCTCCTTTCAATATTTTCATCTATGAACTTCTCATCTCCATTCAACACTGTACGTACCTCTGGCATTTGAACAGGAAGTTTTCTCTCAGTGCTGTCTAGGGAATATTCTCCCTGCATTTGAGATGCAGCTTTTGTTTCCCATAAAAAAAATAAATAGCTGTGCTTGAGAAAATGATTTTGGAAGGGGTGGATGAATGTTTGGAGGATGGGACTTGCTAAAAGAATTGATTTGCTGGTTGTGATGTCTTCGAGTTGAAGTTGGCTTTGAAAGAACTGCTTTATAAATGCCTGTAGTATTCAGTACACAGCGTTGTTAGTATTTCTTCCCCCAGCCTTGGGTGTGACTTGCCTTTCTTCCTCTCCCAAAGTCAGTACAAGACTCAGGTAATCTCCTCCTGCCTTCCACCAAACCTCCTGTCCTCAGTTTGAGGTGCTCTCCCTTCTCCTCCATTCTTTCCACAGTGCATCCCACATTTGTTATTGTCCCTTTTGCAGTATCTCAAGTAGTTGCTCTTGGTTGGTTGGTCTGGCCAAGATAACTTTGGCCAAGAGCTCTTCCTCCTGGCGTGGATCTCACTGTCCCACTGAGTGGTTGGTCCTGATGATGTCATTTTTGGGCTCACCATCAGCCTGATGACTATTTTGTCAGAGTGGCTGTTGTGCTGATCATTTGCAAAGCATTGTGTATTCCTGGCAGGATATATATGATAGAAGTTATGGAAAGCTTTGGAAGAGCAGAGCTGAGTGTTGGCACACTGTGGTTGAGTTGATCATGCTGTGCACCATGGCCAGGCCTGCACTTCTGTCTCTCTCCTCCTGAAAAACTGAATAGATTTCCATGGAGAGGGTGTGGTAAAAAACTTTTAATCCCATGGACTTTTGACCCCATTATTATGGCCACAAGGTTCCAGTAGCATGTGATGTCCTAGTGATGTGCTGGTGCTTTCCCACCAGTGTACAGTAGATACCTGCTGAAAATACCTCCCCATCTTCTGTCTTGTTCCTCCTGCTCAGATTTATGTTCATGCTGAGTGCTCTGGTGCCCTGCTGACTGTGTGAGCTGCTGCTCTGCTCAGTGGTTTACCATTTAGCTACATGAAATAAATATGCTTTGCGTAATGCTTATGCTTAGGTCGTAATGATTTTGCCTGCTTCCGGACCCTGGGCAAATAATGCAGCAAAAGTTGTCTCCAGAACACAACTTGCTGCCAGTAAACCACTGTGTCATTGTAATGCATGTTCTGGGATACTGAGGTTGGATTGTATGTTGCTCTTGAGCATCTTCTCTTGGTGTCAAAGTGGCAGAAATAAGCTCCAGCCTTGCTCAGCTATGCAGGGCATCCAGTTTGGGAGCTCCAGGTGCGTGAAGACCTTATCTCCAGTGATGGTGCCTGCTTCTGGTGCTGTGTAGTTGGGAAATAGGATTTTTCAGAACCTCTTCTACCTCCTGGACCAGTAATGTCCCTCCTGTGGAAGTCCACTAGGGGAGGTAACCTCTGTTCCTTCCTGCTCATGGCCTGCTCACCCAGCTGGCTTCACCTTCTGTTCCCCTTATTTATGGTACACATGTCCCTAACATCCAATCTATGATCTTTCTCTCCCTTCCAGTACCTATTGATGGAAGAACACGGTGTGACCCAAACAGAACACATGGCCACCATCGAGGCCCACGCAGTGGCCCAGCAGGTGCAGCAGGTCCATGTGGCCACCTACACAGAGCACAGCATGCTGAGTGCCGATGAGGACTCGCCTTCCTCACCTGAGGACACCTCCTATGATGACTCTGACATCCTCAACTCCACGGCTGCCGACGAGGTGACAGCTCACCTGGCTGCAGCAGGTAAAGCAGCAGGGTGCTTAGCATCCTTCTCATGACATACCATTCATACTGAGGTCACCAACCATGCCTGGGGGGTGTCAAGGTGGTCCTTTTGCTCCCATGGGATTCTGTGAATGCTTCCTTCTTGCATCAGTTTTAGTTGGGCTTTAAGGACCCTTCCAGCCCAACCATGCCGTGATTCTGTGATCCTTAATGTCCCTTCCAACCCAGTCTGTAATCTTTAATGTCCCTTCCAACCCAGTCTGTAATCTTTAATGTCCCTTCCAACCCATACTGGGATTTTATGATCTTTAAGGCTCACTCCAACCCAAGCTGTTCTATATATGGAACTGTTTCAGGATCACAAACCCCTTCCAGTAAACTCCTGCCACATGTCCTCAAAATTTGCCTTGAAGTGGGTCTACCTCTCTAGTAGAAAAAAACAATGATAATTGATAAATAAGCACTCACAAACTGATCTGGCTCCTTGTCTGTGAAATAAAGCTCCCGACCTGCTTGTCAGAAGTTCTCAAAGCAGCTCAGTATCAGCGCTTATAGATGCAGTGAGCATCCCTGCTAAACATGCTGAGCAGTCAACCCTTGCTACAGACAGCTTGCAGTTGGATGTGAGGACACGTCAACATGTTGTCTTAATGAAAAGGTAAAATCTTTAAGAGTTTCTGTAGAATGGTGAGAAGGCATTTGCTCCTGGAGAAACTTTTCTGGATGTGTACAGTATGAAAAGAGGTGGACTGTGTGCATTAAGAAGGTCCAACTTTAGCTGTTACGATAGATATCAGTGGAGAGGAGGTAGTTGAGCAGAGGCTATTGCCAGTGGCTTCAAGCTTATATAGAAGGAAAATGGGAGTGGTGAAATGGGTAAAGATGTGATGCAGGTTGAGGTTGGAAGGCTGTGGTGGTCACATACCTGCAGCTGCTTTGTGAAATTGTTGAATCCATGTGATGTGAGGACTTACTGGCCGTCTGCAATAGCTTGGCTTAGAGCAGCAGGACCAGACGCTGTGTTTCCTTTGTCCTAACTCATTTAAATGAGTTATCATGATGGTCTACCACTCCAGGTGATAAAAACTGAGAGTTAACACAAAAAAGCATCCCTGTGTCTGGTGGTTCTCCAAATGCATATTTGAGCTGTTGGCTGTGATCCTTCCATCCCCTGCTGTCAGGACCAGGGCTGAGGTGGAACCTGGCTCCTTCTCAGCTTTATTCTCCTTGACATCAGGCTGAAACGCAGATGTGAAATCTGCCTGAGTGACAGTGTTCATAACTAGTCTCTCACCATGCTCGATCACTCTTGGAGGTCTCCTGTGTCTGTACATTGACTCTCACAGCTTCATGGTACTGAACACCATCCCACTGAGCATTCTACCACCCCAGTAAGCATTCCACTCTTTGATCATTGTTTCTGCAGCCTCTACTCCTGCAGGATTTTCCTCTTCCTCCCCAGCAACCTGGTGGTCTGTTGCAGGAGAGTCTCATTGCAAGGGAGCGTCAGGTGCTCCACAGTCTCTGGTTGCACTTCCCATGTTCACCATACCCAAAGCCTGTGCACAGTGCAGCTTTTCTGCAGAAACTGGCTCTCAGTGTTTAAAATAAATTATGATGGTTCCAGCATTTGGTAGCTTAGGGCTTCCTGCTTCTGTAGCTGCACCTCTGTTAAACACAAAGCTTTGGGGCCACCTGGTGTGGCCTTTCACTCTGACACATGGAGAAACAGTGGGACCCTGGGCAACCTGGTGTAGTGGTGAGCAGCTAGTTCATAGCAGGGGTTGGGGCTTTGAGGTCCCTTCCAACCCAAATGTTCTCTTATTCTATGACCTTTAAGGTCCTTTCCAATCTAAGTCATTCTGTGATCTGTAATGGTCCCTTCCAGCCCAACCATTCCTTGATTCTGTGATCCTTATGGCCTATTCCAACCCAAGCCATTCTGTATCTGGAACAGTGCTGAATTTACCTCTGTGGTTTCATTTCCAGGCCCTGTGGGGATGGCAGCAGCTGCTGCTGTGGCAACAGGTAAAAAACGAAAGCGACCGCACGTTTTTGAATCCAACCCATCCATCCGTAAGAGGCAGCAGACCCGTTTGCTACGGTAAGGACTCCTCCTGCACTCTGACACCTTGGGCTGCCTCTTCCATCCATCCCAGTGCCATTTGTGTGCTGACCAGAGACTGCTCAGTTCGATGAGTTTTGGGGCATCGTTTCTGGAGACTACGAGCAGTATTTTTAATGATCAGGAATGAGTCAAAGTGTTGCTTTGGTTCAATCTGTCGCAGTAACATTGCCCTCCAAGGTCTTCCAGTGACTTTACAGCTGTCCTGAGAGCTACAGCCACATCCCAGCTCTGAGGATGTATCTATCAAGTGAAGAATGTCTTTTTTTTTTTGTTTTTGTTTTTTTTGTATGATGACGTGATCCTTCAGAGTGCTCTGAGCATCTCTGCCCACCTGATGGCCACCAAGGAGCTCTGGTGCTGCAGGGCTTTCTGGAAGCCTGTGGTGATCACTGCAGTGCTGCCTTTAGGACCCATTTCTAAACATTGGCTGCTACCATTTAGAACATTTTGAAGCACATCAATTTTTGCTTTTTAAACAGTTCTGACCTCAGTTAGATTGTATTAAAGAAGTTGGGCTATTTGTCATCCTGTGCTGATGACATATACAACAGGCACACTTCATGCACTGAGGCAGTAAATCCAGTGTCACCTTTTCTCCCACTGCTTCAAACTCTTGCAAAGCTGGTGAGAAACTAAACTGGTTTCCTTACACTGTTTATTCACCTGCTAAGTCCTTTAACACCCTTTGCTCGTGACCAAAGTGGAAAGAAATGGAGCAGGTTTGGTGTTAAACAGTGCTTCCTGGGTGTAGACTCCTTTTCTTTTATAGCTTCGTTCTGTTTTTCCCTCCTCCCCACGACTCAGCCACGTGTTTGCAGTATTCCTGAAGAGCAGATTTCTTTCCCCCTTGGCGTGTGAACAACGTATTTTAAAAGAAACTCCTCTGTTAAGGAATTACTGCAACTGCTTGGTTTTAGTACTTGTAAAATACTGACAAAATGCATCATTTTTGTGCATTCTGATCAACTGAACACCTTTAAGCAACAGCGTGCATCAAATGGGAAGTTGGTTTCTCACTCTGGGATCTCTACACAGCTGCTAGTGGTGGTGCTTTTTGGCACTGAGCTGCCAACAGCAGGTCCTAAAATGACTAGGACAGATCCTGAAATATCCTCTTGTGGCTGTACTGAGCTTACGTGGTGGTACTACTCCTCTTTTGCTTAATGAGGTTCTGCTGAAGTTCATGATGCATTCTCTCGTGTCGTTTGGAAGTTAGGAAGAGGAGGAGGAAGGTCTATGATGGAACATTTTCTTCCTACAGAGAGCTCATTCCAAGGGGACTCGCTGATGAGGCAGGTGCACGTGGCTCCCTGTGCTCTGCTGGTGCAACACTCCTGGTTCTTGCCTTGTTGTGGGGCTGTCAACTGAATGCCAACAGTTCTGGTTTGGGTACCAGAGATTCGCAATGCGATGCTATGAGTCCAGACATAAAATAGTATCTGAAATATTACTGAAATATTCTGATTCTTCACCTTACAAGTTCTGCATCCTAGTACTCTTGGCCAGTGACAGAGTTAAGGACAGCAGGAGATGCACATTAGCTTTGCTGCTGTGTTTATTTCTCTTTCCGTTGTGTGCCAATGGGGAAAAAATTGGAGAACAGGAGAATAGCTGATATTTGAGCTGCTGTGCGACTGCAGAGAGCACAGCAGGGAAGCACTGTGTGCCTGATCTGACAGCTGGGGCTCTGCTGCTCACCTGGTTTGTGAATGGGATGCATCCAAAAAGGGAGCTGACAATGGGAAGGGTCGTGTTTCTTCAGGGCTCTCAGCTGACGCCTATTCACTGGTTCTCTTTCAGGAAGCTCCGTGCCACGCTGGATGAGTACACCACCAGAGTGGGGCAGCAAGCCATCGTCCTGTGCATCTCACCCTCCAAACCCAACCCTGTCTTTAAAGTCTTTGGAGCTGCACCCTTGGAGAACGTGGTAGGTGTCTCTAGAAAAAGTCATACAATAAACTGTGCACCCTCTTTGCAGGTTTAATTCTGGCTCAGGCCAGCCTTGAAAACCTGGCAGTGATCTGAAGATCATGTTTAAGGTCCTGGAAATAGGAATTCAGTGTGTGAACGTGAGTTTAGCACTGAGGTCCTGTCTTTGCATGGATTTTGGTTTTCCAGCACAGCTCACCAGGGCCAGTAGCCTCAATTAAAAGTGCAGGTTATGATGGATGTCTTCAAGCACAGCATGCACCCTATCACAGACCAGCAAGCAAATGGAGCAGGTCCTGACTACAATAAGTCTGACTTCTGAACTTAACTTTGATCCCGCAAATCCTTCCACTTGGTGGTGTTACCCAATGTTTCATCATTGCCCTTGGAAGCAACCAAGCCTTCAGGGCTGGCGGGTGTTTTTGCATTGTGTTGTTTGTTCCTTTAGCTCCCCAGCACCCTGGGGAAGGTGGCTGGCCCTGCTCCTCACTTCTCCTCTCCTGGTGCTCCACACCTTGTTTACCTGAGCTTAACGATTCCCCACAGGTACGCAAGTACAAGAGCATGATTCTGGAAGACCTGGAGTCAGCACTGGCAGAGCACGCTCCTGCACCTCAGGAGGTTAACTCAGAGTTACCACCCCTCACCATCGATGGCATTCCTGTCTCAGTGGACAAGATGACCCAGGTAAGCACAGTCATGGCAGAAATTTGGCAGAACCGGAGAGAGATGTGGCATCCTACGGTCACATCCTAATTTCTACACCTGAGCTTGTGTCTGCATCTCCAGGGGATGCACTTGATCTCTTCTTTCTTTCCCATGGGACGTGACAGCTCTAGTTAGATATGAAGCTTTGTTATTGCTGCTTATTTTCTGCATGCAGCAGCAGAGGTGCTTCTCAGAGCTCGAGACTGTAGGGAGCACCAGTCTTTGAGCTGTTTTCCTCACCTCCCATACACCATGAACAGGGAAAGTATTTTGTTCTGCAGCCTGCAGCGGTTTTTGAGCCTTGAGATCAAAGAGGTGGCTTCTGCTGTGTACCATTTTGGCTTATCCTCCTTGTCTTTTTCTTGTGTGTTCTAGAATCTTCCCTCATTTATCTGCTAGAGCAGAGAGGAGCTTGCAATCATTTAAGGCCACATCAAACCTTGGGTGAGATAGTGATGGAGACTGCCCTAGAGAAGCAGGGACTCCCCTTCTGTCCAGGTCCAGCCCTTTGCTGACTTTATTTTTTTTATGATAAAGTTGGAAATTAAATATTTTAACATCAAGAGTTGCTTAAGTGCTCTCTGGTTCTCTTCCAGCAAAGCAACCTTTCCTCCAAATATCTATGAAAAAAATACTAATACTTCTCATGTCAGGTTAAAAAATTAGTTTTTTTTCCTTCCAAGCATGACATGTTCTTGGTCTTTAGGAAAGTCTGCACAAAGATTTAGCCAAACCAAGGTACCCTTGGGGTTTGCTTGCATCCCCCACCCAACACTGTGTATTCCCATCCTCTTGGCTCAGTTAAATGAGAAATGCTTTTACTTCCTTTCTTCCTCCTCCATGTTTTGCTAGGAAAAAAATGTGCCAACTGCTGATGCAACAACACAGCAACATGGGGCTGGTTAATGCTGCACAAGAGGACTTGAGCTGTGGTAAAACAAGTCTTGTGTTGGGAGTAACTCTCTTCTTTCCAGTGCAAAATGATCACCCAGAACAGCTTTCTGAAGGTTTCTCCCAAGCTGTGGACAGTCTGTGCTCATCATGTCCAGCATTGCAGTGCTTTGTGTGCATATTATGGGCTGGTACTGAAGTCCAGCCCTTCTCCTGGGACTCTGGAGACAGCATTCAGCCTCAGTTTCCCTGTATATCACACAGGGATGATGTTCTGTAGATGTTCTCTTAAAATTTTAGGTCTCTCAATGCCTGGAGGCCATCTGAGGACAGAACTGACAGCACTGCAGCCTCCTGGGTAGATTCTCACAACCCAGGAGGTGTTCCTCCTTGCAGAATTTTCAGGGAGTAAATATGGTGGATGTGGTGGTTATGAGGTAATTTCATTCCTAAAGGAGTCCAGCTGCCATATAGTTTTTGCCAGACTCTTAAATAGAAGCACAAAGCAGTTATGCTGAGTACGATGTGGCTGCTGTCATTTTTATGCCACAGTGGCACAAAATTCATTACTTTGAGAGAGTGAGTGATAACACTGACTGCTAAATCACTGCAACGTGTTGCATGGCTGGAGATGCTGTTGTTTTTTTTGTAGGAATTCTGATTCCCAGAGCTGCTGATACAATTCTATTCAGTGTTAGCAGTTAGAGAGCTTTTCAACCAAACAGCACAAAATCCTATGGAAACACAAAGCCCTGTGGAAACCCCAAATATTTGTAAGTACAAATGGAGCAGCACCATGAAGAGGTGCATCTATGGAAGCTGCAGGTGCCTGCAGGCAAGTGGTAGAGGCATCAGCTCCTCAAAGGAGAGGGTGAAAATCTCTCCTTTTAATTGCTCTGCTTCCTTGCTGGTCTAGAGGGAAATAAAGGCTGAGCAGGGCTGCTTTGAGCAAAGAGCATCACTCACCTCAAGTGTGCAGGAGATAGGAATGGGTGTTGGAAGTCTGACCCTGGAGCTGTTGCATAGAAATGTCTTCTTGTTTTGTGAGCTCTGCTAAGCTGATGCTCTACACCAGAGTTGTACATATGCTATGGGGAAGTGCCCAGTTCTGCTCTCCTGAATGGGACTCCTGCAGCTGGGATGCTCCACAAGCACCTTATTACAACCTTGACAGATGCCTTGCTTTTCAGTCTGGGTGTTAAAAGTAAAATAAACAGGTTAAAATTGGCTGTTGAAAAACAGCTGCAGTTGTTTCTTTGCCCTCTTCCACTCAGGAGCCCCCTGTGCTGCTTTTTGGAGGTGCTTGGGGCTGGGAAAAGATTCCCAGCTGCAGGTTTTCTGCCCTCTAGCAGCCTCATCACGGCATTACCTTTAAACCCTGGATGCTTTTCATACAGAACCCCTTGCTCCCAGCATTTGTGCTGTGTACCATTGCAGGTGATAGAAGTGGGATTAGTTTACTTCCATTGATAGTTGGAGTACATCTCCAGTGGTCCCTTCCAACCCCTAAAATTCTCTGATTGAGTTCAATATCAGAACAATGAAGACCGAAGGGTGTCATGGAGACATTTCTTTCAATTCCTCTCCAACTTTTGGTGCTGGAGGCTATAAAATCCTTTCCCAGAGCTGACACCAGGGTGAACTGTGGTCTTTTTGGGGAGAGCTTTGCTTTTTCAGAGGATGCTTCATGAATGGAAGCAGCAGTACATGGCTCCCGTGGATTTTGCTGGCTGCACCCCTGGAGATGTGGAGTCTTTGTCTTGGAAGTGCTGGGGTGAGGTTTCATTATGGCACTAATTAGAGCCATCCTTGTGCTGGAGCAGCTGATTGTCTCCCTGGCGGATTAAAGGCAAGCCCTCCTAACAAGTGCCTTGAGCTGCTGAACTCCCCAGGACCAGTAATTAATCCATCTGTTAACAAGGAGCGTAGCTTGCAGATAGCAGTTCTGAGATGGAGCTTTTAACTGTTTTTGCACCGGGCAAAATTGGTTTTTGTTATTTCTTTTTCATCAAAGTACACTTAAATTTTTCTTGTTAAGTAAGCTCAGAGCCCGTGTTACTTCTTGTGATTGGTCTCTTTCTGCTCTGTGTTCCTGCAGAGCTCATAGAACCATAGAATGTCCCAATGAAAGGGACCCATAGGGTTCATTGAGTCCAACTCCTGACTCTTTTAGACCCCTGCTGTTATTAAGGAGGCAGCCTGTGAATGAGCTGGTTTACAGTTTCAGGGCAGCAATACCCAGACTGGAACCAGAGCTGTGGTTGGGATGGTTGGGAGAAACTCCCCCGCTATGGCAGAAGGTGTGAGGAACCCTCCAGAAGTGACAAAAGGACTCCCAGGGACACTGTCACACCAGGAATATTTTACCGTTGTTGCTTTTTCCTGCATTATTCTGACTTTTTACCCCCTTCAGATCTCTTTGTGATAGTTCTTGAACTGTAAAGTGTGTTGATGCAGTGTGTTAACACAAGGTGTGTCTTGCCTTACTGCTCTAGTTGGCTTAATTTTGGTTTTACTTTTCCACGTTTTATCTCTAAGCTCTTCTCAGCTGAGACTTGGAAGAAGATAGTGCAGTTTTGTCCATTTTCCTTGGGCATTCAGCTCTTTTCCAGTCCATAGTTCGATCAGGATGGAAACAACATCATGACTTTGTGCTACCAGATGATGTGAGTACCTCATAACCCTCCGATGTGTTTTGTTTCAGGCACAGCTGCGAGCGTTCATCCCGGAGATGCTGAAGTATTCCACGGGTCGTGGGAAACCAGGCTGGGGCAAGGAGAGCTGCAAACCTATTTGGTGGCCTGAGGACATTCCCTGGGCCAACGTCCGCAGCGATGTGCGCACGGAGGAGCAGAAGCAGCGGGTGTGTGGCTGTGTGTCTGCCTTCATGCTGGGCCAGGACTGCTCTGCTCTCCAAACATGCACTTCATTTGCTGCAGAGTCTGTGTCGTGGCATCATGAAGCCCTTGAAGGGTCCCTGTCCCATTCTTAGCAGGTGGGACCTCTGTACATCAAGGAAAGTGCTCAGAGGTAGAGCCATGAAAAAAATAAAAGAGATAGCAGGTGAAAAAATCCTTGGGGATATCACTTACAGCGACAGATCCCATGTGTAGGTGATGTTTCCACCAACCTGTTGATATCAGAGAAAGCTGCTAGGGTGTGCACATCTGTAGACTGATGTGAGTTGGTTGGGTGGGGATGAATATCTGGAAATGACAGCTGGGAATGATTTTCTACTTGGTGACCTCAGTCCCTTAATGAAGATTCCTTGAAAGGTAGAGAAACAGATTTAATTGTGAAATTTGCCCTTTTCCCTGGACAGATGTGCTTGTTATGTATCTGTACTCAGAAATGTAATAGCTCTCAGGATGGCTTCTGAGTCTTGGGGATGAAGGGAGAGTGATTAATTGCCAGGAACCTTCTGTTTCTTTGAGAATTTATTGAAAAAAAACCACACATCAAGATCCCTCCCCCAATAAAGGAAAGCATACAACAGCAATAACAGCACTGCAGTGGTTCAGAAAAGATTTTCACACTGATTCTTCACTCCTTGTGATCCTGGTAGGTGTCATGGACCCAAGCACTGAGGACTATCGTGAAGAACTGCTACAAGCAGCATGGACGTGAGGACCTGCTCTACGCATTTGAGGATCAACAGACACAGCAACAGACCACAACCACGCACAGTATAGCACACCTGGTGCCCTCACAGACAGTGGTACAAACCTTCAGTAACCCTGATGGCACTGTGTCCCTCATCCAGGTGAGTGAAACCCTCACCTCTGCAGCCCTCCGTTGTTCTCTGTCCAGCACTTCCCTGTCTGTCTGGAACTGGAGAGCCAAGCACTGAGTGCAGTGTTCCACATGTGGCTGAACAGGGGAGAGGAGAACCTCCCTGCCCTGCTGGCCACACTCTGTGCAATGAACCTCGGGGAACCATTGGCCTTTTTGGCCACCAGAGTACGCTCCTGGCTCGTGGTCAGCTTGGCCAGCCAAGACACTGTTGGCCTTCTTGGTCTCAAGGGCACAGTGCTTGCTCATCATGGTAAACCTGTTGGCCACCATTGGCCTTCTTGGCCACCAGGGAATACTTCTGACCCGTAGTCAACTGTTGATCAATCATTGGTCAGCTGTTGGCTAACCAGGACACCACTGACTTTCTTGGCAACCAGGGCACACTGCTTAAGCTCAATAAAGCAGCTCCATCCTGTCTCTTTCCCACTCTGTTCCCTTGCTTTCCTGTTATGGCAGCACAAATGCAACTGCAGCTGTTTGGCAAAGAGGTCCAGGGATCAGACCTGGGTTTCACTGACCCATTCATAAACAGATGCACTATTATTTAGGTGGCCACACAATACCTGTGGTGACCTTGGGATGGAACCATGGGAAGAAAGGTGGTGGGCCCTTGACTTTCTGGAACTTCAAAGTTGAATTCTCCTTATGAACAAAGCCGCACATCTCCCTGACTTTGTCTTTTCCCAACTGTTAAATGGGGAAAAAAACCTGTGATTTCCAAAACCAGTGTGGTATTGGGGATGAATTAATGTTTGCAGAGTACCTGGAGAAGAGTGGTAAGCAGTGTTACAAGTTAAGCAGGGTATGTTTATTATGTGACTTCCACCCAGTGGGAGAAGCGTAACTCTGCCTACACACGGTACTGTTATTCTCTGTGGGTACAACACCGTGTCATCTGAGAACATTTGAGTGTCCCTTTGCTAGTCCTCTGCCATTTTCCTTCAACTGCATCTTGTTGACTTCCATAGGTTGGCACTGGTGCCACGGTTGCCACTCTGGCCGACGCCTCCGAGCTGCCTACCACAGTTACTGTTGCACAAGTCAATTACTCTGCAGTGACTGATGGAGAGGTAAGGATCCAGGTTGTGCTCATTAGTGTTTTCTGCAATAAAGTGGTCACAGAACAGCAAGCCTTCCTTTCCCACTCTACAGTGTTAACAGTTAAGGTACACGTGAGCGCGAGGTGATGCTGACAGCTGTTTTATCAGCTCAGGGTTAGGAATGGGATTTTTTTGAGCCTGTGTTTAGTAGAGGGTAATGCAAGGCTGTGGGCAAATCATGTGGATTTTGGCTGCTGATCTCTGGATAAAATGGAAATTGATTGTTTTCTGCTACTTTTGGAGAGGTTTGCAGGTGAATATATGGAGAGAACTGTTTAAATTCACATAGATGTTGAGACAACAACATGAGGAACCAGGATTTCCGACAGGGGAAGTTCTGGTTTGCTGTGTGTAGATGGAACTTTCCTGGCGACAGGTGGCAGCACAGAACAGCTTTATTCTGCACAAGACCCTATTTCCATCCCAGAAGCCTGGCTGTGACCTTGAAGTACTTCAGAGCTGCTTTGAGGGTTTTCAGCACCAGCTCTATCTCTTGAGATCTGGAAGAAAGTACAATAGAAACAAAAAGAGCACAGGCATCTAGTTCCTAATTGAAAGAATTTTCTTCATCACCTGCTAAGGCATCCTTATTAGTGTGTTCAAGGTTGTTAGTGGCCTGAAATGTTTATGGATGAGAATAGAGATGGGGAAGAAAGAAGATCTTCATCTTGGTAGGAGTGCCAGTTGATGGGCCTTTATCCGCCACTCTCAGTTGTTTGATCCAGTGTTGATTCCTTGTTCACATCCTAATGAATTCTGTGGCCACACACTCATTATGTTGTAAAGTTCCAGGTAGAGAAGGAATTATGGCCAAGTGGAAAATGATCAGCTGAGACTAGCTGAGCTGAACTTGAAGTAATGTGAAGTCTATCAGTGTAAAGGGAAGTGAGGGAATTAAGGACCTAAAATAGGATAAAAGAATATACTCCATTTGGTATTATCTTTTTAAAGTGCATCTCTGCAGCAAAAGGAAGTCCTAGCTGTAAACTCACGTGGGTTTGTGCCAAGTGCTGGCTATATGATCCCATTCATGGCTGGGAGAGGATTGTAGGGTCCACAGTCTCACTTGAACCATGGTCCTTCTCCTCTCATGCTCTCTTTTCCCCTGTTGAAGTCTCTGGGAGGGGAGTCAGAATTCAGCAACTGCCTCTTGGAGCCATCTGGCTCCTTTGTTTTGGGAAGCAACCACCCACTGATGGGGTGGCATTCCATCCAAAGACCTTCCTCTCTTTTTTTCCCCATAGGTGGAGCAGAACTGGGCAACGCTACAGGGGGGTGAGATGACCATCCAGACAACGCAGGCATCGGAGGCCACGCAGGCTGTAGCATCATTAGCAGAAGCAGCAGTAGCAGCATCTCAAGAGATGCAGCAAGGAGCAACTGTTACCATGGCACTCAACAGGTATGTGTGCACTTCCTTCTAGGTTTTCATCTTTCCGTCTTCATTGTAAAAAGCTGCAGTGCACAGCCCCAGTAAAGGTTTTTCCTTAGCAAGCTCCTGGTTCAGCCTGTGTCTGCGTGATGGTTCTTAGTTTCCACTGTAACTGTAGAAGCATACAGAATGGAAATTTCCTGAAAGAGGAAAAGATGGGTGTAACTGTACCCTCTAGGTGATCTGATTTGTATAGCAAGGGTCCAGTTACAGCACTGAGCTTGCTGATGAAGAATCATGGTGTGCTAACGATGCCTGTCAAGGCACAGATCCATGATGCTGATGGTTGGAGTAGAGCTCTAAAACAGTGTTAGGTGTGGATCATAAATTACCAAAGCAGCCATCTTGATCCTGGGAGCAATCCATGATGTGCTTCCAAGTGCTTCCAGTGTTTAGGGGAACTTATAAACAGGAGAGAGAATGATGTTTAACGTGGGCAGGCAGTGATAGCACAAGGGGAAGTGGCTTTAAATTAAAAGAGGGGAAATTTAGGTTAGATATGAAGAGGAAATTCTTTACTCAGAGGCAGAGAGGCCTTGGCACTGCTGCCCAGAGAAGCTGTGGATGAACAGGGCCCTGGGCAGCTTGAGCTGGTTGGGAGCCGCCAGTCCATGGCAGGAGTGGGGTTAGGGTTGCTTTGGGGTCCCTTCCAACCCAACCACCCTGTGGTTCTATGGTCTTCAAGGTCCTTTCTCTGTGATCTGTAAGTTCTTTTCCAACCCAAGCCATTTGATGATCTTTAAGGTCCCTTCCACCCCAGGGTGTTCTGTGGCTCTGTGATCCTTAAGGACCCTTCCTTCCAACCCAACCACAATGTGATTCTAAGAAATTGCTGTTGAGTCACAGACAAACTAACAACTACTTCTGTTTGTGATCCAGATCCAAGTCCATCAGCTGTGTTCTTTTCTGCTACCACATGATACTGATTTATCAGGCTTTATTACTAATAGTTCCACAGCAAATTTTCCTTCTAAAACCACGTGATCTTTTTAGGACGCTGTGGGAAGAGCAGCTCAAGCAACCAGTCATGGGGCTGCAGGAGAAAGCCCTATCTCCTTGAATCCCATTTCCAGACTTAATTTTATCCCATCATTAATAGTTCTAGCTCTTCAGGTCGTGATGAACAGTTCCTTTTCTGTGTTAGTTGACGAAGTTCAGAATCTGGAATCGCAGAACCATAGATTCTATAGATCTAATAAGAAGTGTTAAAAGTGAAGGGAGACTGCTGAAAAATACAAATGGAAGAACTTTCCAGAGACAGCTGTGTGTGCAAGCTGTGCTTGTACCCAGTAGGGTAAGTCTAAAGCAGTTTATAGGTCAGGAGCAGCATCTCAGTGGGAATGATGGGCCTCATTTTATTTCCCAGCTTTTTGTCACCCTCTTCCTTTATCGATCATAGAAGTGTTGGGAGCTCTTCTTGGGTGATGGGCCCTTGAAACCCTTCCATGTGCAAGTGGTGTACTTTTTGTTTTATGCAAAAAGACCAACTAACAGCAAAACTTCACTCCTGCTCCTTTGGTCATATACAAACTGCAGTTTTGCAGTGGTCACATTTTGTTGATTTTCACAGAAGCAGTGGAGCTCATATCCCTGACGTAAATGCCAAGTTCCTACAGGATTAGACAAGAGCTTATCAGAAAATAGGAGATCAGGAACTGATAATCTTGAGATTCCCTTAGCTATATCATTACTCTGGTTGGTCACATATCAGGTTGAACAAGTTCATATTTTAGTTTCCAAGCACTGCTTTTGGAATCTGTTGAAGATATTCCACTTTCCTCAGCCTTTGGAAGCAGTCTTTTGAATCTGGCAGATCTCAGGAATCAGAAGCCTTCCACTTTGTATTTAATTCAGGGCTGCTGAAAATCTTTTGATTTTTCCCAGTGAAGGAAGCAACTCGAGATGACTTGGGCTGTTTAGAATTGAAAATCCACCCCAGGTGAGTTCAGTTGGAAGGTGTGCAGCATCCAAGCAGGAAATTAGGTGAGAGGAACGGTGAGTAGGAAGTACTCATAAAACATTTGGACCCATTTTATGAGAGAATCATAGAGCCATGGAATATCCTGAGTTGGAAGGGACCCTGGAAGTCTATGAAGTCATGAGAGAATGAGAAGAGAGCAGTTATTTTCCGTTTCATAGAATCATAGAATCATTAAGGTTAGAAAAGACAACTAAGATTAAGTTCAGCCATCAACCCCTCACCACCATGCCCACTAACCGCGTCCTTCATTTCTGGCAATATCAGACTTAACAGCTGACTTAACAGCAAGACCAAGGTGGCAGTTTTTTGGTCAGGATGTCGTGGAAGCAAAAAAATATATATATATAAATGGATTTCAAAGGGGATTAGAAAATTCAAACCTGATGGTCCAGATGCGGTCTGTGCTGCTGGAAATCAATACAGTGCTGACTGCAGGAAGCTGAGAGAGTGTAGGAAGGGAAGGATCATATATGGATCCTAAATACTTGGTAGTGGCTGCTCTCACAGCAGGGTTGCTGCATTAGAAGGGACCTTTGGTATGACCTCATTTGTACAAAGAAACTCGAGCACACCATGCTTAGCTACCAATCACTCATTAAAAAGAATTATTAAACCACGTGGCTGGAGAGAAGCACTGTATCTTGGCTAAATAGAGAGCTGCTGATGTGATCCTGGTGGTGGTGGAGTTCTGGGCAAGGTAAAATCAGTAATGAAGGTGGAGCTGTAAAATCTGGAGAGATTCAGTGGTAAAAAAAATACAAAATAAAAAAAATAAAAAGAGTTTTGTGCCCAGAAACAGAGGCAGGAGGGAACCATGTGATGGAATGTCCTTGGACTGTCCAAATGCTTTTTGTAAACAAAGGGATGGATATTCTGTTAGGCAAGCTGTCAAGAAGCCACTGGAAGCAGCTTACTCCCATGTATTCCTCCTCAACTATAGCTTTCCCATTCTGGATAATTTCAGCTGGCCGTGATAAAGATCCCTTCTTGCTATGTTTGTTCCATTGACACACAGTGCCTGGTGAAAATACATCCTGCTGGAGCAGAGAGGTTGGTTTGCCATTCTTCCTAAATCTCCTCTCTCCTCTCCCATGCAGTGAAGCAGCTGCCCACGCCGTAGCCACGCTGGCTGAAGCCACTCTTCAGGGTGGAGGACAGATTGTCCTATCTGGTGAAACAGCAGCAGCAGTGGGAGCGCTCACTGGAGTCCAAGATGCCAATGGTAAGGCTGCTGGAAAGCTGTTACTTTCTTTTTGTGTTATTTTATTTTTGTTTTCTCTTTTAGCCAGAGTTTTCCACTCTGTTTTTAATGTCAAGTTGTCCCTAGTGAAAGAGTTCTGTGGGTTATAACTTAAAGCCCTGGAGCTGAATGATAGTGTTGACCTCTTGTTTGCTCCTGTAGTGCTGGAGCTTTGCTCTCCTCCTCCTTCAAGGCTCTATGGGAGAAAATTGCTCCCATTCTTTCTTTGCACAGTGCCCAGAACTTGATCAGCACTGCTACTTGGTGCTGTAGTAATCTCATCTCCAAAACGCTTTGCTGTAGAGTGGCAGCAGAGATGACCAAAATGTTATTACCTGCTTGTTTCCTTCATTTCTTGAGATTTTTTGCATGCATGGTGGCTTCTCTTGAACAAAGCTTTTGTGTTTTGCTGGCAGTTGTGTCATCCAGCAGCAGTCAGGTTGCTGCCTTCTGCTTTGCTTTCCATCTTGTCATCTAAGCAGTCCATGGCTTAGTTCTAGGGAACTAAGTAGTGTCTGCAGTATTTCTCTCCTCTCAATATCTATTCAGGCAAGTCTGGTGACTTCTGCAGGCATTCACACTAAGCTGATAGTGCATAAAAAAGTGTGTTCATGGAAACTGGAGATAACATTATAACACACAAATGTGTTCTGGTTGGTGATCGTCCATCTCATGTATCTCTCTTTACCCAACATTGGAAGTTCAGAGTTGAAAATCACGGGTTACTTTGGTGGGATAGAAGGAGGAGCATCATGGGTTATTTGATGGAGTAGAAGGAGGAGCACCAAAATAATGATGAGAAAGGTGAAGTTGACTTGATGACCTTCAAACTGAACATCCCACTCAAATGATTCTGTGATTCTAAGTTGTACAGAGATGTAGCCTTGAGGGTAGGGCTATTTGGGCTCTAGTTATTCAATTGTGCATCCAGGTGGCTTCTTGCCTCGTTGATCTGCATGTCAAGCAGATGTCTTCCTCCATGAGACCTCAAGTTGACTCCCATCAAAATCCTCTTCAAGTAGTGTACGTGGCTTGCTATAAAACATCAGCATTTAGCTGGGGAAAGGGAGGGAAGAGTGTAACCCGTGGTGTTTAGCTTGATGCCTCTTGCTATGCAGTCAGCCAACCTGAAGAGGGAGCAGAAATGAAGGTAAAACCCATTCTCAGGAGCAGGGAATGCATTGGGTGCCAAGAGGGGAGAGTGGAGCTGTGCTGTATTCTGCTTTGCCATCCACGGAGCACGATGGGGAGAGGTGATGTGTCCGTATAGGAAGAAGAATCTGCCCCTGGATGCTCAACCCCAGCAGCTAACCAGATTTGAGCAAGCACGTTGATCTGCAGCCCAACTCCTTTTGATCCACTTTCATAACATGTTCGGTGTGGATTCCTCTGGATGCTTCGCCCTAAACCTGAGTCACTCACCAGCGTTAATACCACTTTAATGCAAGCTGGGTTGGATTTTTTTTTTTGCCTTTCTTTGTTTTTTTTTTTCCCTCTTTTTTCGAACAGCACTGTTGGAAATCAGATGGGATTTAGAATGCATTAAGGGAAGAGGCTGGAGCTTTCCCCATGCCCACAGCCCCACTCCCACCTCCTTCGATCCACTCTCCTCCCCAGAAGCATTAAGGGGATGCTCTGCGGGCACGGAGCCCCTAGAAGTGCTGTGCCTGGTGGGCTCATCACGTCACCAGCTCATGTATCTCCCTTAGGAATGGACGAGACATTGGTTATCTGTCCCTCTGTCTCGAGCTGGGGGTGGAGAGCAGATGGATTTCCAGTGGAGCTGGGGGTTTTGCCTCCCCAGATCTTTGGGTGTTAGGGTGAGCATCATCCTGGGCACCTCCACTTGGCTGTGTGATGCAGTGGGGATCAACAAGGAGATGAGGAGGAAGGATTTGGTGCAGTCGGTTGCAGGAAGGAAATGAGGAAATGACTCCTGGAACCATGGTGGAATGAACCAGCAAATACCCTTGCTTGCTGCTGCTGGCGGGATCTTCATTTGCCAACTTTTTTAATTAATGCTTCTCCTGGGGAATGCTCTCACCCTTCTGTAGGCTCATTTTGGGGGATTTTCATCCCCCAACTATAAACTTTTCCCTGTCTTATTGGCAAGAAAACTGAGACAGAGGTTGTGAACACATTTGGTTGCAGTCAGGTAAGGTGCTGCTCCTGATTTCTTTTATTCTATCTTAGTATATCTTTCCCATTCACCCTCTGGCACGTGAGCAGTACTGAGTGACCCAGAAGAATGAAACTGGCTGAAAAGAGGCAACTTTGGCATGTTGCTGAGTGTCTTGGAGTCAGGATACTGGGAGGGATTAGGGTTAACCTGCGTTCTTTGAGCTGAGGATGCTTTGCTCTGAAAGCAAAGCATTAAAACAACATAATATCCAAAGCAGGTGAATGGGACTGCAGCAGAAGCTGCCTGCAAGATTGGAAACACTCTGCTAAGAGAGAACTGTGCACTCTGGGTGCTTTCAGGCTGTGCTGAGGAAGGAAACTTGATCAGCCCTGGGAGGAGAGCAGACAGAGCCATCCCCGTACTGCAGCCTTTTGTTCAGGATCGATCTGAGCAGAGGTCTGAAAGCTGCTTTGGCTGCAGCCTTCCTGATGTCATGCTTCAATATTGATGAAGCTCTGCCCACGTGGGGCTGTGCCACCCCATAAATATAATGCCAAGCAGAATCCCTACCCTAAGGAAGCCAGTGGAACAGCCTTCAGTGCGTGGGGTGACTATTTTGGTGTCATGTGCTGCTTTTTGGATACTTTGAGATGAGAGGAGTGTTGTGCTCCAAGCTCCATCCTCGTGCTCATCCCAAAATTCACCCCCATTTCTCCAAAGGGAGATGTGCTCACGTCGGGGGTGAGCGAGGATTATCGCGTCGTGATGAAAGCACACGGAGAGCATTAGGGCTGTGACATCAGCAGCAGGGATTAGCAAGCTCCAAGCAGAAGGAAGGCGTCAGGGCAGGAGCATTCCTTGCAATTACTGTAGGATAAACGATCCCATAGCAGCATTTAGGGTTACAGGACCTTGCTGCACAGAGCTGGCAATTCCTGCAGCGCATTCAGTAGCTGGAAGGTTGCTGGCAGCAGTGTGTGCCAGATGCAGAGCTGTCCCCACCCTCAGCTGAAGGGCAGATGGGAGATGGGAAACCCTCTGCAAAGGGCCCTCTGGGCGAGGTGGTGCAGGAAAGCAGAGGGAGATGCATAGGGCAAAGCCAGGCACTGCGTGTTCTTGTCTGGGACGTCCTTTCTTTGGGATGCCTGGGGATGGGGAAATGCAGCACTCTGACCCTTTTTGCATGAGAAAGAGGATGGCAGAAGCTCGGAGGCTGATCTGCTGCAAGTGTCAATCTCCTTTGAATCAATAATAAACAAATTTCCTTGCTAGATCTTCTCCTTTTCAAGGAAAGTGGATCCAAATGAAGACTAACATTGGCAAAGTGCTGCTGAGCATATGAGTGAACCTGAAGGGAAGGGCTGAGCTCTTTGTAGCACCTTTCTGGTGGGAGCAGATTTATATATTTTTTAACGAGTTTAACCACAATCTGAAGGAGAAAAGAGGAAGTTCAATTTTGCAGATATCACCCAGCCAGGGGAACGGTGTCACTGGGAGTTGGATGGATGAATTCCTGAGCAGAGATATGGAGAGGTGCTTCTTAGAGGACAAATTCCTTTGCACAAATTGTGGTCTGAGTTAAATACATTGCCATAAGCATCACTTCCAGCAGGCTTATCCTCTGCCAAGCCCACACAGCTCTCTGTTTGCATGGAGCCTCATCAGATCTTTGAGACCAGCTCCCTTTGGCACAGCTTAAGCCCATTGTGGTGGCCCTCTGGCATTCTGTTGCTGTCCTGTATCGCTCCTGGGTCCTAATCTTTGCTGTGTGACGTGGGGCTTTGCTTGGACATCTCAGCTGATGATTAGGATTTGTCTGCCCACCAGCCAGGGCTAAAAATAGTGACCCAGACATCTCCCTCTCGTGCTGTGCTCTATGCTTCTCCTACCAGCCAGGTTCTGCTACACCAACGCAGGGACCTGGGCTGCTCCCAGCACATGTTTCATCCCCTTTGTCTGAGTTGGATGCCACGTTGCTGCCTTTAGGGCATCCCTTGGCTTATTGTTACCGTGGTCAAGGCATAAAGTAGTGATTTTTGGGTGCAATATTTCTCCCTTGAGTAGGGATACTGGTATCATTTGATTTCTGGGAAGAAGAATTTTTCTAAGGTGGGTGCTGGTGATGTGCCATATGTCTCCTCTTTGGAAAGAGAGGAGCACAAGGAAAAGTTGTTTTGGGTTTTATGGGTTCTTTTTGCTGTTGCTTTGTTCATTTCCTTCTCCTTGGGGACATGGTTTAATGGGCAGTATTGGTGGTAAGTGGGCGGGCAGTTGAACTTGGATAATCTTGGAAGTCTTTTCCAACCATGATGATTCTGTGAGTGGGCATGGTGGGGATGAGTTGGTGGTTGGACTGGATGCTCTTCGAGGTCTTTTCCAACTGTAATGATACTGTGATTCGTTTGTGTTCATGCACAAATAACATAAAGTCTCCTTTTTTTAGCTCTAAAACACATTTGAGCTCATAAAAAGGGAGACACAAAGAGATCCTTGGCTTTGTCTAATCTGTCCCTAAAAGATACCTCAACATCATTCTCACTGGGGAAGCCAACTTCATTAGGGGTAGAGAGCCACTGCCAAATCCTTTACTACTGGATCCTATTGAGCATTTCTTTGAGCTCCACTGGTTTCAGTAAGCTCCCATTGAGGCAATGAGCCTGACTCCCATCTCCCAGCACCTCAGTGACCTTCCAGCAGCCCCTGCACCTCCCAGCTCCCCTCCCCTGGTGAGTTCTGACATCCATCCCTGCTATCAGCAGTTGGGACTTACAGGCTCCCCAGCTGTCACTGCCCTGCTTTAAGCACAGGCCATTTACCTTCCACGTGTCCTGAATTAGGGGAAATGGACAGGAGGGCCGGGCCTGTTTAAAAATTAAAGCTGATTACAAGGCATTAACATTACATTTAAAGAAATAGACAGCAGCCCTCCTCTTCAGGCATGGTTGCAATATGTTCCCTTTTGTTCTGAGCTGGGAGAGGAAACAGGGCTGCTATTGACTCTAAACTGAGCAGGGCTTCTTTAGCTTCTCTTCTCAAATTTACAGCTGTTTGATACCTTCTGCAATCCTTTAAAGCAGTTCTGCTCTTGCAGTTCCTTCCCATCTTTGTGCTTGTAGTAGAAAACCGAAGCTCTCTCTGTTCGTCTTGAATTCTTATTGGAAAATTCAGATTTGTTGCCGTTGTCCATCCATCTGCCTTCTGAAGGCAGCATTTAGAATCTCCTGTTTGGGGAATCCCATGCGTGTGTTCACCCTAGTGCCAAAATGCAGCCATCCTGGGTCAGTTGGGAAGAAAACTTCATCATTTTTTGTATTTGGAGGTTTTTTTGGTGCTCGTGTAAGAGCTGGAGATCTCCCATCCACCTTCTGAATGTTGTCTTTGGAAGCTCCTATTTGAGGGATCCCAAACTACTTTAGTCTTGTGTTCACCTTGAGGCCAAATGCAGCCATCCTTGTTCTGTTGGGAAGGAACCTTTATCTTTTTTCTTTTTATTTTCCATTTTTGGGGTTTTTGGTGTTCATACAAGAGCTGGAGATGCTGATTCTTTTTCAAGATTTTATCTAAAGGAGTTGAGTTCCTATTTGGATGGGAAGGGAAAGGCAAGCAGTACACTTAGCCTGTCTTCCCTTATTGTGTCCTGGGGCTGAATAGACAAACATTTCCTGGTTGGTTTGCCACTATTCCCAGTGCAGGATCCTGGATGCGAAGTGCTGGAGTGGCTGGTGAAGGAGCTCTGTGTTGGGATGGGCTGCACCTCCTCAACACCATGCTACTGTATTTATAGCTTTTACCCTAAAGAAAAAGGCACAGGTGGAGACAGAACAGCAGCTCTGTGGTGCTGCCTGCTCCTCCTAACCCTCAGCAGATGTTGGTGAGTCATTGTTCCATGCATCCTTCTCCATAGCCAACCCCAACCAGAGGCTCTGTGGGAAGAGCTGTACCTGCAGTGCTCCTTTGTTCCCACTGTCAAACCCAAATCAGAAGCTCAGTGAGCAGAGTAGGACCTCCATGGGGCTCCTGCTGCCTTCTCAGTCCAGAGCACAGCACCAGGGGAAGGACCATGGGCTTCAATCCCACCTCAGATCCCACCTCACTCTTTCTGGAGCAGAGCAGAGCTCTCACCTTGTCCACTGGATGTTTTGCATCCTGATCCCAACAGACCCTGCAGGTTGGCATGGGCAGTGAGTGATGATGCAGAGCACCTTGAGCATCTCTCACTGCAGATTTCAGCTGTCATCTTGCTCAGAGCAGCATTCCCTCGTCCCATCCAAATAGTGACAGGTGAGCACGTTGCCACTTTTCTCCCTGTGCTAGCCCCGCTTGCCCACTGTTACCCCCACACTATTCATGGGTCTGGGGGAGTGAGTGAGCACAGAGATTACACTGCATCAGGGCAGATGGAGAGGGGCTCCTAATCCCCTCCACCCCTGCATCACAGCAATCTGCTGTTTCATGGCAGCAGGGGCTGGTCATTGCCTTGCTGGCAGGTAACCCTATGGCTACGAGGTTAGGGCACCCTTCCCTGCTGGAGTTTGGGGTCTGAATGGATGGATGGAGGCTCACTGACTCCAGGGCAGTGCTGAGCTTAGGGGTTTAATGGCTGTCAGTGGGCGTAGGGTGCAACCTGATCCAAATGGGAAGCTGGCTGACATCCCAGCAAGCTGTCGTAATGGTGCAAGGCATCTTATGAAATGAGGTGGGGGTTTGTGAGCCTCCCCACACTGTTGGGCACCCCGCTGCAGGGAGCAATACCCTGTAAGCTATGCCTCAAAGCTGCAGTTTTCCCAAGCACGGCTCTCCTGAGTGCATTGAGGCACAGTTTGTGGGTCTGTTTGCTCATGAATTCAATGTCTGTACACTGGAGCAAAGTTTCTTCCCTGTTCTATTTCTGAGCATGTCTAAAGGATTGTTTTGTGACTGTATTTATCTTCTCCATTGGTTCTCCATAGTGGGTACTCGTTGCAAAGCCTAAAAGCACAGCCCCATCTGTCTCATGCCTCTGGGGCATAGTAAAGGGCCCCATCCTGAGCTGCTTTCTCACAGCCATGTGCTCACTGCCCACCAGCCCTGCTAGTGGCAGGATGATGGAGATGGAGGGTTTTAATTCATGTCCCCAGGAGGCTCCACCGGAGACCTTCAGACTTCTGTTTTTCCAAATATTTCTGTGTTTTTTTTTTCCTGAGTGGAACCCGTTCCTCGGCCGCTCTGTTTGGGTTTTTCGGGGTTGAAAGGCTGTTTTCTTGCTGCTCCATTGAGGGAGGATCCATTTATTTCTGCTTCGAGGTGGCAGTGGATGGTGTGAAGGCTTGGAGAGATTCACTGGTGGCACTTGGGTTGCCCAAAGGGTTGCTGGTGTGAGTAAGAAAGAGGTAAAGCTGTCCCTATAAGGAACCTATAAGGCAGGACCATTCTTCTCTGCCCTCTGAACAGAAGGGAATGCCACGCTTTCCACCCGCAGTCCCCCTGGGAAGTGAATCAAGGGCAGTGCTCTGTCCCTGGCAGCCCCTGTCTCCCAGTGACCTTCTCAGCTCCCGAAGACAGCTTGGCTTTGCTGTAAAGCAGCTCATGTGACAGTGGTAATCCGCAGCTCGTCAACAGCTGGGCAGGAAGATTGCAGGGAATCGCCCTATTTTTCTGCACCACAGCCCCACACGAGAGCAGGATGGTGCCTTCTGGGCTCCAGCAGCAGGTCAGTGCATATGTACTCACACCACTGCAAAGCTTTCCAGGAGCACACGTGCTTCTGTGAGTCAGGGTGAAGCTGCAAAACAAGTTCCAAGATGGGGGAAAAAACGAACGCTTTCTTCTGACGTGACTCCCTACAAATCTTTTCCAAACAAGGGGTTGAAGTTGATCCTCCTGCACCTGCCCTGGTATCCTCGGGTTGAATTTATTCCCTAATGCGTACAGATTTCTCTCTGCATTACGTTTTCTGGTGGTTTAAGTGTGCTCCAGGGGGAGGACAGCAGTAGGCCTATGGCCATTGGTCCCTGGTCAACTCTTTGCCATGTGCCCAGCAGCCTGCTTGGAGAAGTCACAGCCTCTAAGAAGGGAGACAATTTGGCTTAAAATGAATTGTGGTGTTATTTGTTGCTCACAGATTGTAGCAAAGTTTCACTCTTTATGGGTTTTCCTTCTTGTTGTCAGCAATTTGTCTCCATTCCTCCTATTCCTGCAGGAAGGACAGGTGCTCTGGTCAGGTCAGGAGCTTTGTCCCCATGTCATCCTTTTTGTCTTCCCCACCAGAAACCACCACCGGTGCCTTTGTGGCATCAATGTGTTGCCCACCAGGACACGGCCTGAGACAATCCCTCATTTCATGTCAGCCCTCAGAAATGGCCATCTGTTCCCACTGCCCTGTGGTAGCTTTGAAGGAGAGCTCTCAGCAGTGAAAGGCTCTCTTCTATTCCCCTGAGCTGCCTCATCTCTTCCCTTCAAAAAGGAAAAAAGAAAGCTCTGTGCTCCTGAGCATTAGGGGGCTCTAATTGGTGTGTGCTTGGTAGGGCTGTTGCATTTAAAAGGTGAACATGGAGCTAATGGAAGCAGTTTTATTGCTGGCATAAATATAGCATGTTCGACCCCTTCGGAGTCACAGGGATCAGCAGACAGTGATGTTCATATGCAGTTCTGCAGCATTCAAATCCAACCTGCTGGATGATTCCTATTGCTCTAACCCCAGGTACGTCATCGTGTCTTTGGCTAAGTCTTCTTGGAGGACCTTTGTATGGTTTTAGTGCAAAAAATGAGAGTCTAAGTCACTTTTCTAAATAGGAGCTAAGTGTGCAGAGTTTTGAAGGCTGCAAATTAGCGTGGGCATGGGTTGATGGTTGGACTGGATGATCTTATTGGTCTTTCCAACCTTAATGAGTCTGTGATTGATTCTGTGCAGGGAACAAAGATTGGACTTTGCAGGTTCTCCTGCCACCTCCTCCTGCTCTCATTCATTCCACATTTTGTGGGAGCTGAAAGCAATGGACATACATTTGTGCTTGGTCCAGTGGGTCCCATTGCACCCACGTTTGCAGCAGGGATGCTTTTGCAGATCCATTTTGTTGCCAGAACCCATCGTTTTGATCGCGTTTGTTGGCCATGAATGTGCACTCTGTTGCAGCAGCAAAGTTCCTGCTGAACGAGTCAGCAAAGCGCTGGGAAAATGGTTTTTAGCTGAAGCCAGAGCCTATCTGGTTACATATCACCTTACTGCAGAACAATAGCTGCTTTATACTCCCATGTGCTAAATGCTCTGTAGTGTATGCTAATGTCCGTGTTCACGTGTGATCTATGGGGCAGTGTGCTAACTTGGGAAACTCATTTAGATCCTGGCCCTGTGTAGCCCTAAAATCACACCGAGCTCCTCTTGGAGACCAATGAAGACTCAGTGAATCTCCTCACTGCGTGCTCTGGGGACACATAGAAACGCCCCTTTGGCAACCACTTCTCATTCATTTCCCATCCCTTGTTAGTGGAGGACATTCTTGGAGGTGGCTTGAGCTTCCCCAGGATGGATTTTCTCCATTCTGTGTTTCTCTTTGGACCTCTCTGGTCCAATTAAGCCATTCATCTCAACGTTTGCCAACTGCACTACAAATATCTGCAAGTATCTCACTCTGCCTCCCACGTCTGCACATAATATCCTGGATAGAGTCAAAAATATTCAAGTTACTGTGCCTAATATTGGGGTATTACTTATATGTGTACAGTGAATTAAATGTAGGCTACAAGTGTTTTCCCTACCCAATGTCCCCCATGACTGTAGCATGTGTTCAGCCTTTTACACTTGCATTTCATTGTCAGGCATCCTAACAGCAGACTATTCAGGCTGCAAGTGGAGCCTAGCAGAGAGTTTATCAGGTGAGTGGTTTTTCCTGGTGGTAGTTTTGGAACACTGGGATCTGGCTGTCGTTGGCATGGTCAACACAGTTGTTTTAGGTTCCTGACACTGTGGTGTTCCTCGAGGCATGAAAGGGCTTTGTGTCTCTTCTTCTTTTTTATTTTTTCCTCTTCTTTTTACACTTTCAAGGGGAAGACACTAGGCTTTGGATGTAGGTTGAGATTGGAGCATTGGGCTGGAGATGCCATGGGGTGGGTTTATATCCTGCAACTCTGTCGTGCTGGCCTTACACAAGCCAAACTCCCTTATAGCCATTTCGTAATTAAGGAATTAGTGAGGAGGGCAGAGCTGTTTTAACAGCACTCGAACAATCACAGATGGGGCTGTTGGGGGGGTGTTGTGATCTTTGGATCTGTAAAATTCATCTTTTTAAAGGTCACAGATATGAGGCAGAGTTTAAGCAGCAGCAGTGGAAAGGGAGGAAAACCCCACAGCCACGCTTTTGGCACCCATCAGTTTTAAGAAACCATGGGCTAAAAAGGTGGTAGCAGAGACCTAAGTACAGAAGTAGGTGCACTGCACAGCAGAGGAAGACAGACATGAGAACACACCCATGGATGCTTTGCTGGTGCAACCTCTTGGACTCTGGACATGGCTCTCTTTCTATGTGCAACTATTTTCTTGATATTGATGATTTTCAAACGTGTTGCCAGAATTTGTTAGAATATGTGCTTCAGAAAAGAAAAAAAAAAAAGAAAGCTTTTTAATTCGGAATGGATTTTAATCTTTCAGGTTGAAGTAATATAACATTTTATTGTTTGTAGATGGTACTTTACCTTCATTCTCACAGTAGCCCTTAATAAAACCTTAGAGAAAACACAGGATCAAGGCTGTTTTAAGGGTAAGAGTCACTCTCAACATACATATCATTGAATATCCCAAGTTGGAAAGGACACATCTAGTCCAAGATTTGTCCCACTGGAAGAGCCCATGTTGGGGTTAAAATACAAAGCAGGCTAATTAGCAAAGTTTTTATGGCAAAACAGAGTAGGGATCCCATTAGGTTTCTGCTATGCTGCCTGCCTCCCCTATTGTGAATTTAATGTCTGATGCTTCGTAAGAGGAACAGATTTAATTTATCCTTAGGTGTTTCCTGTCTGTATTTTCTGGGAAGCTTCACACTGGTAGCACACAGGTGACACAGCTCTGCTCTGCCCAAAAGATGCATCTCTCTCTTCCTTTTCAGCAGAAACAAAGCACAGAAGAGGAGCAAATTCCATGTGGAATTAAGGGTTCCTGTACTTTCTCTATTTTTACCTCTGTTTCCTCTTTCTGATTGACCATGATAGACTGCTAATCTTATCAGGTGTGCCCTTCACTCCACAGCAAAGCCAGCTGATCAAGGAAGCTTAGAAGGGTTATTTGTTAAGCTTTCGTCTGTGGAGCATGGTAAAAAAGGCTTCCCCTACACAGGTACATGCACGGCATGCTCAGCCTCTTCCTTGTGTCTTTCTCACCTCTCCTCCCCACCAGGTTGCCTTGGGTTTAGCGTGGCTCGCTGTGGGGACTCAGCACTGGTGTGTGTAGGGACAGATTTATTCTTCCTAGGTCCTGCTATGAAGCTCAAAAGTCACCACCAAGGGGAGAGAGGGACAGGCAGGTCACTGTACGTAGGGCACAAGGACTGGAGACATGAGGTTAATCCGTCAGGACACCAGGCTGCTGCTTTGCCTTCTTTCCCCAGTGCCCTTCCCCCCTTCCATTTATCTTATTTGTTATTATTTGTTTTAATTAAAAAAGAAAATAAAAAAGAACAGAATGGGAGTTTTCCACTCCATCAACATACAGATGGAATGGAAGATCCTACGTTTAGGATGGAAGACCCAACATCTCAGGGGAACGAAATGGGAGTTTTCCACTCCATCGATGTAAAGGTGGAATGAAAGACATAACATTTTGGATGGAAGACCCAACGTTTCAGGTGAATTCTTTCCAGTGTTAAAAAGAGCACCCAGTTCTTCCTTTTACTGTAGATGGTTGCAGGTGGAGGGCTTCTGGTGGATCAGGAAAGGGCTGCACAACCCAAGGTGTGTAGGGGTGGTGGTGAAGAACCATTGATGGAGGAGGTGTTGGTCACCACCACTAGAAGACCTCACTCATAGCTGTGTCAGGGAAGGGCTGGGCACTGGGCTGCCTCCTGGAGCCTTCCTCTTCCCATGCATGTGTGGGTGCTCCAGTGGGGAGAAATCCGTGAGCGTGGCTCTGTCCTTCTTTGAGTGTCACTTGATGGGTTGGGATCCTTGTGAATCAGTCTTTTTGCATGAAAATATTACAACTTCAGAACCAAACATACAACAACGTCAACAAAACAAAGTATTAAACAATAAACAAACAGCCAACTAACCCAATACAAACCAAACCAACCACCTCCTCTTAAACTAACAAAAAACCCAAACCACCACCCAAACCCAAAAGCCCTGAATCCTCTCCAGGGCCCCTGTTGGTTGATTGGAAACTGAGAGTGGTGTCTTTTAGCTCATACCTTTGGGATGAGGACTGGGGTTGTGTTTGCTCTTGGAGTTTGTATGGGACAAAGTAACCCAGGTCCCTTTGTTGGGTGGATTACCTTCTCCCATAGAGGCAAGACCAAGGAATAAGGGAGATGAAGCTGAAGTTCTTCCAGATCTTGGTCAGTGGGACTCTTTACATAGAGAGGAAGACTTAACTGCCTCTGAAGGTCATCCAGAATTTGAGACTTTGCACTTTTCATAGGCATGTTGCTCTGGAGCTTCGCAAACCTTATGTTTAATGATTGTCTTTTGCTTTTATTTTACCTCACTTAATATCCATGCTGCACCTCAAGCCTGTATCTTACTCTTTCCAACTCTGGAGAAGATGATCAGGTTGTTCTCCTCTGCATCACTTTTTGTGGCTTTGTAGACTGTCCTGTGTATAGAGACCAAGGTTTTTCTGGTGCTGTTTCAGTTTCTCTGTGCTGCCAAACATTTTGTTGCTTGGAAATCCCCAGGCAATGGAGTTCCCTGCTTAAATGTAAATGTGCACACTGGTCATTTTGGAGCAGGATTGTGCTAAGCAGATGGTTTGTACCCATTTTCCCCTCTGCTGTGTAGGAAGACCGAAGCCAAAGGTCTGTGAATGAGCTGGAGGTCAATGGCCAAAGAATTCCAATGGAAAATATCATTCCTTTCAACCTTCTCTGTGTTGGTCTGAGCTCTGTGAGGCTCTCAGAGCTCTGTCAGTGGTCAGGTAGATTTTATGAGGCTGCTCACAGTGCTCTACTGACTCTGCAGTGCTTGAAAATGGCAAACCAGACACTTTCAGCACCTACCCCTTCGGTGTCTGAGAGAGCAGAGCAAGTTGTACCAACTTAATGCATCCAGCATGTAGGATCTGCTTCATCTCCTCAGTGCTGAGGATGTTTCTGATGCCAGTAGATCCCCAAGAGCAGTGCTGGGTGCAACTGACCATGGCTTTTGTCTTCTGATCTGAAGTGGGCTTTGGATTCCATTGTTGGAAGGAGACATACAACACTCTGGTGAGGTCTTGACTTTTGGTAAGGTTATGTTGCCTACATTTGAAGATAACCTGACAATGTTGTGCTGTCAGGGTCTCCAATGAGGGTGCTGATGTTTTGCCCTATGAAAGAAATCCAAAGAGCAATTTGGCAGTGCTCTGCCTTTGAGTGCTGCGTCAAACCTGCAGGTCCCAGAAGCTGGGGTCAAGCTGTAGTTACTCAGTTTGCCTTTTTTCCCTCAAATCTTGAGGCTGCTTTTAGAATGTTGCAGGAGATCAGCTCAGTTCAAGTTGATGCTATCAAGGAAGAGGATTTTGCTCTTCATGAAGGAAGAGGACGTGGTTTCCTTTCCCAAGCACAGGTTCAGCATGGTGACAGCAGTCAAGAATGGGTCTGATTCCTCTCTCTCAACTGTCCAAAACTTCACTTGAGCACCAGGCAGAAAACGTTGCATGAAGTCATGCTGTTCATGCTTCCTGTGGTGCAGGAGGATGCTCCAAAGCATTCACCAGAGGAGCCTGTCTCTGGGAAGATATCAACCATCTAATGAGTGGTTGGGAGGTGCACTGACATCATGCATTCTTCAATTTCTTCCACTCATTCTGTGTATTTGAGTGTTTAACGTGAGGATTGAACTTCCATAGAGTTGTTAAGGTCGGGGAAGACTGCCAGGATCATTTAATCCAGCCATCAAAGAGGTGCTGCAGTCCATTTTCACATTGCCCACGCAGGTTATCGAGGCCCTTGCTGTCTTGGTATCACTGAGAACTTTTCTCCTCAAGAGTACATTTCCAGGCTTGTAGAACCTGACTGACATGCTGAAAAGTCACAGCTGTAATGAGAGCATACCTCGTATTTGCAGGACATAGGGCAGTAAGGCCTTTCATCCCATTGCTGCCAACTTTACAGCCCAGCTTCAGAGCTTTGCCTGAAGTCACCAATGGGATCTTTGTGGTGATAGGAGTAGGATCTATGTGGTGGTCCAGTCCATCTGGTTGGTGATGCCTTCCTTCTGTGCTTGCAGTGATCTCAAAGATGTGTAAGAGTCATCAGAAACTGGCTCTTGTACCCCCATTCCCTGGACACCAGCTGTCCTGGATAGCCAATTGTCCCAACCTCTTGCTCTTCTTCATCCATTCTTTTTGGACTGTGGTTTAATGCAGACACTTACAACTTGGGATTCATTCAGTTGTTCTTCCATTGCTGATCCCCTCTCTGCATCAGGTAAGGTGTCTGTATCAGCCACTGCATGATATTTGGCCTCAGAATCCCATGGCCTGAACCTAACCTTCCCCCCGTCTGCAAGCCATAACCTCTTCTCTGCTGAAACAAGTGCAAAATCCTTGTCCTGGCACGCTGCAGGTAAGCAAAAGCATGGCCTAGGTGCTACCCAGAGCATCCTGCTGAGGGTGGAGATGCACATCATCACTTCTGCCAAATGATGGCAGGAAATCCTAAAGGGGCAGCACCAGCCCAGCTGCGTCATCTCACTGCTCTCTGTGTTATCCATCACCTCTGCTGGCTCCTGTCCACAGGTAGGAGCAGCTCTGGGCTGCTGTGAGCCCAATTCCATCTCTCTGTTGGGGCTTTCCCAACACAACTTGACTTTTTTCAGAGTTACGTATTTTCCAGAGACTTTAAAGGTGTTTTTTTTTCCTTTGTAATTTTATTTTGTCTAATGGATTTCCTGTTTTTAATACAATTGAAAGGGTCTGAAATCCATGCTTTAGATTAACATATGCCAGCTAGATTAGGGCTAATCAGGGTGCAGGTCTGAGCAGATGCAGCACAGGGCCAATCCTAGACCTGATTACAGCATCTCAGTGGTTTAATCGCCTCTCTCCCAAGGGCGATCATCTCTGCTTTAATACACAGCAGACTTTCCAGCCCTCGCCCTCTCCTCCTTTGGTTTGTCACTGCTCCTGCCAGGAAGGCCACTGCGTCAGATGCTGAGACGATTTAGTTTAATCCCATGCAGAAATGGAGCTGCGTGTCGCCGTCTCTCACGGAGACCTCCCCGCTTTTACGCACAGTGTGGCCAAGTTGGAGTTAGCCTTGGTCAAACCTCAGCTGACACAGACTCAGCTTTCCCAAAGAAAACACACACCTTTGGTTTTTTCCATCTTGTATGTGTCCATCTTTAGCATGTGATCCCAACTCGTGGAGGGCTCGGATGTTTAATGCTGCGTGCTCAGCGTTGGTGGTGACCCTCACCTTTGGGTTGGCCGGGGGGAGCAGAATCATCTTGGAGAGCTCCATCTCATCGTTGCTTTTGGTAACACCTGTCGTTAGTAATGGCCTTATTATGGCCAACCCATGTTTGAACCTCAGGGAGGGATCAGATTTTTGTAATGCTGGTTTGTGGTGACCCTCGTTTTGAGTTGGCTGTGGGGAGTAGACTCATCTTCAGTGAATTCCTTCGGGTCAACAACCTGAGTCACCCGAAAGGCTTAGTTGGGTCGTTGGTCTGGAGTGGGGATTTTGAGTGCATCCTGGGCCACATCTCCCACTCTGTGCCAGAACCTGCTTAAACAGAACTGTGCTGAATGTCCTGAGAATCTTACTGGGGGTTGTCTTTGAGAGGGCTGAGCGTGAGCTCTTGTTTCAATGCTTGGTAGCCTAGAACTCTTCTCTATTAGAAAGCACCCCAGGAACTTTGTATTTCTACTGCTTCCACATAGTTTGTAGCTCTCAGTGTTGAGCCACACACAAGGAAGGTGACTCCTCACGGGGCTGTGAGCTGCACAAAAGCATGGGTTGCTCTTTGGAGATGGGACAGCCCTTTGGCTGAGGCATTGCAGAATGTTCCTATCCATATAGTGCCATGAGATCCCAAGAGCTGAGCTTGGCCAGGGTCACCCATTTCGGCAGCACGATTAACTCCTAAGCTTTCCTGTCTGTGCAGTGAGTTATCTGGGGGCACCAAGCCACGCTCTGCTACCTCTCATTATTAAATGAGTGCCCTTGGCAGGACAGAAGTCTCTGCCTGCTGCAGAAACAAAAGGGATCCTGCTACTGTTTCGGGAAATCTTGGTCTGATCTTGGATTTTAAGGGCCGTGCCCTCCTATGCTGCCTGGAAGTCAGGGTTTCAGTGGAAGGCTTTCCTCCTTGCAGGTTTTCTTTTTACCTCTGAGCCTCTTTCCATCTCACACAGTGTGGTGGGGGTGATTAGGGGGCTTCTCTAATGTGTTTTGAGTCTGAATAATTACACAAGCATGATGGTGTGGGTGTGATGCCATCTGTGTGTTTTGGGGTGGGCGATTGTCTTTTACTGTCATTGTCTTCCTTCCAACTATCATCTTCCTTCCCCTCTTACCCACTGTCATCTTCCTTCCCCTCTACCCACTGTCTTCCTCCATGCCTAACCACCATTGTCTTTGTTTCCCCTTACCATCATCTTCTGGAGGTTGGTGGCCCTTCCTGTGGCAGAGGAATGATGATCCCTGGGGTCACTTCCAACCTAAACCATTTCATAATTCTACGATTCTGTGATGATTCTTCCTTCCCCTTACCCCAAATCGTCTTCCTTCTCCCCAAACCCCCGTCATCTTCTGGAGGTTGGTGGACCTGCCTGTATGGCAAGGGGGTTGGGACTTGTTGATCCTTGGGGTCCCTTCCAACCTCAACCATCCTTCCTTCCCCTACCCACCATTGTCTTCCCTCCTCCCCATCACCTCCCCCAGTCCTTGACTCTCCTCAAGAACCCAAGGACCCTAAAACCCTTTATGGCCCACACTACCACACGCGACCACACCGCCCCCATTCCTTCACCCCTCTCACCACCCCATTTCTCCTCTATCTCCCCACAGGCCTCGTGCAGATCCCTGTCAGCATGTACCAGACCGTGGTCACCAGCCTGGCACAGGGCAACGGCCCCGTGCAGGTGGCAATGGCACCGGTCACCACACGGATAGCGGACAGTGCCGTCACCGTGGACGGGCAGGCGGTGGAGGTGGTAACTTTGGAACAGTGACGATAACCCGCAGCAGGATCACGTTGATTTATTTTTTTCTTTAATTTTTGTGTTTTCTTTTTTTTTTTTTTTTTTCANTTTTTTATTTTTTTTTTTTTTTTTTTTTTTTTTTTTTCCTTTTATTTTTTTTTTCTCCTCGTCTCTTAACGCGAATAAATTTTTTTACGCCTGTCCAGAGATGCAATCAGGTGGCGTTGAGTCTCTCCGCTTCGGAAGCGAAAGAGTTTTTCTTGACCGTTTTTAACAAGAAATAACCAAGGATGTGTGTTTTAAGTGCATTATTATCGTGCTGCTGATCTCCTCGGAGCAAGAAGCCCAACGTAGATGGGGGACTTCGGTGCTGAAGAGATTAGAAAGGAGGAAAAAAAGAGACACACACACACATACAAAGAGATGCGATTCCTTTGGCCCCTTTCCTCCTGGAACGGATCAGAGCGGGGGAGCACAGATGCTCCCACGTGGGGTGAATTAAGTTTCGAAGATTTTAAAAGGGGACTTTTATATTAAAAAAAAAAAAAAGAAAAAAGAAAAAAAAAATAATAATAAAGCTCGGGAAAGGCTCCTTTTGGGAAAATGCATATGGGACTGCAGGGACAGCCCCTGAAGCCGCCGGTCCCGGAGCCCCGTGCGGGCGCGAGGACGGCTCGATGACCGCCGCGCTCGGCTCCCCTGGTGCACACTGGAGACACATTCTTCTTTCTCTGCTCTGGAAACCTGCCATTTCAGTTCTTTTTTGTTGCCGTTTGTTTG
>VXAB01012123.1:4649-69804 GCA_013399175.1 Odontophorus gujanensis
AAACAAACAAACAAAAAAAAACAACCAAAAAACTGACTCAGAGAATCTGAACAGTTTGCTTCTGGTCATATGGAAGGGCACGTCACACCCTGACAAGGGGATGGGAACTTCGAGGAGCTATTTAATGAACCTGCTGAGGATGTCTGAAAACGTACTTTTGCCAACACATCACCAGAGAAGACTAAAGCTGACTATCTGACAAAATTAAAAAAAAAAATAAAAAACTTCCTTACAAATTTTCAGTTTTCCTATTAAAATGCACAATAGGTTGATGTAAGGAGTGTTCAACGTCACTGATTCCTGGAGGGAGCAATCACAGGTTCACAGTAGCATGAGACCTGCACTGGATCTGTCAGCTGTGGAACTGGCCCAGCTGCTGCTTGGATCTGCTGGCTCATGAAGTAAGAAGCTTTCCTGGCTTCTGCTCAGGAAGCCCAGAGCTATTTTAAAGACTAAATGAGCTGGTAAAAATAAAACATGGAAATAATTTTAAAAACAAAACAAAACAAAAAAACAGCATTCTGGGGCCTGCTTACAAAAGAATTCAGAAAAGCTCTGCTTCAATGGATCTTCTCTCCTTCTATCTGTTGTGCTTGATATTAAAAATAAAAAGATACTGAAGGGAAAGAAACAGCACTGGCACATGGCTAGATGCGCACAAGATGGCTCCTTTCAAAATTGGGATTATACCTGGACATGACTGAGGGCATAGTGTGAAAAACAACTATTATCTTCCTCCCTATAGGGGTATACATAGATTTAAAGAATAAAATGATTACAAACTACAACCATAACTAAAAATAATCAAAAAATAATCAAAGAAAAAATAAATAACTTTCCACTTACTAAACCTTTTCCCCTTTCCTTTCCTCGGTAATTGTAACTCTTATTTTGATAAGAGAACGAGTGGTAATGGAATGGAATGAGTGGTACACATTTGCACTGCTGTGCAAACTTAAGTTTTTCCCTTTGAATAGTTTAAATCAATGTGCAAGGAATGACAAATTCAGATACAGAAAATTCAGACCCTATCTGAACCCAAGCTTTCACTAAGCCTTCAGTGATAAGAAGTAGGGTTTTCACTTTCTACCAGGTCTTCATACTACTTCAATAGCATACTGCAGCACATAAACCTGCTTTTAGACCAACACAGGAGAAATAACCTATGGAAGATTTGTACACGTGGTTTAGTTTTAGAGCAAATTAGTATAACAAACATACATAAAGGGGCAAAACTTGACTGTTTGTTCCAGACTGCGTGCAAAAAAGCAAAATATATATGTTTGTCTTATTTGCTCCTGTAAAGTCTCTTTGCCTACCTTTTGTATGTATGAATATTCCTATCATTTTTTAAACACCTACAGCTGCTGATCCTGAGACAAGACCTGTTTTACAGACTCCTCTGCAATTTCCACAGATGCTGAATTGTCTTCAGTATAGATGTTACTTGTAATAGAAATCCTGTCTCTAAGGACTCATCAGCATGTAGGGATTCCAACTACAAACTGTTTTGGAAAGGAGTAAATTTTTTGCATGTCTTTTTTTTAGTATCAAAATTGCTAGCTGCTTCACTGCTCATGTGTTTACTACACACTGTCTTTGCAGTTATCGATCATGAAATCATCTGATATTTAGTGCACAATGTATAATCAGCAGGCAGCTTCATCAAATCAGCCAATTATTTTCTCAAAGGATTCTTAAATGTTCAGAGAATTTTTCACTTAACTGTGGGTTACTACCCCTAAAGTTACCACAGGTACATTCTTGAAGAAGTGTGTTAGTACTTAAAGATTCATGCTCAAAATCAAAAGCTTTTGCATCTTTGATTAATAATCAGTAAATGGAAAAACTCCACTTTGTTTCCTGGCTTTCTCATATTTAAGACCACCTTAAGTTCACTCAAAGTTTGGCAGTGTTGTTTTAAGCACTTGGTACTTAGGGGCACAGTTTTGAAGTCTTCACTTCTTCTGTTTGTATTTACAGGTGTGTATAAATGTAGATACAATTTAAATGTTTTAGACTTCAGGAATCATACTTGAAGGTTTGATGAAATGCTTATGTGGACAAAAATATATTTGTTTTAAAATCTGAAGAAGAGCGAGCTCTACTTAAATATTTCTGTTATACATTCCTACAAGCTATTCCTACTATCACTGTAAATAATGTAAGGCTAGACATCTGTTTATACATAAAGCCAACTAGTTAGTAACATGTTTTCTACGGAAAGGTTGTACATACATGCAACCACACACTACATGTTCTTCTTTTGCCTCTGCTAATAATCAGAAGGACTTTTAAACAATTACCCTTTCTCCACATTCCATCTTAGATAAAAAGATCTAGATAACTGAATTACCTGAGATAATTCTGAATTCCTGCTGAATCATGTCTGGAAAATTGAGGCAGACATGGCATATAGATCTGTTGTCACACCATATTTATTAGCCTAAGTCCCAGTAATCCATTAAACTTATGGTTTTTTTTTGTTTTTTTCTTTATTTTGTTATTTTTAAATATAATTCTAAGATTTTGAAGATTTGATAGCACATACTATAAACTGGATGTAATTAAACCTGTGAAGGATGACCTGTCTTAAACCAAAGGTGAACTACTCAAGTACAACTTCTCAATTTGTCTTTTTTTTTTAATTGCAAATACTATCAACCTTCAACTTTGACCATTAAGATTCTCATGGAACCCCAAACCCATAAGACTCTCAATGACGTAGATCTCTATAGAGCTACATATACATATAATTCTACTCGTACCAAGCACATTTACATACTATTCCCATGATGAAAAGGATAAAATCTTGACTTAGAAAGAAAAATTATAATGTGGCCTAAGTAAAAGATAAGCTGCTAAGCTGTGTAAGGAAATTTGTGCTACATCTTCAATTGGTTCACTGCACACTGAAGCTTAATGAGCTTATTTTTTCAACAATAAAGTAATACTGGATGATGGTAAGACTAAGAAGCTGGACAGCAGGCAAAGATGGAGTTCACCATAGTGATTCATTGAAGATAAACAAGCTCCAAATTTGAAAGTACTTTCTGTTCCATACATAAACAGAATGTTCATATTCTGTCTCAAGAATTTCTTCTACGTTGCCACCTGCCTTCCCATCATCACTGCAGAGCTGTTAGGTCATGGTTTGAACTGGTGAAAGGTTGTGACCAGAAGGAGTGGACACAGGGTGGAGTCACCCTGGTCTCATATGAAGGCTGGTCACAAAAGGGAACGCATCTTTTGGACTTACTTGGGATGTTTTCTGAGAAGGAGTGCTGCACATCCATCAAAAGAGGGGTGGCCAGCAGGGAGAAGGACGTGATTGTCCCTCTCTACTCTGCCCTCATGAAGCCCCATGTGGAGCACTGCGTTCAGGTCAGGGACCCTCAGTACAAGAAAGAAGTGGAGCTTTGGAGAGGGTCCAGAGCAGGGCTACGAAGATGATGAGATGTCTGGAGCACCTCCCCTATGAAGACAGTGTGAGGGAGCTGAGCTTGTTCAGCCTGGAGAAGAGAAGACTGTGAGGAGATCTGATTGCAGCCTTCCAGTATTTAAATGGAGATTGTAAAAAGGAGAGGAATCAACTTCTTACTCTGGTAGACAGTGCTAGGACAAGGGGTAATGATTTTAAGTTCAAGGAGGGAAAGTTTAGATTAGATGTCAGGAGAAAGCTCTTTACAGAGAGAGTGGTGAGGTGCTAGAACAGGCTGCCCAGAGAGCATGCTCCATCCCTGGAGGTGTTTAAGACCAGGTTGGATGAGGCCCTGGGCAACCTGGTCAGGTACCAGATCTGGAGGTTGGTGGCCCAACCTGTGGCAGGAGGGTTGGAACCTGATGATCTTTGGGATCCCTTCCAACCCAAGCCATTCTATGATTCTGCTCCACAATGGTTTGGATGTAGGAAATCTCTCCTGAAAAGGAGTTACCCAGACACGTCCTGGGGCTTCTAGTGTGTTTGTGGCATTCTGCTATGGAGAATGGGGATCATTTAGGAGTTATGAAGACATCGCCAAGTTGCCATCTTGTTTAGCTGAATTCCTTGGAAAATTTTGGAAATCATATTTTGACAACTTAATGCATCAACCGTGGCACGGTCACAACTAGAAGCAACAAATTCCATCAAATCTGAAGAAGAGTTAGGGGAGGAAAATGAGATGATATTTACTCAAGTAAAGCAATTAGAGCATAAACATGCCTTGTTTTGTGGGATGGTAAATCCAAAAAACATGTAGGAATCTACCAGTGAAGAAATTAAGACCTATAGTCTTAAAGATTATTAGAACCTAGAGCAATAGGATCCTTGTAACATAAATGGACCAAAAAATAAGAATAAAATACAAAATTCTTCTGATATAGTGAAATCTATTAATGTAACCCCAAGAAAAACTACAAAGAAGACACAACTAGAAGCTCTAGTACAACTGGAACTTCTAGAAATGTGACCAGTAATGACTCCAAAAACTAAAAATTTCCAGGGAAGACCAGCAGGTGTACTGCCTGAGGTATGGCCCCTTGTGAAACAGGGGGATTCAGCCCCGTATGCTGAAACCATACTATGTCTGTACAGGACAGTTGAATTAATGGATCTAGTACTAAGACTTAAACAAAAACCAAGAGAAGGTGTCCCTGCATGGTTATCAAGACTATGGGACATGGGGCCAGAAAGTATTACAATTAATGGGTCTGAGATGCCAAAGCAAACTTCCACCATGTCCCAACTGGCCAAGTGATAAAGATTAGATTCAGTTGCATGGTTTTATGATTTTTGGTATTGGTAATCCACATCATAACATCATGTAGTGCATAGAGAGTTAATGCTCCATCTCCATGGATCATTGATATCTCCAGGTATACCTGTCTCAGAAGAGAAGAACTACATACTCCAGAGGACTTTGCATTGCTTTGTATTTTTATGTTTTCCATTCAGAGGGAAAGATAAAAACGGTTTACACATCATGAGACACAGTCTCTTCCCTTTTGGATCGATCCAGCAGCAGGTGCTCGCTAGCCACCTCACCTTCAGCTTTTAGCATAAGGCTTTTGGTTTTTATCAGACACTCTATCTTGCTCATTTTATTTGATTTATTAGCTTCAATTCCAATTATATTGTATTATTTTACATTCTGATATCTTATTTAGTAATTAGCTTTCCTACTCATATCATTGCTGCTGTTTTGTTTTTAGGCCCACCTCCCTTTTCCCTTTCCCTTCCCCGGGGCGTGGGTCCATGGGTCCCCTACCCCAATCATCATGGAATCAGGCTGAAGCAGCCTGTAAACCATTGACATTCAGTCATTAGGCACAGTGATGAGAATAATTTACAGTGGTTATCTGCCGTATATAAGCTTACGTGGCCAAATGAAAGTGTGAATGCCCACTCAGAGTGGAATGTGGAGTAACATGGAAGATATGCAAACATATATAAGGGAACTAGGAATGAAAGGGGCCATTTATGAAGGGACTTCGAAAGTCCTGAACTAGTTAAACTCTCAGCTGGGATTAGAGATCTGATCCTGCACCAAGCCCCCTCTCATCAGTATGGTACCCTAGTAGCTATTTTGAACCTTCCGGTAGCTAGAGATGGAATTGTCGAACAAGCAGAGCAGATAGTAGCTAACCTAGGAAGAAGAGAACACCTAAGATCCAGGCAAAATCTGCGCTCTATAGAAACTAGAGACACTTGACCTTGCAAATCAGTTTGAAGGGCTCCACAGTCAGGGTTGGTGAGAGCATCTCACCAGCAAATGTGGAATGATCTAATAATACGAAGGGTCCAACCCGAAAAGATAAACCACCAAATCATGTATTTATGGTGGTAACTTAATGCCAATCAATGTTTTAATCCTACCTGAAAAGAAGGTATAAGCAGAATAGAGCAAGTCCCCACCCAGCCATGGAATTTACTAGATGTCTTTGAATCTGCAATGAGAAGGTAGCAGCCCCAGGTGACTCAGCTGGCTACTGCTGGGGCTTCTTTGGAACAAGATCTGTGTCTAGATACATTAATGGTATAAAATGAGGGCCAAGGTCCTCCTAGAGTTTGGGCCTCCTTGGACCATATGTTGATCTGACAATCTATTGGTCCTGAAAGAATATACAGCAGGTCATCACTCTAGTAGATACTGAAGCTGAAACATATATAATTTATGACAATCCATTATGATTTCTGGGCACGTGTAATGTTATAGGAGGATTTGGAGGGAAAATGATTTCAGTAACCCAAATTTTGTTGAAGTTAGGCATTGGGCATCTACCCTCTCTGGGAGCAGGAAGTTTCCATAGCCCCATCTCAGGAATATATATTGGATACAGATATACTACAGGGACTGATTCTCCAAAGTAATACTGGAGAGTTCAGGCTATGGATTAGAAGTATTGGTGTCTGGGTGGCACAACTGATTTCTGTGGGGATATACAAAGCATAGAATCACCAATGAGGAAAAGACCTCCAAGATAAGCTAGTCCAACTGTCCACCTACTATCAGTACTTCCCCCACTAAACTATGTCCATTAGTACAACATCTTAACATTTTTTGAACACCTCCAGGGATGGTGACTCAACAACCTCCCTGATCAGCCCATTCTAGTGCCTGACCATACTTTTGGAGAAGAAATTTCTTCTAATATTCAACCTTCCCTTGGTACAACTGGAGCTCATTCCCATGAGCCCGTTCTGTTACACCAGCTGTACCGCATCACTAATATGAAGCAATATTGACTCCTAGGGGGATAAGAAGAAATTACAAAAACAACACAGGAATTAGAAAAAGTAGGAATTATATGACCAACATATAGGCCACAAAATCCTATATGGACAGTCTGGAAACCAGATGGAACAAGGTGCTTCTCTGTTGGTTACAGAGAATTAAACCAAGTAACCTTTCCCATTAGTGCTGCAGTATCCAACACTGCCACATTCCTGGACGGATATAACAGGGAGCTGAAAATTGCTCATGCAGTCACCTGGGAACAATGAAGCCAACACACTGGTTTGGGTCAGAAGACTGAATGATTTGCCAGCAGAGAACATTGCTCATTGGTTGCAAAAGAAATGGAGACATGTTGGACAAAAGACAATGTGGGTATCAGCAAATGCAAGGGAACTCCCAGTGTTAATGTCAGATATGTAATGACTTCAAATCGTGTACCAGAATGAGACTTAGGCTACTATTGAAGACAAAAAAACAACTTGCCAGAGGGCATAACCCCTTGTAGAGATAGCAGGTTTACTATATAGGTCCCTTCCCCCAGTCTGAAGGGGACAGGTATGCTCTGACCTATGTTGATACAGTGAGTGGAATCTGCAGGCATAGCCAGTACCTCAAGCAAATCAATCCTACATCATCAAGGCACTCAGCAACCTGATGGCAGCGTATGGTACTCCTCATTGAGAGCGACCAAGGAACACATATTACAGGTACAGCTGTACAGAAATGAACAGAGGAAAATAACATCAAATGGTAATTTCATCTGACCTATAATCTGATGGCAGCAGGTCTGACAGAACAGTATAAATGGCTACTCTGAAGACTCCCTCCCAGTTCCTGCAGGGATGGACCAAACAGCTGCATGAGATGCTGAGAGATTTAAATGAAAGGCCCAGAGATAGTTGATCTATTGCCCTTCATATATTACAAACCACTGGGCCTCCCCTCTTAGGATCCAAAGTAAAGGAAATGAAGTATGCTTGTCCCATATTGGGATGCTGAATAATCTTCTGCTCCCTTCCCTTGAGGACCTCGAGCCATAAGGCAAAGTGGCCTTGGAAGGTGCAGGTAGGACTGAAATGGTGCAGCCTACTTGCTCTGTGGAGGAAGTTACTAGAAGAGGGAGAATTTGTAACTCTGAAAGTAATTGATCTCAGAAATTATAATACAAATCCTCATTTTCACTGTGAAAGGAACACTGATAGTGTCACTTTAGCAGGTCAGAACCCCTCATCCCCAGTCCCTGATACAATCAATCATCCATTAATATCAGGCTGAAGTGTGAGGTACAAACAGCCTGGGCATGCCCCTGTTCAGGCAGGAATACTGACCCAAGACCATAATACTGCATGTATTTTACCTTGGAGGGAAGATCTGACTGCTTTGGTACGGGTTATTCATTTGTTTTACTCCCTTGAGATCTGTGGCCCACAAGATCACCAGCAGGAGCAACATCACTGAACTCTGATATACTCCACTGCCACTGAAGAATCATCATAATGTTCTGTTCTTCAATGGCACCTGGTGTTGGATATTCTTAAAGAAAAGAAATGGATATTCTGGAAGCATCTACTGAATATATCCTGTGACAACTATGAACCTTGCATGTGATCCTGCAACAACCACAAAGCCTGCACACACAAGTGAACAGATCTATGGACTTCTGTGTATTCAGTATGGAAACTGTTGATTGTGTATTTTGTACTTGCAAAGTATGGGCTCATCTCCAAATGTAGCCAATCACTGTTCATACTGTGAAGGGGTGGAGTGTAGGGGAACTGTTAGGTCATGGCTTGAACTGGTGACTGAGCACCTGGTGAAGGGGGAATATGGATGGCAAATTGTTCACCACTGTGCTCCCCAAGCTACCAAGAAGGGGTGGACTCAGGATGAAGCCACTCTGGGCTCTTGTTAGGCTTGGTCACTGAAGGATAGCATCTCTTGGACCCAGGTTGCTTTCTGAGGAGTGCTGCATAGTCAGAGATTCCCTTCACCAGGTGGTTGAGTTCAACTCTTCTTTCTTTATCTTTCGGTATATTACTATTGGCCTACTTTGCCTGGTATTGCCAAGAACCTGTGAGAACCATATTTTTCTTCTTCATGAACAGAACAATCATGTAAAAACATTTCAAGACATTTCAAACAAAAACAAAAACAAAAACATCACTTAATACTGTCATATGCTGAGCTGGAAGAAAAATGATTTGAGTTTGTGACTGAAATACTTGTTTCAGTGACTACCACTGTACACTGTAAATACATGTTAACCAATCAGCTGACAATGTTTAATTCTCATCATCTCCCTTAAAGCCTTGTTAATGACTTGTGCAAATTACTTTCATACAGTCAGACTCAGTTTGTGTGAGCAGTACTGCAGGCAGTTATGCAGCACAACTAAAATCCAGCAGGCTCCAGGCCAAATCTTAGTTCCACTCCAAGACAAGCTTTTATCATAAATTTCAATGTCTAGAAGATGGATTTTTTTTTTTTTTACCTTCACATACTGATTCAACTAGTATGGATTTGAATCACTACCAAAATATGCTGCAGATGTTTCAGCAGACTTGAAAGAAGAATGAGGAAATCAGTGCATCCTACATCCTTGAAAGTCATTTACATTTCTACTTCTGGCAGCCTGTGGTGAGAGTTGCTCACTGTTTTTAATTTAAAAACACAAAATTCCCCTTCCAGGAATCCTCACAGGAATTCTTATATAAATAAGGAAGCCAGTTTGCGAGTGCAGTAACCCGTTCAATCCCCTTCTGTTTTCAGATTTTCTGTTATTAAGAAAAGGCTGCAAAAGGTACCAGAAGACGTCGCCTTTTGTGGCTGTACCTGCCTGATGAGGGGAGCATCCTTCAGCCACTCTAAAGAGAAGGGAAAAAAACAGAACCTACCACAAACAACATGAAGAGCTTTTTCATTCTCATATTCAAGCAAGATTATTAGTAATTGTCTTTGCATTATGAATGTGCTGTCACTAATGAACCTTGTACTCCCATACAGTGTGGAGGCTTGCTTCCTCAGTTCTCCCCTTTGTGTAAACAACTTTCTTGGTCCAGGGCTCATATTCTTGAGGAAATCTCTTTCCACTGTCTGAAATTCAGCAGGTTTTATAAAACTATAAGCAAAGTAAGTGAAGTGGAAATTGGCAGATTTAAATTGTACTTCTCAAAGTAATGCAACATCTTCTACCTGCAGTCTGGTGTTCTGCTACCTGCAGAAGCTTTTGCATATTACATTCATCTCTCATGCAGTGCTCCTAGGTTTGTCCTCTAGGGCCTAGAAAGCTTGAGCAAAGGAGACAGTTGTGACTGTGCCAGCACAGAGCAGTAGGAAGTCTGAGGGACGAACAAGCTCTTCCATGGGTAAGAGGGGAGGACCTAACTTGCACAGCAACTAAAGAAGGTCCCTCTCACGTGAATTATCTGATTAAACATATCACTAATTTTAATCACCAAATCCCACTCCCATAACCTTGCCATGGCCCCAGGGGCACTGTTAACCTTGCCTGTCCCTGCCCAGACTCCCTGGTGCTCCCATGACCATGCCCAGGACCCCTTGACTAGTGAGGCCACATCAGGAACAATCTCCAGCCCTCTGCCACCCCACCCTTCTGGGACATGGCCTCCTGCCAAGCCACCAGATTCATATCCTGGCCCAGGCTCTGCCTGTCCCTGTTCCCAGGGAAAGGCCCAATGACTGGAGCTGCCCGGCTCCTGGCTGCANTGTGCTCCCCAAGCTACCAAGAAGGGGTGGACTCAGGATGGAGCCACTCTGGGCTCTTGTTAGGCTTGGTCACTGAAGGATAGCATCTCTTGGACCCAGGTTGCTTTCTGAGGAGTGCTGCATAGTCAGAGATTCCCTTCACCAGGTGGTTGAGTTCAACTCTTCTTTCTTTATCTTTCGGTATATTACTATTGGCCTACTTTGCCTGGTATTGCCAAGAACCTGTGAGAACCATATTTTTCTTCTTCATGAACAGAACAATCATGTAAAAACATTTCAAGACATTTCAAACAAAAACAAAAACAAAAACATCACTTAATACTGTCATATGCTGAGCTGGAAGAAAAATGATTTGAGTTTGTGACTGAAATACTTGTTTCAGTGACTACCACTGTACACTGTAAATACATGTTAACCAATCAGCTGACAATGTTTAATTCTCATCATCTCCCTTAAAGCCTTGTTAATGACTTGTGCAAATTACTTTCATACAGTCAGACTCAGTTTGTGTGAGCAGTACTGCAGGCAGTTATGCAGCACAACTAAAATCCAGCAGGCTCCAGGCCAAATCTTAGTTCCACTCCAAGACAAGCTTTTATCATAAATTTCAATGTCTAGAAGATGGATTTTTTTTTTTTTTACCTTCACATACTGATTCAACTAGTATGGATTTGAATCACTACCAAAATATGCTGCAGATGTTTCAGCAGACTTGAAAGAAGAATGAGGAAATCAGTGCATCCTACATCCTTGAAAGTCATTTACATTTCTACTTCTGGCAGCCTGTGGTGAGAGTTGCTCACTGTTTTTAATTTAAAAACACAAAATTCCCCTTCCAGGAATCCTCACAGGAATTCTTATATAAATAAGGAAGCCAGTTTGCGAGTGCAGTAACCCATTCAATCCCCTTCTGTTTTCAGATTTTCTGTTATTAAGAAAAGGCTGCAAAAGGTACCAGAAGACGTCGCCTTTTGTGGCTGTACCTGCCTGATGAGGGGAGCATCCTTCAGCCACTCTAAAGAGAAGGGAAAAAAACAGAACCTACCACAAACAACATGAAGAGCTTTTTCATTCTCATATTCAAGCAAGATTATTAGTAATTGTCTTTGCATTATGAATGTGCTGTCACTAATGAACCTTGTACTCCCATACAGTGTGGAGGCTTGCTTCCTCAGTTCTCCCCTTTGTGTAAACAACTTTCTTGGTCCAGGGCTCATATTCTTGAGGAAATCTCTTTCCACTGTCTGAAATTCAGCAGGTTTTATAAAACTATAAGCAAAGTAAGTGAAGTGGAAATTGGCAGATTTAAATTGTACTTCTCAAAGTAATGCAACATCTTCTACCTGCAGTCTGGTGTTCTGCTACCTGCAGAAGCTTTTGCATATTACATTCATCTCTCATGCAGTGCTCCTAGGTTTGTCCTCTAGGGCCTAGAAAGCTTGAGCAAAGGAGACAGTTGTGACTGTGCCAGCACAGAGCAGTAGGAAGTCTGAGGGACGAACAAGCTCTTCCATGGGTAAGAGGGGAGGACCTAACTTGCACAGCAACTAAAGAAGGTCCCTCTCACGTGAATTATCTGATTAAACATATCACTAATTTTAATCACCAAATCCCACTCCCATAACCTTGCCATGGCCCCAGGGGCACTGTTAACCCTGCCTGTCCCTGCCCAGACTCCCTGGTGCTCCCATGACCATGCCCAGGACCCCTTGACTAGTGAGGCCACATCAGGAACAATCTCCAGCCCTCTGCCACCCCACCCTTCTGGGACATGGCCTCCTGCCAAGCCACCAGATTCATATCCTGGCCCAGGCTCTGCCTGTCCCTGTTCCCAGGGAAAGGCCCAATGACTGGAGCTGCCCGGCTCCTGGCTGCATCTGTGGGGTAGACTCTGGCTCCTAAGCCCTGCACCAGTGGGACTGGGGAAATCCTCAGAGCTCCCAGTGCCAGGTAGGTTCCTGCCTTCTCCACACACCAACACACCATAAATGTCTATGCTTTCATGATCCTCCTAATTAAAAAAATAAAACAAGGGAATGTGAAACCGGGATATGATGAGGGGGGAAGAGGGAGGAAGCTTGCAATTAGCCTTACAGTGAGATCTAATAGTGTAAAGTAGAAGAAAGATTTAATAAAAAATTCAGGTATTTCTTATAAATCAAGCAGCAGGAAAAGGACACAAAAAATGATTTGCTTTTCCCACCAAGGAATTCAGCTGTCAGTGACTAACAGGCAGCCAAACTGCATGTTGTTATTTCATAGAAACAGGACACCTCTTGAACCATCTTTTATTCATTATCTTGCAGAAGTTGTTTCATTTTGTTTGGTTTTGCAATATTGAAATGAAGGTCAAAAAGGACTGTCTCTTGTCAGTTACAAAGTTATTCAGTTGAGTCCACTGCATTAATTACGGACTCTATACTGCCATGTAAAATTATGGTTAAAATAAGAATGAGTGAGAAAAGCCAAATTAGTGTTTGAAATATAAATCTGAAAATAAGATTTCTGCATTCTTTTATAAGACAACTTATTTCCAAAATCAATTTGTTTTTTCTTACAGTGACAAGTAACTAGTCAGCAGTACGTTGGTGTTTAATTGATGGATATAGTAAAACAACACCAAAAAAATACTTTCTGTAGACTCATTTACAAGTTTTTCCACATGTTTCTTTGGGTTCCTCAGTTGATGGCTGTTAGGCTTAAACTTTCAAAAAACTAGCCTTGGTCTTCAGAGATCTGTTTTGATTAAGACATCCTTTACTCTGAAAAAATTAGGAAACCAATTCACCATGCCAAAAAGATTGTTGATCCGTAACACTAGAACCAACCAAATTAAAAAAGACAAGCCACCCCCAAGCTCATGCTCTTGGAGGTACATATGTAGGTGCCCCAATATTACTAACCATTGCAGATGCACTGAAATGTAAAAATTAGCTTTCAGTTCAACATACATGTACCTTCTTCCTCATGCCCCGCACATTTTAAACATCTGACAACTGTTCCATTTCAGGATGGTTAATCAACCATGAGTATTTACTTATAAAAACCTATCTTCAAGAGAACATAACCAGACCATAGAAATTTGCTTTAGGCACAGGCAAGCACAAAATGAAAGTTAATGCTTTTAGTTTCTGTCCATAATAATAAAAATGTAAGCCATTTGAAAAGTCCTAAGTCACTGACACCAGTGAGTTCAGTAAAAACAGCTTTTTACTTCTGAATTAAGTTTTACTTTACAGAGCGTAAAGACACCCAACTGCTTGCATATTTATTTTAGGACTAAGGTGCCTCAGAGAAAAGGAGAAAGAACTCGTATTAAAAAAGCTTAAATTTCTGCAACTTTCAGACTGCTGGAAAGAAAGCCTGTTGTAGGTTATGCTCCTGTAACATTTCAGCTGCACATCAGAGAAATTTTGGAGGAGTGTTGTCAAGCACACTGCACTCATCTGCCTTTCTTTTCACTAACATTCACACTAAAATTTACAGTGGCCCAGTCGAAGTTATATAATTCAAGTGCACATTTTCTGAGAAAATGTTAACAATGACTTATACAACACTATGTAAAAATAGAAGCATTCATTTTTATAATACCAACCTCCTTGCCTTATGCCACATTATCCTCTTTCTCACTTCACATTAGCTGACTGCCTAAACCACTGGTTTCTCTGGTGGTCTGACAAAATTATTTGAATACGTCTATAAGAACATATATTTTTAGACTCAAACGGATATATATATATATATTTGTATTACATTATACAACTAATGCTATATGTATAGGGTATTTCTGTAAAGGCATGATTCACCATCCTGTCTTACCTCATCTACTCAAAATTACTTAGAGAGCTCATTTTTAAGAAACAAAGAAACTACGCAATCAAATGTTAGTTTGTTCTGTAGAAATAGGCACTTATTCCAAAGTAAGACACGTATAAAACATTAAATGATCTCTAACCACTGCTGTCAGATCCTACTGAGCACATAATCTCAACATATGTACGCAGACTATAGCTTTCCAAACCCACTATTTTCTGCCTTCAATTATTTATTTTTTTTTAGATGCTGCTTATTTTCTATTCTATTTTTACTTTCTTTATTGTCTGAATATTTGTTCCCTGCCTCGACTAGAACCTCCTGAGAGCAATACAAGTTAAAACCATATTTGAATTTAGCTATTCAAACTGCAGTTATCATATGGATTTGAGACTACAAAAAGTCCTCTTATTCTTAAATAAGAGTAAGGATGGCCTTAGACTAAACTTGCAATATGACCTCCCTTAACTTGGAGAAAGTTCTGAAGTAACTTTATAGGTGACCTTCCATACACATACAAGCAAAATCCGTCACATTTTGAGACAAAAGTGACATGGGAAAGGTATAAAATTTTAAAACATACATCAAGAATGAAGAACAAAAACAGTTATAACTGCCTTTTCAAAAGTTGTTTCATTTTTGAGAATACATGGGTCTACAACCTCAGTAATATGTTCTTCATTGGATAACACTCAGTTTTTAGAAGAAATTAATTTCCTACCATAATTTCATAAAAAAGAAATTTAGTTGTATATAACTGTGGAGAATGAGTGCTCAAATTTTGTATTTTAAAACATGTTTCAACAGATTTGGCCTCTCTTTAAAAATATAGGTCACCAGATCTTTGTAAAAGGGAAAGGATCAGCTACTTGCTTAGAGCTTTATGCAAAGTTTACAGTTAGAGATTAGGTTAAGAAAGGGAGGAAATTTGCCTGTTCAACCACAAAGCTTTTCTGGCTGTATACTAAAGCAGTAGTGACATACTGCTATGCTTGAGAGGTCCGTATTCATGGCAGTTTATTGCACTGGAACACGATATATGAGTTTCCTAGAAACTTCACAGAACAAGAACAAATCTTGCTGTAGGCTCTGTTACATGATATCCTAGGGTTTTCTTTTGTTCATTCAAAAATGACAGACTGTCACAGCTATAGTCATTTTATCTTATGCATTTCTAACCTAAATATTTCTAACAAATTAAAAAAGACAGGAGGAACATCTGTTCTCCAGTGTCTCCTGTGAACCGTTGTTTGTTATGATAAGCAAAACAGAACTTGTAATATGCTGAATAGACAGAATATTTTATTGGATAGTACAACACTCACTGCTTATGCATGCACAAAAAGCTAAATGATGTAGATTTCCAATAGTCGTCTGCACACGATCCTGACTAGCTCTTCTTTTCTTTTTCTCCATGGATTTGTTTTAATTGGCATGTATTTATTTGGCCAAGTTAATCCATTCCCAGATTCAGCAGAGAGAGTTTTTTTCATACTTTTTAAGTACTGGTATCAATTAATTTATCTATGCTCAGCCTCTCTCCAATATCTTCTAAGGGACTTTTGAGTAATGTAGAAAAGTGAGCTTTTGTGATTTTAGGAGAACAGACACTTTCAGTGACCTCTAAAGGTCACTCCTAATCAAATCAAAGCACCAAGAAGAGGGACAAAAGGTCCCAGCTTGCAGGTCAATGGAGACAGAAATGTGAAACACTGAATTCAATTCTCAAAAAGCTGCTGAATCCCTAGGTAGATAGGCATTTGACTTCTTCATGCCTCTTTCTTGCCCCATCTGTAATGTCAGAGTAATACACCTTGAGATCTAGCTGAAGAGTGTTATGTGAGATTCACATCTGAAGTTCTCTAATGTAGGCTCACAGACTATAAGAAAAGTGAGGTATGCTACTATTCCTCATCTTACAGATTCTTCTAAGAAATAACTATTTCCTCCAAGGACTTTGTGTGTCAGCTGCCTCACGTGATAAAAAAGGTTGAGAATACACAAAGTTCTAATAAACTGATTTTAGTTGTACAGTCTGTTTGCTGAAGGAAAAAAAATATGCCACTGCATTATCACAGTCTAGTATAAAACTGTGCAGACCAATGTAATAGAGGTCTAAATTTTAGTCTTCAGATTTACTTCACCCTTGTTTCACCCTCGTTATGATGACCATGAAAGTGGAATTATTGAAACAATCAGTTAAAAGAAAGCATCTTGAGATAGGCCATAGCTGACTCACCACTGGACTTTTATTCCTCAAAACAGAAAATACGCTCAATTATAAGATTGTGCCCTTAAAATCTATTCACAATTCAAGAATCCTACGGAGAAACACTGTCAAAGTGTAAGGAGAAATCTTATTCCTTCTCTCTAAGCTGAAAGGGAAGTTTGCACGGGAACAACCAGATGCAGACTCTCATCAGGCGATACCTCTGGGCTCCTAGGAGGAACCACTAGCACGGTGTCAGCTTCACTTAACAGTATCATTGTTCTCTGTCTGAAAAGCACAGCCTTCTGTTATCTTTCAAGATGAGAGATGTTAACATCATTAAACTGAGGTTTCCAAGTGCTCCAGAAATGAGGAATTATATTTGCTTCATTATTTGAAGACTGTCGCTTTGGTTGATTAGTGTGAATGATGCTGTCCTTGACATAAAAGAGCATACATTAGGAAATCTATGCCACACTTCTGGATTGTACTACTGATGTCAGTCAGCTCACCACAGTGCTCACAATTATTTCTGACCATTTAGTGCCTTTTAGCAGATGATGCTAAACAGCTAATTACTTTCTGAGGTGACTTGACATAAAAATTTGAATGCTTTAGTACTTTATCCCCTTACAATTCTCTAGGAATATGTTTGACAACCTAATGTACTTCCATGCTGGAAGCACTTTAAAGATTGCTGGGACAGAATTGATTTTCTTCATGGTATCTGTCATAATGCTATGTTTTAGCTTTAGGACTACAACAAGGTCACACTAATGTTTTAGTACTTGCTGAGTAGTGGTGTACAGAGTGGTGTACAGTACAGGCTGTTCCAGTTTTTCAGCTTCTCATCCTGTTCTGCCAGGGAGGGAGGAAACAAGAAGCTGGGAGGGAACAGAACCAGGACAGCTGACTTAGACTGGTTAAAGAGATATTTCATGTCTTATAGCATCATGCTTAACACTAAAGCCTAGCGGTACAGTTGCTTGAGGACTGGCTGGGCATTGGTTGATGGGTAATGAGCAATTGCGCTGTGCAGCACCCATTTTATAAACATATATTATGTACATATATTATTATCATCACTATTATTTCTTTCTTTTCTGTCTTAGTAAATGACTTTTACCTCAATCTATGAGTTCTATTTCTCTCAGTTCTCTCCTTCGTCTCACTGAGGGGGAATGAATGGCTGCGTGATGCCTAATTGCTTGCCAGGATAACCACAACAAGTGGAAAATCTATTTTCTACATATACAGCTTCATACCTCCCCAAGGAGACACAGAACACAACTATGTTTAGGTATGAAAAAACAAAAGGCTTTAATGAAAGAGGTTAACTGATTACTATTTATAAATTATAATGGAGAAGGCATGCCTCCCTGATGCTCCTGCGGTGCCACTGATTGGTTGTGAATACGGAAGAAAGGAGATCCACGAGTCAGATACATGAAAAACCAAGAAGAAATACAGGGTAAACGGTATTATTTATTCAGTTGCTATTGTTGAGTTCACAGAAAATTGATAAAATGCGTTAAAGAAATGATAATTCCACAGGTCCTGACATACACTTTCATTACCGACACACATCACTTGGTGTAATGGAGTGACTGGATTTGTCTATGATAACTCAGGCTGCTCCTTAAGTTCTGTCACTCATCTTACATAACAGGACCTGTTATCTTCACGCTCTCTATGGCATTTCAGGAAGCATGGGTGGATTAAGGTTGCACGCCATAGTTCATACACCTGCAACACGTGGAAATAACTCCTGTGCAATCATGAATGTATAGGAGTATCTGGGACTTCATGCAGAGAAATATAAGGGGCTTGGAACCTTTCTGGGTTGATGTGTGCACCCAGACAGGCCTCCTGAGGAGAGGGCTACACAGATCCTTGGCTGTGGGGAGCTCTGAAAACTGGAGGCCATCTAAGAAATGGAGGTACGTGAGGGGTATAATGGGTCCAGGAGTGCCCAACTTGATTTTTTTGAGCAGCTGACCAGGCTGTGAGAAGTTGCCAGGCTGAGAAGTATTCAGCAGTCAGAGAGAGAGACTAATGCTGCTATCATGCAGTGGCACAGGCAGACAGACAACTCTATCTTGGGGCCTAGCCAGAGGAGAAAGATAAACAGACTTCTGATCTAAGAGAGATCTGACAATCTCCCTCACCCCTGCATTCGAGATGAGGGAGACTAGATCCTGGTCTCTGCCTAGGGCAAAAGAAGTCTCCCTCTTGCTCCTGAAGTCCCGCTATCCAAAAGATCTCAAGAAGAACGTATGGATAACAGCTTGGTACCAGGAAGGATGATCACATGAAAAAGATCCAACTGAGGACCTGAGTCATGACCAGTACCACTAAAAAAGGGTGAAGAGTCTTAGTGATTCAAGACTCTTTGCTGAGGGGCACTGAGGCACCTCTCTGCCTCCCAGATAACTTCTCTAGAGACTTGCTGCCTGCTGGGGGCCTGCACTGGGGACATAGAGAAGAAGGTATCAGCCAGAGGACTACTATCCCCTTCTGGTCTTTCAAGCTGGGTCACTTGAGGCTGAGACCAGAAAAACAAAAAACTGTGATCTTCCAATACTTGAAAGGAGCTTACAAGCAGGAGGAAGACTGACTTTTTAAGTAGGTAGATAGTGACAGGACAAGGGGGAATGGATTTAAACCAAAAGAGTGGAGGTTTATGTTAGATGTTAAGACAGAAATTCTTCCCCTAGAGAGTGATAAGACACTGGAATAGGCTGCCCAGAGAAGTTGTGAATGCCCCACCTCTGGAGACGCTCAAGGCCAGGCTTGGTAGGTTCCTGGACAGTCTGATCTACTGGTTGGCAATCCTGCCCACGGCACAGGGATTGGAACCAGATGATCTTGGAGGTCCCTTCCAACCCAAGCCACTCTACAATTCTATGAAACCTCAAGCCATTCATTTTGAATGTGGCATGATAAGTGTAACTCTAATGGCCTAATGCTCTTCAGCCAAGGTATATTATAATGGTAACTGATATTACTAAAACTTCAAGCATACAATGTATGGACCATTACATAAAATATCCTGTTGATAAAGAATGAGATCTCATTATTGAGAATCCACGCTTTCCACTTTCCCTCAAATGCAGAAAGAAATACAGTGACTATGCACTACAGAGATACCCAAACCCTACCCTCACATTTTTTAATTTTTTTTTTCACACTAGAACGTGCTTCAAAGCATCACCTCCTAGAATTCTTACACAGTCTCCTTACTTCTGACTCTCATCCTACCTAGTGTTGTATGGCACACAAAAACTAACAACCCTTGGAGTTAGCAAAATCTCTTATTTGTTCTTCCTCTGAAAATTTTAAGTCTTCTCACTTTGGCACTGATAGGTGTGTCAGTTGTCTGTTCAACGAATATTTACTTTATTGAGGACTGAAGAAAAGATGTATTTAATGTAGGCTTTTTGTCATTAGTTTTTCTTTCTCATTCAGAACTGAGGAAAATCTTTCTCTGTGAGCTTACAACTTCTAGAATTACAGACTATGTTCTCATCGCTCTCCCTAGTTTCACCTCACTTTAAGCTCACTATAATGATTATTTATTTAGTAATTTCACCAGCCGTGGAATTCATTTAACTAAAGTTAGGTACCTACAGTGTCTACCTAGGTTAATCAGTGTATTAACCATATTCCATATACTGTCAATGGATACAGACATTTATGGGGTGTAATTCTTCCCATCTTTCTTTTTTTCTCTTCTTTACTGCTTGGCAGTATACTCCTACAGGTCAGAAATGAATACAAAAGACTGTTCTTCCTTGTAGCTTTCTTTGCATTTATTGCAAAAATGTTTTCCTGAATAGGTTTCAACATCTTGCACTGTCTATCCATTTCCCAAGAGATGTTTCAGCACATAAAAAGCCATTTACCCTTTGTCACGGTGTTATCCGTGACAGTGACCCAAGGGAAACCGAGAAGGAAGAGAGAAAGGGAAAGAAAAAAAAAACTGCACCGCCAGTGGCTACGCGGCCGCCCGAGCAGAGCTGTGTGCTCCGGGAGGACGGGAAAAACAGAGGGAATAGATGGGTCTACAAAAAAACAACGCCACGATTTGAGAAGGAACGGTAACTTTACTAAATCTAATAAAATTGAACAATTGAGAGAAACAGTTTCCAAACCAAAAGCTGGGAGCTTACGTTAGGGAGGAACTGCAGGGGAAGCACACGTGCGGACCCTCCACGGCAGCAGCCGAGAGAGAGCACGCCCAGGCAGAGAGCAGCCTGGCATCCGGTGTGGAGCTCCGCCCCTCCGCTGCTCCCAACAGCATTAACTCCTTAGCTCCGTGCATGATGTTCTGATGTGGAATACCGGCATCAAAGCCACAAAACCACAACAAAAGCCATTTACCCTTATATTCAGTAGTGAGGTAATTTTCTTGGCTAATCAAACAAGGCTTTGTTGATCTGATCCACCTTGCTTGGTAGTCTGTCTGGATTCCAAGTTAGTAATTGTCCTTGTTATATTATCTCTATTACCCTGAACACTTCTGGCAAATCTACAACCATGTTTCCTACAATACTTTCCACTTTCACGGGTGTATCACATATTGACATATTTCTTTCGATGTGCTTCAATAATGTGAAATTGTTAGTAATTATTTAATGTTTTTTGTGCTGTACTTAGATACAAACTTACTGACTCTTTCCATTAGTTTCTGTATTAGCAGCTAGAAACTCAGGAGCCCAACTTGCTATTTCCCTTCATATCCTTCCTAGAGCTGTTATGGGATTACCATTTTCATGGATATATCCAAGAATTTTAGTCTGTCCTTAGGTACACATGATACAGAATCAATACTCATCTTCTGCCACAGTGAGCAGCAGGCTAATGCTATTTTCAAGAAAAAAATATAGTTAACTTCTGCTTATATGTTTTTAATTAAAAGAATTAAAAGTCTTTCCAGTCCAAATAAATATTTTGTAAGCTGCATTTGGTATTCTCCAAAACTCTGCTGAAAATAATTTACTGTGGCAAGCAAAGTGCTGCACCCACAGACCCACCTCAAGTAAGTTATTCCTCACAACCAGATTTTAAACAGCTGCCTTTTAGCCCCTTGTGTTGTCCCCGCATTCTGCTGCCACCTCTATCCATTTAGTCATGCAATTAATGATCAGTCACATTGGCAAACGAGCTCCTGTGCCCATAGTCTTTCCTGCAGGCACAGTGCTTCAGAGTTATTAATACAACATCTGCCTCTGTGGATTTAAATCTATAAGCTCAGACCTTAGTAATGCTTTACTCAAATTAAAATGAAGCATGTATGGTGCAGGGCTTTGTCAATTTATTTGTGAGTGTTACTTATTGTAATGAAAGAAGTACGAAAAAGACAGGGAACTCCTCAAAAGAGTCCAGTGGAGGGCTACAAAGATAAAGGGCCTGGAACACTTCTCTAATGAGGAAAGGCTGAGAGACCTGGTCATTCAGCCTTGAAAAAAGAAGACTCAGAGGGGATCTGATCCATGTTTATAAATATCTAAAGTGCAGGAAGCAAAGAGATGAGGCTGGATTCTACTCACCAGTGTGTGGTGATAGGATGAGGGGAAACAGTCACAAACTGATGCATAGGAAGTTCCACACAATTGCATGTAGGAACCTCTTCGCAGTAAGGGTGACAGAGCACTGGATCAGGCTGCCCAGGGGGTTTGTGGAGTCTCCTTCTCTGGAGATGTTTAAGACCTGCCTGGATGCCTACCTGCACAACCTGGTCTAGGGAGGGGGCTTCGACTAGATGATCTGTCAAGGTCCCTTCCAATCCTACAATTCTGCGATTCTGTAAAGTCTTCTTTGATAAAATTGAAAAGTTAGTTATGCTTATAAAAACCCCAATATCAGGAAAAGCTATTTTCAAGCAAAGGAATCGCTGTTAGAGAAGACTCGGACGCTTAGATTTGCCTTTAAATCTTGGAAGCAAGATCTTTCATGTGAATTTTTTATGACTCAATAAATGGAGTAAGACCTGAAAAATCTCAAAAAATAATAGATCTTACATAAATTATCTTGATGATCCTAGCTAGATCCCCATCGTAATGATCTGTGCCATTCAGATCACCCAAGAACTTCACCAGACACTTTTGACTGGAAATGCCTCATATCATCTTGTTTTGTTTTTTTTTTTCCCTCATAGTGCAGGCATCCTTCTACTCAGCATGCAATAGACTATGTGTTAAATTTAGTCTTACTGGAATCTAATTAAAAAGTTTAAAGATTATTTTTTCCATGTATACTGAAATTTCCAGAAGTAATGAAATTTAGCTTTCATATCTCTTTGATTTCTGCATTCCTCCCCTCTTAAACAAATCTATCTTCAACAAACCAAAACCAATCCTTTTTCAAGGCAGGAGTGCAGAGCATGTAATTTTCTGTCTACTTCCCTGCAATATATTTTCAATTTAGGTTCTGTCCCTACAGATTGCAACTAAAAAAATGATCAATTAAAGATGGCAGACCTACAGGACTAGGGTGGATGAAAGGTCAAGTGTTTAGAGCACTTACTGGTTGAAGGAGGTAAATCAGTGAGCTCTCCTGGATAACTATCACTGGAAAAGGAGTGATATTTGTTGCATGAAAAAGCGTTTCCACTGATGCCATTGTTTGGTCAAAACGTCCTCCAAGTCCACCCAAAGTCACAATCAAATCAATCTAAAAGATAAAATAAAAGCAGTCACAAAGAGAACTATCATCAAGATACCTTTACATATGATCTTTAGATCCTGAAAATAAAAAACTGAAACACTTTGTTGAGAAAAATAATAGTAACAAAAAAAAACCCACCATTAACTAATGAGTATACAACAGCAAATCTCAAACACAGCCATTTACTCTCATTACTAATAAATACCATTATGTAATTTTTGAAGATGAGTACTGAAGCTCAATAAATTCACAGCCAACATGTGGTACTTTAATGAAGGATCTAATTGCTTTGCCTAACACAGACCAGTCACGGCAGACACCTATCTGTTTGGCTTGACTACATAGAGCCTATGATAAATCCCTTCACATCTTTGGATCTTTCATCCCCAGATCTTAAAAAACTGCTTCAGCATCATTCTCATAGCCTACAGAGAAAATAAATCTTTTGTCAACGGTTTACAGGCAGCATCTTTGGTACGCTATATGCCATTCGTGTTCCCTCTACAGAACATTTTAGCATGCAAACCCACACACAGCCTGGCTCTCCTCAAGACTAAACACACTACTGCTCTGAAGAGACTACATGCACCCCACATAACTGCTGTATCTCCCAGCTGTTGCTGCTGGGGATGGAAGCACTCCTCACTTTAGCCTCAAGTCATGCAGTCACCCAGCTGTTGCTCTTATTTTAGAGACTCAAACACTCCATCAAGCCTCTGTACACTCTTTACTTCTTACAAGTAGAGACGGAGCATTTAAGAGCCTTCAGTTCCTCAGATAAAAAGTCACGGAGTGTAAAATATTATTACTGCTTCCACCATGCATGTCAATTATGTTCAGTAATTATAATTTAAAAAGCTACTATTTTGTAAGTAGTATGCAGAACCCTGACACACTGCAGCTCTAAAGCTTTTAGAATAGAAGCTACATTGACAGTTGCCATCTGGTTAAGTTTCCTGCTTTACAGGGCCTAAATCTACAGCCACTGGAGATGATGTGTATGTATACTTCTATAATTTGAAGTGTAATAATGTAAGTTGTGGAACTGCCAGGTCACAGCCTGAACCAATAATTGAGTACCAGGTGAGAAGGTGTAGCTAATCCAGGGAGCTCAGGTGCAAACAGTGCATCTGAGTGACAGGAAGGGATGGAGGCTGGATCCATGCCTCTTCACCCCTCGTTTAAGGTTTGGCAGCATTTCTCTGGATAGAGATTGTACTTCTTTTGAGCTGTAACTGGTTGTTGTGTGGGATGGGTAAATTTTTTTGTCTTTATTACCTGCTATTGCTCCATAGTGCTTGTATCTTACTGGAAGGCACTCTCATCGCCTTCTTTTGCCATACATAAGTGATATAGAAATCCTACTCCTTATTCAGTAGCAGTTGTACAGTGATCTTGGGAGCTGGAAATGTAAGAAAATCAAACCAGTGTAGCATGGAGTACTCTTGAAAATAATGGCTTGGGACAGATGGGACCATAAAGATCATCTATTTCCAACCCCTCTGCTATGGGCAGAGTTGCCAACAATCAGATCAGGCTCCCCAGTGCCCTTTGCAACCTGGCCTTGAACACCACCCTGGATGGGGAATCCCCAACTNTTGCAACCTGGCCTTGAACACCACCATGGATGGGGCATCCACAACTTCTCTGTACAGTCTGTTCCAGTGCCTCACCACCCCCTAAATAGAAGAGGGGGAAAATCAAATCTCTCATTCTGCTGACCACCCCTTTTTTGACACAGCCCAAGATGCAGTTGGTATCTGGGTTGCAATCACATGCTGCTGGCTCATGTCCAGCTTTTCATCCACCAGGATCCCCAAGTCCTTCTCTGCAATGCTGTTCTCTGTGAGTTCTTCTCCTAGTCTGTACGTGTATCTGTGATTGCACCCATCCAAGTCCAACACCGTGCACTTGGCCTTGTTAAACCTTTTTTAGTTCACCTGGGCCCACTTTTCAAGCCTGTCCAGGTCCCTCTGGATGACATTCCTTCCTTTTGTTCTATCAACTGTACCACTCAGCTTAGTGTCAACAAACTTGCTGAAGGTGCACTCAATCCCACTGTCCATGTCATTGATAAAGAGTACCAGCTTCAGTATGGATCTCTGGGAGGACACCACTCAAGACCAGACTCCATCTGGACATGAGTTGTTGACTGTAACCCTACGGCTGCAACTGTTCAAGCAATTGTTTATCCACCAAATAGGCCAGACTTCAAATCTGTACCTCTCCAACTTAAGAGATAAGGATATGATGTGGGACCATGTCAAAGGCCTTGCACAAGTCCGAGTAGATGACATCAGTTCCTCTTCCTTTGTTCACTGATGCCATAATCTCATCATACAAAGACACCAGATTAGTCAGACACAATCTGCCCTTGGTGAAGCAACAATGGCTGTCACGGAACACTTCCTTATCTTCCATGCGCCTTAATACAGCTTCCAAGAGAATCCATTTCATGATTTTCCCAGGCACAGATGCGAGGGTCACCAGCCTGTAGTTCCCTGGTTCCTCCATTCTCCTTTAAAAACAGGAGTGATGTTTCCCTTTTTCTAGTCACCTGACAAACTTCACCTGACAGCCACAATTTTTCAAATATGATAGAGAGTGTCTTGCTAAGTACATCAGCCAACTCCTCCAGGACCCTGGGATGCATATTATGAGTCCCCACATGCTTGTACAAACACACTGGCAAAACTGAGGTTTGGCATTGTGGCATCTTTGGAGAAAGCTAAAAAAGATACTAAAAAAGGAAACAACTATTATTCCAGGTTTGTATGTTCCTGTAAAACTGAAAAATACATCTGTGACAGGTATGGGAAAAAAGAAGCTAGAGTACCCCAGGAATGGAAAGAGAGAAAAGCTGAATTCTGTAGTTGGGTGGCAGCAGACAGTCTGACTTTCACTGCAGAGTTGTGGAGGCAGTGATGGACATTCAGACACTGTGGGACATAGAGTCTCTGCTGGAAGGTTTAGGATACGCACTTTGTTTTTTTAACAAACAGACAAAGAGGCTTACTGCAGCAAAATCTCAACAGATTTTTCTATCTAAGGCTATCACCTCCATTCAAAACAAACAAACAAACAAAAAAAGCAAATCTACAAGTTAACAAGACAACCAGCTTCTTCCCTTCTCTCACTCCACCAAGCACTAAGGAAATTGGATGGACCATGAATGCACATGCATGAATCTTGGTCATCCCAGAGNGAGTGACAGGAAGGGATGGAGGCTGGATCCATGCCTCTTCACCCCTCGTTTAAGGTTTGGCAGCATTTCTCTGGATAGAGATTGTACTTCTTTTGAGCTGTAACTGGTTGTTGTGTGGGATGGGTAAATTTTTTTGTCTTTATTACCTGCTATTGCTCCATAGTGCTTGTATCTTACTGGAAGGCACTCTCATCGCCTTCTTTTGCCATACATAAGTGATATAGAAATCCTACTCCTTATTCAGTAGCAGTTGTACAGTGATCTTGGGAGCTGGAAATGTAAGAAAATCAAACCAGTGTAGCATGGAGTACTCTTGAAAATAATGGCTTGGGACAGATGGGACCATAAAGATCATCTATTTCCAACCCCTCTGCTATGGGCAGAGTTGCCAACAATCAGATCAGGCTCCCCAGTGCCCTTTGCAACCTGGCCTTGAACACCACCATGGATGGGGCATCCACAACTTCTCTGTACAGTCTGTTCCAGTGCCTCACCACCCCCTAAATAGAAGAGGGGGAAAATCAAATCTCTCATTCTGCTGACCACCCCTTTTTTGACACAGCCCAAGATGCAGTTGGTATCTGGGTTGCAATCACATGCTGCTGGCTCATGTCCAGCTTTTCATCCACCAGGATCCCCAAGTCCTTCTCTGCAATGCTGTTCTCTGTGAGTTCTTCTCCTAGTCTGTACGTGTATCTGTGATTGCACCCATCCAAGTCCAACACCGTGCACTTGGCCTTGTTAAACCTTTTTTAGTTCACCTGGGCCCACTTTTCAAGCCTGTCCAGGTCCCTCTGGATGACATTCCTTCCTTTTGTTCTATCAACTGTACCACTCAGCTTAGTGTCAACAAACTTGCTGAAGGTGCACTCAATCCCACTGTCCATGTCATTGATAAAGAGTACCAGCTTCAGTATGGATCTCTGGGAGGACACCACTCAAGACCAGACTCCATCTGGACATGAGTTGTTGACTGTAACCCTACGGCTGCAACTGTTCAAGCAATTGTTTATCCACCAAATAGGCCAGACTTCAAATCTGTACCTCTCCAACTTAAGAGATAAGGATATGATGTGGGACCATGTCAAAGGCCTTGCACAAGTCCGAGTAGATGACATCAGTTCCTCTTCCTTTGTTCACTGATGCCATAATCTCATCATACAAAGACACCAGATTAGTCAGACACAATCTGCCCTTGGTGAAGCAACAATGGCTGTCACGGAACACTTCCTTATCTTCCATGCGCCTTAATACAGCTTCCAAGAGAATCCATTTCATGATTTTCCCAGGCACAGATGCGAGGGTCACCAGCCTGTAGTTCCCTGGTTCCTCCATTCTCCTTTAAAAACAGGAGTGATGTTTCCCTTTTTCTAGTCACCTGACAAACTTCACCTGACAGCCACAATTTTTCAAATATGATAGAGAGTGTCTTGCTAAGTACATCAGCCAACTCCTCCAGGACCCTGGGATGCATATTATGAGTCCCCACATGCTTGTACAAACACACTGGCAAAACTGAGGTTTGGCATTGTGGCATCTTTGGAGAAAGCTAAAAAAGATACTAAAAAAGGAAACAACTATTATTCCAGGTTTGTATGTTCCTGTAAAACTGAAAAATACATCTGTGACAGGTATGGGAAAAAAGAAGCTAGAGTACCCCAGGAATGGAAAGAGAGAAAAGCTGAATTCTGTAGTTGGGTGGCAGCAGACAGTCTGACTTTCACTGCAGAGTTGTGGAGGCAGTGATGGACATTCAGACACTGTGGGACATAGAGTCTCTGCTGGAAGGTTTAGGATACGCACTTTGTTTTTTTAACAAACAGACAAAGAGGCTTACTGCAGCAAAATCTCAACAGATTTTTCTATCTAAGGCTATCACCTCCATTCAAAACAAACAAACAAACAAAAAAAGCAAATCTACAAGTTAACAAGACAACCAGCTTCTTCCCTTCTCTCACTCCACCAAGCACTAAGGAAATTGGATGGACCATGAATGCACATGCATGAATCTTGGTCATCCCAGAGTATAAGACAAAGTGAAAACCAAAGCACAGGGCATTTATATATTTGCCTACTGCAGGGGAAAGGCCGTTCATTTTTCCAGTATGTGGCTGGAGAGTTATACCCAGCTCCTGCTAATCAGCTTAGCAGGTAGCACTTGACTAACACTGCACTTCAATTGAAATGTTCGTAATTCACTTAAATGTCCTGTCACCAGTCAATTTGTTTTCATATAGTGCTATTCATTTCCTGAAAAAAGGTATAAAATCCTAAATAAATACAAAGAATAGCTTAGATCCTTACATGAACAGTGTAAAGTGGACATTATTCTCTTAGACTTTATAAAGCCTGATTTAAATTCATTCAACAGCATTTTTAAGTGCAATCAAGCTTTAATTCATAAAGAGTTGAAGTTCTAATGGTGGAATTCAATCATCTTCAAATTAAATTTATACATCAACATCTCCTGAAATGGTTTTAGGAGCTGCAGAAGGGCTGTTAAAGGAGAAGGGAAGCATAAAGAAAGACTCTGCACATGGCAATTTGGATACTTCTTTCTTCTCCCCTAGGGTGTACTTTAGAGCAGGCTGTAACCTTGAAGTTGCTGAGGCTGCCACCACATCAGGGTGAGCCTGCTCAGCTCCCTGGTTCCATTACCACATAGACCACAGAAATGCACAATTTGCTATAAACTGTCTGCTATCTTGCTAAATACTCTTTCTCCACGGAAAACTGGCGCAGCAGACATCTCTCTTTCCGGTATGGGTGAATTAAATAGGGAAGATTTTACTTATAAAAGTGATGGACAAGTTATTTAAGGAGAAGGGTGAAAGGACAGAGGAAGCTGCGAAGCTGGGAACTGCCTGAGGCAGGTAAAAAGAGCTTCATATCCAGCTTTGTAACATGCCAAGTCTCAAAGGCTCAAATCGACAGTAGAGGATGCCCACTCTTTTTTGAAACCATGCTCCTTATCTCTGATAAGAAACTCTCTCCCCAGGGTACAGACACCTTGAGGGATCTTCTTACATTCAACCTCAGTTCAGGCAGACAATTTTCAAACAACTGTGCCTGAGTCTCAGAGGATCAGTTACCTGAGAGGGAACCATTGCCTGACAGCAACTGGTGGCACAGGAACAGCCAGCAAGAAATACCATCCTAAAGGAAAGAGGGAAGGCAAGAACATGTTGTGAAAGCTCTGGAGCCATAAATAAACCTTCCTCCCTCTGCGACCAAGAACACCATTCACAGCTATTATCCAATATATTTCTATGCCAATTACAGATCAGATATTGCATTTGATTTGAACACCACTTCTTATCACCTTCACACTTCATTGGTATCTTGTCACCTTCATGATCTTACTTCATTTCCTACCATTCAAAAGTCTATTGCTTTAATATAAAATAATGGAGGAAAATGAAAGAGAATAAATTTATTGTAGTAATATGCATATATTGAAGCATATTTTATGATGAAAAGTTAACAATTAAATTGGTGTGAATACTGTATTTATTATTCAATTTGACACTGTAAGGGATGCACATACAAACATGAGCCATCACCTAGGAACCCAAGCCTGACAGGACAGTATAAAGGACTGTTTGAACAAGAGAAAGAGAGAAAAAGGAATCAAGGAAGAGAATCTTCCTCACTGACCTGAAGATATCCTTGGACAGCAGAAACAACACTTATTCCTGCTCCACTACTGCTGCTCAGTTGGAGTGAAGCTTTACAATTCATACTGCAGGTGAGACTGGGGTCATCACAACTCCTCACTACCTTAAACTTTCTGTGTGAAGGGATCATTTCTACTGCACACTCTTCCAAGCTGTTTTATGCAGGCAAAAGTGCGCTAAAGCCTCGAGATCAACCTGTTCACTGAGACTTTGGAGGAGAACATGTTCTGGTTTTGACTCTGACATATTTATTGTGTGTAGAAACAAGGATTTCAAGACCATCATTCGTGTCTTCCACAAACACTATAAACTCTTCTTTCAAAACAGTAAGGAAGGACACTCACAAGTACCAAGCAAGCTTGATTTAGCACCTCACTGCTTTTACAGCTCAGTCACTGTGATACTCTGACAACGTGGTGTAACCCCTATGGAAAAGTAAAATTCATCATTGTAAGCTATCACCCCTAAGAAAGTGAGCCCTGGATTTTAGCAGCAATGAAAGTGACCCTCAAAAAATTATGCTGAAATAGTCTAAAAAATCTCTTTAAATTATCCCATAGTCACATATTTTTAGTACCAAAAGCTGTGTTTTGGTGCATACCGTGTTTCTAATCTCTTTGTATCCAGAAGTAGAAAACGAAAAACAAACTAACTAAAACCTCCCATCAATGAACAACTCAAGAGAGGAAGAAAAATGATCCTATTTACTCCTAGGAAATCTGTTCTTCATGAGCTTGTTATTACACATTTCACTTATATCTGATTGTCAGTCTTTATTCCAAAGAAATCCAGAGCATAATCCAAAGTTTTCAGCTGACTGTGTATAAAGCCAAAAGTATATATATACCTAATTCTGTTATTTTCTTTCAGATTACTGCCCAAAATTGTCACTACACTTAAGTGCGCTTAATTTATATTTAAAATGACAATCGACCAGTAGCTACAAAACAAATACAATCCAAAAAAGTGTCCTTCCCCTCTCCTTGACCGCAGCTCCTGTTGGGCACTCTGGCAGGGATGTCCTGGTGCAAGAAGGTCCCTGACCTCCTGGAGAATCCTGATGGTTCACGGACACCTTTCAGACTTCTTTTGCCTCTCCACTGCAAAGCTCCCTTTCTTTTCCTGGCACACTCTTTCCTGTTTTTGTTTCAGCTCATGACTGGATGCTGGCCCTGGACCCTTGGAGGGGTTACAAAGGAGGTAAACCACTGTGTGGTGTTCCTAGGCAGCAGGGCAGTAAGAAAGTTGTTCTGTGAAATGGACTCCTAGAAGCCCTTTTTGAAGTCACATGAACAGAGAAGGCCAACTTTCACGCTATGAAAAATGAGATCTTGTGCCTTTTTACACGAAATAAGTCTTTTATTTTTATATTTATTTTTTGCCTTTTTTAGTTTCCATTCTGTCATGTTAAATCTAGATAACAAAATTTAAGGAAAGAATAATATATATTTAATGGACAGCATTCTGCACAAAATACAGAAAATAAATAAAAATATTCATTTCCATTAAAGAGCTCTGCTTTTCTTTTACTTCATGTGAGTAAAATTTCATTACTTAGGCTAGCAAGGCGCAGGCACTCTCCCTGCACATTTTAACATTCAACAATGAAGTTTAAATAAAAGTTGCTATAAATACTACGAAGCTGCATTGCGTCCCTGCTCTCTTATAGCAACATCACACAGGAGATAAGGGAGAGTCACTTATGTCTAACTGGAAAGAGATGTTAGTTATGCTATTCATAAACTTAAAAGCTGGGTTCATACAGGTCTGAGGATGTCCTAGGTCCCAACAAAACAGTAATATTTTCAGTTGGTCTCAACATTAATCTTTATGATGAACAAGGGGATGATAGCCTGTCTTATACTCAAGGAACAGATATAATACCTGAAAGTAAAGATGGAAAATTTTCCTTATGTCTCTGTGCCCTATAGTGAAAATGGTTCATCTTCTGAATAGTTAGGAAATACAGGTTTTTTGGGTTTTTTTTTTCATAGAAGTACAGATTTAAAGGAAGAAGTGCTAAATTTATGTATTTGTTTCAAAGAGGTCAGAGATACTCTTAAACTGAAGGAAGGAAGTAGGTTAGGATGTTGGACACCAATTTTCCTCTTCAGAGCAGGTTCAGGACTTATAGCAGGTAAGCTAAACATAGTTGGAGTAAAGTCAGCTTACATACATTACAGATTCTGTTTTCTTTGTATAGTCTTTTAGACAAACACAGCCATGCACTCAAAAAGAAATGAAGAGGGATTTCTTTACACTGAAGGTGTTTTTGAAGCTGTAAACATTTTATGCTCACATTTAATTTGTGATATATAAATATATATCACAATTTGTATATATACAAATATATATCACATAAATATCAAGATCTAATTCGTCAGTGTTTCAGTCATTTAAAAGGGAACCTCAATGGGTTTCTTAAGCAAGCTGAAAAAACCACTACCCAGGCCTGCCCTTTTGCAGTGACAAAGCCAAATTAAAACATAACTAATTAAGAAAAGAACAGCACTGAACAACTGATCTCAACAGGGTTGCTGTGCTACAAAGATACCATAGTGCTACTAATGAGAATATCTCAGACCTCTCCATCCCCTGAATCGCCCTAATAAACTGTAGTTTCCTCTTCTGCTCTTCCTGTCACCAAAATTTGAATTGTGGTTTGTCTTTGTTTTCAACAAATAGAAATCAGTGCATTCTATATACAACTCACTCTGCTTTATCTTTACAGATCAAATACTAGCCCAGCAGAGAATACAAAAATTGTGTAAAGAACATTCACAGTACATATGATGTAGTGTGTTCCTGCTGACGTCCATTTTACACACCATTCTTTAACTCAAATGCCTAAGATATTCAGTGTCTCTTCACATCCACTGCTATAGCTGAACACACAGCCTGATCTACCTGTTCCCTAGGATTAAGGTGTTTCTAATATCCCTAATTGCAGGAAATGAACCTTGCCATACCTTCACAATATGAAGCCTTAAAATATTTCAGCAGTAGGTAGAAAGGGTTAGATGATGCCTTTCTAGAAAGCGGATTTGGACCTTAGAGTTGAAATGGTCAGCGCTCAAGGATAGGTCTTTGTGTCCTACATGACAGATTTACCCCTGCTGAAAGTTATTAAGAAATTACAGATGTTAGAAGTGTGAATTACTAGGATCTTCAGACCCAGTTGTTTCTCACAAGAGAGGTTTACGAAGAGGATTGTACTATTAATAACGTATTAAAATCTTTTGATACAGCAGTTGACAGCACATAAGCCTTTTATAAATGTATTTAACTTCCCTTAAAATATATATCATTTGCATTTTCTATTCTCCTCCAGTGAGGCATTAAGAAGAAAAACCCAACCGTGCCACTAAATACAAACAGGTTTACTCTTAGCTACTCATCCTAAATAGCATTTGGAGAAAGATTTTTTTCATCTTTTCATATTGACACCGATGCTTCAATCAATTGAATTATAATCATATTAAACCACTAAAAAACAATTTTCAATAAAATCGATTTTTAATATCTTCAGCTCACTTAAGCAAATGAGTTACTTCAACTTTCTATCAGGAAAGATAACAAAAGTTAAAGTCTTGGAGCTTAGCTTTAAGACTAAGTGGTATTTTAGATGAAACAATGAAGAGTTTGTAACTCTGAGATTAATATAATAGCTTAAACCTATCATTATGTTATGTGGATTCTCCTTGGGGCTGCATAATTGTTAAACACATTCTCACTTCTTAATGAAGAATGCTGCTGCAACTGTCTGCAAGTGAGACCGGGAGTGTTAGGGCAAGGTTCCAGTCTAAGACTGGGAACTGGAAGACCATCCCTGACTGTGGTGCTGGCACATTGGGAGACTGCAGACATGTTGCTTCTAGAGCTCTGCTTTCCAATCAGCAGAACACAGGTAACAATTCTCACTCTTAAGATCTGTTTATCTCTGAAAAGGATACTGTAAGCAAATCTACCCTGTTTGCCAGTTCAGATGGTGTTTTGAAATAGTTTGTGTTACATAAGAAAAAGCTAAGAACTACTGAAATTACTGAAAATAAGTTTACTTGAAGGTCTTGTAATGAAGAAACTAAAGTAGTCACATAAACATAGAATGAACAAAATAGTGATTAAAGCAGTAAAACAAAATATGCACACATAACATCAAAGAGACAATTAAGATGGTAGAAGAAACAAACGTCAGAAATATAGAGCTACTGAGACATTAAAAAAATAAACAGAACCAAAGGAACAGGAAGGTAAGCTGTCAGAAAAGTTGTGGGTACATACACAACATATATGCATGTTGATGTGCACGCACACAGTCATGCAGAAAGCAATATATGTAGGTTGCTCTGAAAGTACTGCCTCCAATTTATTTCCACAGAAACTACAATAGATACAAAAAGCACAAGAACAATATTTGACACAGCAAATTCTCAGCTACAAAACAGTATTCTTCAACATAGTCATCACCACCAGTTATGCATTTTTGCCAGCAGTGAACAGGCAGTGCATGCCTGCTGCAGTCGTAAAGATCTTCACGGCCATTTGGAATGTGGCTTGCCATTCAAACTGCTGTTGCCATTGCTGAAATGTTCCACCCATCACCTTACTACGCAAAAATCCTCTGTTTGGTCTTTATATATGTTCAGCAAGTGTCGGTGCATGTCAATGGATACCATTTTTTCTGCATGGAGAAATCCAGTTCTACACCTTTGTTTCATATGCACTTCCATGTCAGACACCATTTTGTCAGACTGCCTCTCTGCTGTCATCTGCAGCACAGCAACAAAATTTAATGGAGTACTGGCTCAACCCCTACTGCTATACCACCAACATCTACCTTTGACAACATAGACCAACATAATAAAATAAGAGGAAGTACTTCTAGAGCAGCCCTTGTATAATAGTCTTTATGCTGGAAAGAAACTTCAGGAGTCAGATTCTGGTCGTGGTACTTCACTGCCTCACCCATCCAACACAATTCAATTCACAAATGAATTAGTGCTCTGAAGAGGGGAAATTAGGACTGATTCTAACTTGCATATATACAGGGTACTGCTTGTTCTAGCATTCAATGCAGTATGTGAGTATAAATGTATGCAGTTAGGTGGCTCAAGTATCATAAAATGATCCCAATACTGCTTCCTGCATGTCTTGGCTAAGCAAACATAATAATACGACATTTCAAAATGTAAACCAGAAATGAATGACTGAAACTTTCTTAGAGTTTTCCTTTGAGAAAGGGAAAAAGTAATGATGAACTCAGCAAATTATTTTAGAAGACAGAATCATCACTGTTTATTATCAAACAAGCAGTTAAAGAACTAACAAGGTATTTTTTCGTACCAGACCTGTTTCAGTAAACTGTCAACTCCAGCTGCACTCTTCCTTGTGGTAAAAGCATTTTTAAGGCTTCTTCCTAAACTGAATTCTCCGATAACTACTGAAATCTGAACTCACTTTGCAGCCTTCTCTTCTGAGGGGGTACTGCGCATCTGCCTCACCTTGTCTCCCACTCAAATCACCACATGCAAGAAAGCTGTACAATGTAACTACTTTTTAGCATGCTGTTCCTCTGTTCACATGTAATTTGTTCACAAGTAATTTGGGTGAGTGGGAACAAAGAGGAGGAGGAGGAGAACAGAGGTGCAGAAATGGAAAACAAACTACCAGAACTTAATTTGTTTGGAACAAAACATTCCCCCATAAGTCCCCAAAAGCTCAAAAACCTGCTCTGTGTAGAACTTCAACAGAGGTGACTAATATATCACAGCAAAAATTCTATCCATCTGGTGCAGCAAATAAATGATACCTTATGGTCTATTGAACTGAAGAACTTCAGTTTCAAATACTTCAGCATCTTACAGTAGAATTTCATCCAGAGAAAATAAGTCACTGGTTTATGGATCCACAGAATGCACTGAGAGATAGTTTCCTTGTCTAGTAATTCCAACTATCAACAATTGGAAACAGGCCTGTAGTGTCTCTGAATAAGATAGTAGGTAAAAGTCAAAGCTGCAGAAATATAACTTTGTTCACCTGGAACCAGGAAAACATATTCCACTTTGATAATATTCTAAGCTAAAAGCTTTTATGATAATTTTTCCTGAAGAAGAAAAAAAATCCACATCATAACATATAAGTTTGCATTTCAAGCCATAAATGGAAATGTAGGCAAAGAACTCCTCTCTCCACTTCTAGACCCTGAACTTTCTTCCCTGCTGCATCAACTTCCTGAATAACCACAGAACTCAATGTCAGCTTTCTCTCAAAGAAATTTGTATTCTCCTCAAAGGTTTTAGATCTGTGATTTGAACAGTGTGTTTTCTTTGCCACCTGGCATTTTTTATGCCAAAATACTTCCCATAAAGATTCCTAAATCAAGTGCAATTTTATGTACTTATAATGGCTATTGTTTCAGAGAAGCCAACTGGTTGATTGAGGCCAATAAATGTTGTGAACGCTTAGAATCTCTGTATTATTGAGGAACCAGCCATCAAACTAAGCTCTGTGTCATGAGGTCTTCATCACCAGTCTTCCTACTAATGAAGCATACCTACCGCTTCTGAACAAAGGGCAGATTTGAACCTATTACTTTGTAAGTCGTGATACAGATTTGTGTTCTATTTGCTTAAGCTGTGCATATTATTTGCTTAAGCTGAATCAGTGTCTTTTTAAAATTCATGTCAGAAAATATAGAAGGGTCAAAATATATATACATATGCTTTATCTGGTGTGTTTTAAATAGCTGATGGCATGTTCTTACATACTATGGAACAGGAACTGCAAGAAAGAAGCAGCTAGCATTTAAGGACCTTGATACTTAACATGTCTGTGTTACTTCTTGTACCTCTAAAAAGCTCAGACTGCATTTAAAGCAGATCTCAACTATATCTTAAGCATTAACAACATGAAAATATAAGAAGTCATAGCTTTAGTGTTTTGGCATGAAATCTACACAATTATAGCAATTATACTCTGGCTCACACTTGACAAAACATCACAAGGGATTACAGTACAATATCCTTTAGCTAACTTAATAGAGTTATCCCTAGCAGAGTATTCAAAGAATTCAAACTTCACAAATAGGCTATTTATTCTTGAAAAACATCTGTAGCTGTCATGTTCTCACTGTTTTTATTTTAACTACACACTGATTGTCCACTATAAAATCATGACAGCTGCTTCCCCTATTGAGAGGGGGAAAAAAAGCTCAGCCCTTAAGAAGGAATGCTCCATGAGGAGAAAGAGGCAGCAGTTCCAAGAGCATGCCTGTTATCAGACCATCCTGTTGGAAATTCTTGAAAAATTGTAACTTTGCATCTCCAAGAATTGAAACAGGAGAGCTTCTGAAACCAAACTATGGAAGGAGAGGGGAAGTGGTGCCTCTCCTGCATTTCCAGTTGAAAGAAGCAGCTGACAACTCCATACGGCTCATTTTAAGTTTAGTGCATTGCTTTCTCTGGTTCTCTTGGATTTCAGGGGAATCTTCTGCAGAAGGAGGTACTGCTCACCTGTAATGCTGGCAGAATAAGGTTCTCCGTCCCATTTCATCTTTGGGAATAGAGAGCAAGGAGATATGAACATAATGACTTAGCGTGCCAATGCTTGAAAACATACTGACATGCTAAAGTAGGGCTCTTTGAACACCAGCCACAGCAGCTCTTCTGCATTTTGAGTTGTTCATTAACAGAAATCAACAGAAGCAACCTTTTAGGAAAACCAACACCTCTGCATTGACACACTCAGTGATTCTATTCAACAGAACAATCAATGTTCACAAAGTCTTCAGAAAATACAGCAAAACCTCAGAATGGTTACTGAAAATGTTGCTTCATTTCAGTGCAAACTTAAAAGATAATCTAAGTATGCTGAGAGGAAGAGTAGATAGTAACAAGAAGAAACAAAGACGTGTCCTTACCTGGAGGCCTTTCTCTTCTATCTTTTTCTGGAGTATCTGAAGGCACTTGGTAAAGTCTGTGAAATCTTGATCCATGGTCTCAATTAACTCACATCCCTAGTGAATAAACAGCAAAACAGGGATAAAAATATTAAATTTACTACATCTTTCACTTTTGAGAACTAATGCTCTCTCTGCTGAAATAAACTGAATTTAATTGTAATTCTGTACATTCCATTTGAAAATTCACAGGCAATGTATTTATGTCAACATAAAATGGATTCATTAATATACCAAAAAATTGATTATTTTTTCAGAAATCTTGAAAGCTATTCTCAAATTCCTTTATCAAAATGGAAAGCAAGGCTGTGTATTTTTCACTGTTACAGAACTGTGTTTAGCCAATATATCAAAATACATAAAACTATTTTCCATAACTTCAGCTTGCCATAATTTCAGCTTCATTTTGAATGCTATTATGGTCTGAAATACAGTAGAGATAAGTCAATTTTCTCCTTAAAGATCAATGTTTAGTTCCTTTAAATAGAGTCGTCAAATTCACCAAAAATGTTAATGAATATGAGCCATTTTTCATCCTCAAGTTCTGTCACAAATTTTCCATTTGATTCCATACTTAATATGATTTCAGACTGCAAATCATATATTTCTTTTAACCTTCTACCCATAGTTAGCAACCTTACTTCAGAAAAGTAAATAATATCCCCATAAACAGCATCCACAGTTCTAAGGAACTCCTGGAACTGGTGATGATTCAGTCATTTGGACTTTATGAAACACAGCTTTGACAAACATTTGCATGACATTATCCATTGTCAAAGCCTTTGTGTATAAATATATTCAGCCTTCAGAGATGGGGCATCCACAACCTCTCTGGGCAACCTGTTCCAGTGCATCACCACCCCAAGTGAAAAATTTCTTAACAACTAGACTAAATCTCCCCTGTCTTAGCTTAAAACCATTCTCCCTCGTCCTATCACTATCAACCCATTTAAACAATTATTCCCCTTCCTTTTGATATGCTTCCTTCAAGTACTGGAAGGCCACAGTGAGGTCTCCCCTGAGCCTTCTCTTCTCCAAGCTAAATAAGCCCAGTTCCCTCAACCTTTTTTTTGTAGGAGAAATGCTCTAGCACTCTGATCATCTTAGTGACCCTCCTCTGGACCCACTGCAAGAGCTCTGTGTCTTTCTTCTGCTGGAGGCTCCAGGCCTGGATGCAGTACTCCAGATGGGGCCTCACCAGAGCTGAATAGAGGGGGACAATCACCTCCCTTTCCCTGCTGGCCACCCCTTTTTTAATGCAGCCCAGTATATAGTTGGCCTTCTGGGCTGCAAGCACACACTGCTGGCACATGTCCACCTTCTCGCCCACTAGGACCTCCAAGTCCTTCTCTGCAGGGAGAAGGAGTTCTCCAGGAGTTCTTTCCCCAGCCTGTATGAATACTTGGGATTGCCCTGGCCCAAGTGCAACACCTTGCACTTGGCCTTGTTGAACCTCATTAGGCCCACTTCTCCAGCCTGTCCATGTACCTCTGGATGGCTTCCCTCCAAAGTATCAACTGTGCTGCACAGCTTGATGTTGTCAGCAAACTTGCTCTTAATGCACTCAATTCCATCATCTCTGTCATTCATGAAGATGTTGAAGAGCACTGGTCCCAAGACTGACTCTTGGGGGACCACTTGTGACCAGCCTCCACTCAGATATAGAAGCATTGATCACAACGCTTTGGCTGTGACCAGCCAATCAGTTCTGTTCCTATGCCCTTAAGGACAGTTTCCTGGGAGATTCCATCCAGCAGTTTCTCCAGCAGCCAGAAGCCTGCTCGCTGGAAGTTCAGTGTCCTGACTTTTTGTTAGGCCTGTACTCCACAAAATCACAAATTCCACCAGGGCACAGTCACTACAGACCAGGCTGCCTCCAATCTTAATCTCTCTGATGCCTTCCTCTGCACTGCTGAGCACCAGAGTTTACCTCGGGTTGGTACATCTAATACCTGGACCAGGAAGTTATCCTCAACAGACTCCATGAATATGGATGAGAACATGTAAAAGTGGAGAAGGGTGGGCGGTCAAAGTTCTTTATTGAGTGCTAAAGCAATTCCTAATCCTCCGATAAAGAACCAAGTAAGGAAAAGTGAAACTTACCTGCCACACAAAGTCACTATTCAGAGAGATTTCAAAGATTCAAAATAGTCCTATACCATTGTAAATTACAATAAAAACCATATATGCTGGATTTAGAGGTTCCCTCTCCTACCTCTTCAAGGTCGCTTTATAAGACTCCTAGTTTTTTCTTCATTTGACAGATTTTATGTTTCTGCTGTATACCATAATAACTGACAAGAGATAAACACTCAGAATACAGAATCTTTGTATGTGTGTTCCTGTATATAAAATACACTGTTTTGTTTCACAAGAAAAAAAAACAAAAAACCCAGAACTTTCACGTTGCCTTTATCTAAGTGGTGAAAATAAAGGTATAGAAGATAAAATTTCCCAGATCAGTGCATGGGCAGTGTTTAGAGGATTGCATGCAACAAAACAATGAGTCTCCAGTAGAAAGATATACACAATCCCTGAAATGCTTCCCTGACCTATCAGAATGCATATAAAAATAATCAAAGCTGCAGTGCAGTAGGGGATCTGGATGAAGACAGAAGAACAAACAGCTGATAATAGCATGCTTTTTATTATAACCCTTCCTCCTGTGGAAAAACTGTCCAAGGTGAAATTGGAACATTCCTTGTACACTTTATTGCTCCAAATGCCTTTTCAAGCAGTAGTAACATTCCTGATGAGGTGTAGCATGCCACAGATGCATCAGTATATGTAATCAGAGGCTCTCTTTGCAGGGACAGTGCTGCTACTGCCATGGAGAGGCTAAGAAACACAGTTGGGACCTGTACACAGTGGAAGTGTTAAAAAATACAAGAGCCGCTGCATCTTCACTCCTGGCAAAGTACTGGCAGTGATAGTAGCAATAAGTAACAACATGTGAGAAACTGTAACAGACTTGCACAACCAGCTTTTTGGTTAGATGAAGACAAAATCAGCGGCAGGGACAGGTACTGCTGGGTGTGAGTAAAGAGGTGGAACATGGGTTACCAGCTCTTAAACAAGCAGAAGAGAAGGAAATCTTTTATTTTTTGCCAGCACCGTTCCTTGCTGGCAGAAGGGGTTCACAGGTGCTGGTTAGTAAATAATAGAGTAACCCCTTCCCTACACCAGCACTTCTGAAATCTTCCTTCCTGTGGGTGCTAATGAGCCCAGTGTTCTACTTGGGCAGTCAGGTTTTGGCAAACGCAGACAAAATGCAATTCCGCTTTCTAGCCAGGAAAGCCCAAACTTATTTAACTGTCCACATGCTTTAAAAGGGATGACCTATAACAACTTAAATTATTATCTATTACTTTATGCCTTTACTATTAAATACATTTCTGGCCTAGCGTCTCAGGATGTTCTTCAATATGTATTTGGAGAACCTACTTGGCACCTCAGGAGCCAGGTAACTTCAGTGTAGTGGCTGGGAAGCACCACAGATCAGTGACTGCAGCTCCAGAAGAAAGCTGGGATGCACCACACAGACGTCCTATGCTCAGCTCTGCCACCGTTTTTTTTCCACACATTCACAATGNATTGATCACAACGCTTTGGCTGTGACCAGCCAATCAGTTCTGTTCCTATGCCCTTAAGGACAGTTTCCTGGGAGATTCCATCCAGCAGTTTCTCCAGCAGCCAGAAGCCTGCTCGCTGGAAGTTCAGTGTCCTGACTTTTTGTTAGGCCTGTACTCCACAAAATCACAAATTCCACCAGGGCACAGTCACTACAGACCAGGCTGCCTCCAATCTTAATCTCTCTGATGCCTTCCTCTGCACTGCTGAGCACCAGAGTTTACCTCGGGTTGGTACATCTAATACCTGGACCAGGAAGTTATCCTCAACAGACTCCATGAATATGGATGAGAACATGTAAAAGTGGAGAAGGGTGGGCGGTCAAAGTTCTTTATTGAGTGCTAAAGCAATTCCTAATCCTCCGATAAAGAACCAAGTAAGGAAAAGTGAAACTTACCTGCCACACAAAGTCACTATTCAGAGAGATTTCAAAGATTCAAAATAGTCCTATACCATTGTAAATTACAATAAAAACCATATATGCTGGATTTAGAGGTTCCCTCTCCTACCTCTTCAAGGTCGCTTTATAAGACTCCTAGTTTTTTCTTCATTTGACAGATTTTATGTTTCTGCTGTATACCATAATAACTGACAAGAGATAAACACTCAGAATACAGAATCTTTGTATGTGTGTTCCTGTATATAAAATACACTGTTTTGTTTCACAAGAAAAAAAAACAAAAAACCCAGAACTTTCACGTTGCCTTTATCTAAGTGGTGAAAATAAAGGTATAGAAGATAAAATTTCCCAGATCAGTGCATGGGCAGTGTTTAGAGGATTGCATGCAACAAAACAATGAGTCTCCAGTAGAAAGATATACACAATCCCTGAAATGCTTCCCTGACCTATCAGAATGCATATAAAAATAATCAAAGCTGCAGTGCAGTAGGGGATCTGGATGAAGACAGAAGAACAAACAGCTGATAATAGCATGCTTTTTATTATAACCCTTCCTCCTGTGGAAAAACTGTCCAAGGTGAAATTGGAACATTCCTTGTACACTTTATTGCTCCAAATGCCTTTTCAAGCAGTAGTAACATTCCTGATGAGGTGTAGCATGCCACAGATGCATCAGTATATGTAATCAGAGGCTCTCTTTGCAGGGACAGTGCTGCTACTGCCATGGAGAGGCTAAGAAACACAGTTGGGACCTGTACACAGTGGAAGTGTTAAAAAATACAAGAGCCGCTGCATCTTCACTCCTGGCAAAGTACTGGCAGTGATAGTAGCAATAAGTAACAACATGTGAGAAACTGTAACAGACTTGCACAACCAGCTTTTTGGTTAGATGAAGACAAAATCAGCGGCAGGGACAGGTACTGCTGGGTGTGAGTAAAGAGGTGGAACATGGGTTACCAGCTCTTAAACAAGCAGAAGAGAAGGAAATCTTTTATTTTTTGCCAGCACCGTTCCTTGCTGGCAGAAGGGGTTCACAGGTGCTGGTTAGTAAATAATAGAGTAACCCCTTCCCTACACCAGCACTTCTGAAATCTTCCTTCCTGTGGGTGCTAATGAGCCCAGTGTTCTACTTGGGCAGTCAGGTTTTGGCAAACGCAGACAAAATGCAATTCCGCTTTCTAGCCAGGAAAGCCCAAACTTATTTAACTGTCCACATGCTTTAAAAGGGATGACCTATAACAACTTAAATTATTATCTATTACTTTATGCCTTTACTATTAAATACATTTCTGGCCTAGCGTCTCAGGATGTTCTTCAATATGTATTTGGAGAACCTACTTGGCACCTCAGGAGCCAGGTAACTTCAGTGTAGTGGCTGGGAAGCACCACAGATCAGTGACTGCAGCTCCAGAAGAAAGCTGGGATGCACCACACAGACGTCCTATGCTCAGCTCTGCCACCGTTTTTTTTCCACACATTCACAATGAAAGGTCTCCAAGACACATGCCAGAAATGAGGCCTTCTGAACTTGTAAATGGGATGTTAAATGCACTCTTCATTATAAAGGCAGGTCCCTGGAACCATTATATTGGTACCAAGATGTTGCTGTGATAGCAGTTGATAAAACCAAAACCTAACCTAATAGTGATAAACTGTTCACTCACCTGTCTGCACCTTTGACACATTATGTAAGTAATGCTGGAGATCATACTGAAAAAATGTTGTCAGAGTGTCACCAGTAAAGCCACAGTTCTGTCAGATCAAACTGTGACTCTTCATTCTCTTTGTACATCAAATGGACATCCAGCTTTGGAAAGGACAGAGGTTTTAGATCTGCTCCTTTTGCCACAACAGTGAAGAGACAGGCACAGTCAGAACTAAAGGGGAGGAGGAGAGAAGCAGCACTCAGATCCTCCTGTGTCCTATTCCTGACCTTCCTGGAGTGGATGACTGTGCAGCTCATGCTCACAGACGGTAAGAGTTTTAGATAAATCTGTTGCTATGGACTACCAAACCTAGTGCTTTTCACCATAGGACTGGATGACAGTTAAGGTACAGTTCTTGGCAACCTTCACCATATTACTCACAAATGACAAAAATCTTCACGGCAGAACTCTCTGCTGTAGCCAGAGTTTGATGAAAAGACACCACAGCAACTGCAAGATAGGCAATAATGCTTGTAGTTTGATAGATCTCTGCTCAACTTAATAACATTAACCTTTGGTAAAGAAGTTAAAAAGCCAAGCACAAGTAACATTAAGAAAGGTTAGAAAAATCAATACCACACAGCAGGAAAGAAAACAATAGATTGTATTTGATGACAATACAACTTTGCTGAGCGATAGGATGCTGCACACAATATTAAATCTTAGCTGTTCTGCCTCATTGTAGCAGATACATGAGGCCCATTGCTAAAGGAGGTGGAATGTGCCAGATGCACATAATAGGATTATTGAACCCTGTATTTCAGACAGACACTGAAACCAGACAGTCTGTGAAATGTCAGTCTGAATATCTCAGTCCTTCTCCAATTTTTAGGAATAGGTTGCATGACAGCATGTTATGCATTTGAAGACTGCAGTTTGTAGATGTCCATTTGCACACAACCTCATTAATCTTTTGCTCAGTTAGTTATATAAGTTGCTTTTTGATTCGTGTAATAAAGAATACAACAAATAAAATGTAATTGAAAATGACATCAGATATTTAAATAGCCAAAAATACATAATTAACTGAAATGTATTTTTTCAGTTCCTGGACTCAAATTTGGCTGAATGTTTGGCATCAGTACAAAACTAATACTGTACAGATTGCTTGGCCCTTAGTTCTGATGTGGCTGACCACTTGACTCATCCAACTGCACATTAAGTGGTGCTGCCACTCCGATTAACTAAAGGAATTTGTTAATCGTGAAGCGAATGCACTGGAAGCCAAGTAATGGAGATCTGGACACAAATGAAAATCTCATTACTGAAAAGAATGTCCAGTTTTGACCATTATTTCTAACTCTACACAACACTACTTGCTTTAATCAGCAAGTATTGCCTGGTGGCATGAAACAAAACCAGTGCATGTAAACATCTGCACATCTCTGCAAAACAAAAGCTACATGAACTTGTCAGATCTGACAAGTGCTAAAAATAGAGCTTTGTAGTTGAAAGTTAGACTGCAACAGCTGCAGCCTCTTCTTCATTCCTCTTTATCTATTTTGATATGGTCTTTTTCAAAGTAAATAAAATGTTTCCTGTTTTAGTTTTTAATGAGGCAGCACGTGGCTTCTGCTGGAGGGCAGCTTTTTCATACCATATATTTGAGGTGGAGATAGCAAAAACAAAAGTGTTCTTCTGTATTAATTAGGTTGCCCCCTTTCAAAAGAAAACTCAACGGATTATGAAACCATGGCAGTTGAAATTAACAAAACTGGAATCCATTTATGTGGTATTTAAATAACACCAAAGAAAGCAAACATGCCTTATTTGAGACCTCTAACAAAATGAAGTGTAAGAAAACTGAAGATGATAATTACAGAAGTGAAACCCCCAAAAAATCTTTCTTAAAGGAGAAATACAAACAAAAAGAAGATCAAAGAGCATTGTTTACATTCCAGTTGCTGGGTAAATTTCAAGTGATTACCTGTACTGCAGCAAATTCTGATTTATTAAGCATAATGAATAAAAGCAACCATCTTAGGAATTTACTACCCACAGGCCAAGAATTGCAATAAAATGTATATAACCACAACGCCTTTATCAGAAAACCACTAACACCTTTCAAAATTTTTGAATAATCAAGCAAAAAGGTAAGAGTGTTATGGTAAAAACTTGAAGTAGAAGGGCCTATCAGAAGATGCAGTCTCATACATACAGCCCTTGCCTTCCCATATCCATTTCTGGCATATAAACAGTAGACCTGCATTTGTATATCTCTGCGCAACCCAGATACACAATTTCTCCTATCTGATGTCTGAAACTGAGTACAGCACTGCAGTGACAGCTATCTGCTATCTTCAGATCTTCTTCAAATTTTCCCTTATGTGCTCTTCCTTGTCTGAAAAACAAAGATCCAGAGAGAGGAGTTTTAACTGACAGTCAGGCTGACTCTGATCACTGCTGAGAAAAGATTCTGTCAACTGCACTGATTAGGCCTTTTGGTCACTATCCTATTGATAAGGTTGACTATGGTACCTTTTATTCCTTGGAAAGTTAAGTGTAAACAGAAACTGTAGCTCTAACTGTGTGCATTTATGTTAGGAAGACAGGATGCAGCTCATGTAAGGGGAACCAGAGTGTTGGAACAGCACCAGCCTCTGACAGAAGGGAAGAACATTCCATCAGCTGTAGGCAGTAGAAACCATACCCAGACTCATCAATGAGAACCTTTTTGCTGACCTGAAGGCTGACTATGAACCAAAACTCAGAACTCTGTTATTTCTAAAATTCTGTAGCTATGACTAAGCGCACATTAAAACTAACATTATCTTTGGCACTCCATACAAATGACAATGCAAATAAACAAAGCACTTGCATGCAACAAAGCAGAAAAGCTGCCTCAGCCACAGAGCTGAAGAGTGGGGAATGCAGCATTCCTTGAAATTCAGCTATTTGAGCTATCTTTTATGAGGTGGGATGGAGAGATAGAGGGGCTTCCTGAATTCCAAATCACACAACGCCAAGTGCACAGTAACCTTTTTTTTTTTTCCCTCTCAATTAAAAGATCTCCAGGTTAACACCTTGTGGGCTGACACACATTCTAAAGGACTCAAGTTAATTAGTAAGCATTGTGTGTGAATTAACTTCAGATTCCAGACTGATTTCCAGTCCTCACTATTCACATCAAGGTTAGACAAAGAAAGAGAAAACAGTAAGGCTTCCTGCTGAGGCGTCCTCAAGGTTTTTGAAAAAAAACTGTGGCAAATTTTAGCCGTACTGAACACTATCTACTTTGTCAAATATGGGACCAAGGGACCTCTCAGCATATACAAAGCCAGAGCAGCTAATCTCTATCTTGTGCACTCAGATTAATGGTCAGATTTTGCTCCTTAGCTACTACTATCAGTCAGTATTTCCCTAGTTTTCAGATGTATATAATTGATTTGAAAAGACTTTGGACTGAGTGAGGGGACCTGTATCTCAAACATCAATCACTGGATGGAACTGATCAGGATCAGACCCCAAATGTGCAAAAAGCTCACAAATCAGTGCTTATTTACACAACTCTGCCTACATGTACAAAAAGAGTACAACGGGATTCAAAGATATTAAATCCCTAGAGACAGCAGATTGAAAAGAGAAATACTGTCCTACGTAAGGATAGAACTCCAAAATTTGTGCTATCAATACAACTCATCAGCACATTCTTCCTTTGATACCGAGGTGTTAATGAAAATAGCAAGTCTAGTCCCAAGACTGAAACCTTTGGGAAAGTCACTGTTTACTTCCAGTAAGTTGTTAGTTTTCCTTTATGAACAGCTTCCTGCCTTTAATGTGTAACTTCTACTTGAGCTTTGTATATTGTTAGATAGCACCAATTTTTAAAAATTGTATTGTTTTGTCTTACAGTTTCTAAAATCTCCCTCAGCCTCAGCCAAGCAGCAGAAAATATCTTTGCCTAGTGGAAGATTATTCCTTAGAGTTTCTTACTGTTTCAGGATCATCTCATATAGATCAGAACGCTAGCTGCTATGTATCCATACCTCAGTTTCATGGGTCAGCTTCTGTACCCAGCATTTCAAATGGCATGCACAACCCCTCCTTCTCTTCCTTTAGTTTTGCAAACTGCTTTCCAGCTACATTTCTCCTTCTCTATGAAGGGCAAATTCCTACTTATTTAGCAACAACACTGAAATGATCACTGATGAGTCCAAGAAGTATAAAGACTGAATAGATTTTGCAAATGCCTAGTCTTCACATGGACCAGTAGAAACACATTTCCCTAAGTCAAAAGAAAATTAACTGAAATCATCCTGTAGTGCAACAAGTTGTATAACAATGCAAGGAATGACAACTGAAATAATAAACAAATAAAAAATCAAACATAGCTTTATAATCCTTTTTAATGACCACCAAACCATCAGAGAGGAATGAGTTCAAGGAACAGACTTGCTGACATTCTGACACACAGAACGACAAGCTCAGGAAAAGAAAACCACTGCCCACCACAGCATTTTGACTTCACTGTCAGCAACTGTTGAGTACAAACACATTCTCAAATGAAATTCAGCATATATGTATACATATACATGCAAATATTATTTCCACATAAAATGCTAGATTCTTGAAAAATCAACATTCAAACACAATATCCACACAGTTGTACTTTCTTTTCATTTGTGGAAGGGTTTAGTTACTTTTAATTGAAATGTGAGGTTCTGAACAAACAGTAAGTCTTCAGGTCTGAAAAAGTTTGATTAAGTTGTAAGTTGGAAACCAAGTTAATCTTCCAAGCATACTTCAGTGCCTGCTTGTTCAGCAGTTAGGTGTTGCATGTTTAGTGGCAAAGAACATCCTGTAACTGGGTGGTATACCCTTCTCCTCACCTCTGTTTTCCACCTGATATATTACCAAAGTACTGAGGGACTGTTCAGTTAGATAAAGGTATAAATATCCAGCTTACTGTACTAGAAATACTGGCATTTTCTGTGTAAAATGTTTTCAGTTTTAAGCAGGTGATAAAAAGTATACTGAACAAACCAAGTAACATGTAGCCAGCTAACAGTAAGTGCCCTATGAGCAACACAGAGCTTTGCAGAAAGAGATTCTGCATTGGTACATTCCAGGTCTCTCCTAGTAGGATATTGCCTATCAGTGATATCCTGATGACTATTAATGACATTTCTAGGTCTCTCTACAGAGAGCTATCCACTACAATACTTACAGACATTACAGAATGTGCTGTGCCATTACCTTCTTGTGCTGAGAGGATCCATTAGAATCCATTCCAGTAACCATTCCACAAGCTGTGGCCAGTCTAATGGATTATACTTCAGGGATATGTCTATCTCCAGACAGCATGGTTCCTGGTCTAATGCCTATTAATGTTCAAGTGTATGCCTGAAGTTACTTTGAAGAGTATCTTAAAAGATCAGATTCAGTGATCTCCCCCAACATAACAGAGAGCAGAGCTTGGCCCTGTGTAGAGTGCTATGGAATATCCAGGGGATGTTCATAATTCAATATACAAATTAAAGCTAAAGTGAAAAGGGCTGTGATTTGTCTGGAACTGAATAGAGTAAAAAAGCAGATTGCACTGTACAAATTGTACCTGGAACATATCACCCTATGGTATGAATGCAAGTACTAAAGGCAGCTGGGTTTACTCAAGGGCAGAGTGAACTGGGACAAGCAAGAAACCAAGATAAGCTATTTTCTCTGAGGTTTTACTTCTTTCCACCAGAAAATCATGACACAATGCAACAGATCCCACTGGATTTTTCTCCTTATATTTACTAAATGTGCTCTTATAAAGCCATATTCCACCTTCTGTATAGAACATTTCCTTCACGGAAAGAATTGATGCATTTCTGTTTTATATATCATGTCAATACTTTTAAAAGTATATATTCTAGGTACTTTAACTCTTTCCAATGCTTTCATGAACATAATTCAAAGGAAGTGTGAAACTGCAGCTTTCAATAATAGTTTTTTGAATGCGACAGTTAGCTACTAAAATTAGTATCTGAATACATGGTAGCACAATGTAAAATACATAGTTTTAGATGGATTCACCAAAGAAACCCCACCAAAATGAAAACTACTCTGATCATTTCATTCCAATTGTTACTGAGCAAATAAAGAACTTTAATAAATTGGTAGAACTTAAGCAGAAAACAATACAAAGTTAGTTAATAATACACCATAAAGTAAAAGTTTTGTGTTTGGTATACTTTGCAACAGACCTTATAACACCTCTTCTGATAATAGGAGCATTTTCCTCTGTTCTTAGTAAGCTCAACCAACATTCTGCTAATGTTAGACTTCAGAGAGTGTAATAGCACCAAACATTTTAATTAACTACTTACTTTTTACAGATATTTTGGCTCAAAGTTAACAGAGCACATTTTAAAAAGATCTAAGATTATCAGGTGCAAGAAGAAATACAGTCCCTCTTTCTAGAAGAATTAGTAGGTCACTGTAAATAACATTCGTGCATTTACTGTAGATCACTTTGGAGATAAGAGGTATTGTCATACAATCTAATCAGAGTTGCCAGTGTAGCACAGCCAATTATTTTGATATGTTTGTAAGACAGATTGCTGTTATAAGTCAACATTGGGATGTTTGATGTAGTTGCGTAGAGCTGCCATTCCACAAACTTGTTTTATGCTCTCAAAAAACTGTTCCCACAAAAATTAAATTTAAGTGAGAAGCAAGGGAAAGTATCTTCTTTTACTTGCACCATGCAATGTTCAACTTCAAGCCACATTTTAACTGCAAGCAATTGGTAATAAGTCTTCAAATCTATACAGAGTAGTTTATGTCATACCTTCAGCATATTCCATCATCAACATCTGCAACCAGAACTCAACCAACATTTATACTTTGCATGATACTACACTGAACAAAGCTTCCCCATTCTTCTGATCTGGAGTAACCAAAAGTCAGGTCTCCCTTTGCTTCAGGAATAAGCTACTTTCCTCAAGTGCACTAAGCAGACAAGGTACAATTGCTTTACCTACAGACCAGTGGAAAGGGGAAGCAGTAATTCTGGTTATTCTGTCATTGCTATCACAATGATACTGGTGTAAGGTGCAGGGCTCCCATTCTGGGGAACGGGAGAACTCCACACTCCTTGAAAGACACTCCTAGACCCCCTCCCTAGAGGGCCCAATGACTACAATTTGAGGGATCCAGCTGTTTCTTTTTGTAGACACGGAAGATGAGAAAAAAAGTGCAGAGAAAAAAAACGGGAGGTGATAAGCAGAAAAAATGAATATAGGCTAGAAGACATCGAAGTGCAGATTGTTGTACATCTGGCAAAGCAGAGTACATACTTGAGAAGGTATGAAGGCAGTAAGAGATTCCCAAACACTGAAGTTGGACTTCTTATTGGGATTTGTGTATGCTTATGTTCCATTTCATTTCCTATGGTACCTTGTATGCATTGAGTAAATACTGAATTATTGACACAGGTATTTGTTTTTACGTATCACACACTCACCTCAGTGGGAATTCTGCAAGCCCTGACCATCACTCTGTGTTGAACAGACCATCTCTGAGAAGGCAGATATGTTGCCTCCTTCTTGTTCATTTTTTTTTTTTCCCCATTAAAAGTAATGCATTTAATAGCTACTCAGTTCTGAATTCCTCTATCAGTAAACCTCTAGTGACACAAAGAGAAATTAATGATCTGAGAGGATATTCATCCCACAACACCCAGCTTCCACATTCATCTGTAGCACTGCAAATATGAAATTATTTTATTTCCCATGTTTCAACTCACTAATCACTTTCCACAATTTCTAGCTCAGAAGCAGAAGACAAAGTAAAACATAAATTGTGAGCAAAGTAGCAACCCATATAATTCATCCCCATGCTCCCAGCGGTGGCCTTTTCCTATTCAAGGGTGATTGATTCCCACTATGCACAGCTTACTGTCACTGCACAAACCTTTTAGTCAAAAAGCTTCTTCAGCAGGAGCTGATGTTTCATTAGTACTGCTACCATTGAATGGTCTGAGCCCATGACCTGAGAAACACCACAGAGAAGGCAACGTCCTTAATGCTCTCAATGCCTCTGACAGCATGGCCTTGAGCTGGTGGACAGCAAAGCTTAGAGCAGACAGGATGGCAAGGCCTAGAGACTGCAGGACAGTGGAAACAACAGGATCTAGAGCTGGTGGCTTAGCACAGCCTGGAGTTGGCAGCACCACAGGGCCTTCACCTGAGCAGAGAGCACAGGCCTACTGATTGCTCTGCTCCGACCAGGGTATGAGAGAGGCAGAAGATAAGAGGAGAGGCAAGGAACAAAAGGATTTAAACATGTGTGGCTACCCAGTACTGTGCCACCATGAATTATATACAACAGTAACATCAAAAACTGGATTTCTAGAATAAGTGCAGGGATGTTGATGTTTAACCCCACAGGCAGCTGAACACTATGCTGTCGTTCATACCACTCCCCCACCCAGAAGGAGAGGGGAAGAAAATCAGAATAAAAAAACAAAAAACCAGCAAAATCAGCATGACTTGAGATAAAAACTATTTACTATGAAGGAAAAGAAGAAAAAAAATTAACAGTAACAACTATACATGTTGTATGTATACAGAAATGATACACAGTGCTATCACTCACCACTCACTGACCAATGCCCAGTTTGCCCCAAGCAGAGGCTGTTTCCCCAGCTAGTTGCCCCAGTTTTTCTAGCTACTTTTGCATGATGCCATGTGGTATAGAATAACCCTTTGGCCAATTTATATCAGCTGTTCTGGTTCTCTGCTAATTTGTGTTGGAAATTCCTGTATGTGTGAGGCCTTGTGAAGGAAAGCAGCCGTCTTTCCTTATTTCTGTACCCCGTGCTGTTGTGTTTGAGCAAATCCTCACTCATTATGGATCTTGCTGCTCTGTTCTCAGTGTTATTCCTTCTATTGCATTACACGTTGCAACAGCCATTTTACTGGATTATTAATTTTAGTGAAGCAAAAAGCATACTTCAATTCTGCACGTGTGAAGATTCTGTTTTCCCTGAAAAAGACAGTGTTACACTTTACAGGGCACTTACTAGCAGTTATAAAAATACAGTTCAATTAATGAAATAAATACCAATACTTGAATGCTCTTAGTTCATTAAATATTTAAAAAACAATTCATTCATGCATCAGATGTAAGTTGAAACAAGAAACTTATGATGTATGTTCTTGCTCTTTTAACTCTGGTTTTCAAGTGTGATTTTACTGGGTTGCTTAGAAATCCCAGGGTTTCTAAACACTCGGAAAAAAATCCTTGAAGAATATTTGTGGCAATAATGAACTTAGTTTTCCGATTTTGAAAAAGAATGATGTTATCAGCATTCAGCATATCAGCATTATCCTCATCCTAAATTACTTAACAAGATTTAATTTATCAATGTTCAAATTATCCAATAATGTCATTAATTCAAATACACTCTCTGCAACATCAGGTCATTAAATTGTCCATTAAAAATGTGCAGATTAATACTAATCCAATGGTTGTAAAATCTGTTTTTACTTCTAAAGAAGGAATATTACTGTAGATTCAAGTGTTTTTTTGTGTTTTTTTTTTTTTTTTTAAACACCACCACCATGTCACTCAAGAAATAAAATCCAACATACAAACAAAATAAAACAAAACGTGAGACTTTCTGCTCATCTCCACAGTTCACAATTCAAATTCTGATCATTCTACTCAATGTTATTTTTGGGCCCCAAATCTAACAGATACTGTGCCACGGTCTAACAAAACTAAACTGAAAATACCATTGCTTCTTGTCTGTTCAGTAAGTGTATGCTGAAAGTCTGTCATCTACCCTCATGCTCAAAAAAGTGAATGCAGATTGGCTGCTTTTGTTCCCAGTCTCATTATAAACTTACAATGTTATTTCAGATTAACCTTTACTTTTTATTTTTTCTATTCCTGACTCATGCATGCCTTGTAAAATTTCTACTCCATACTTGCCTGCCACATTGTCATATTTCTGGTAAAGCAGTAAAACCTACCTGCATATGAATGACAGTTGTTTTAGTTCTCTTTAGCTGACAAGGTTCTTGCACATTACAAAACACAGCATTTCAGTTCCTCTTTGTTGACCTTATCCAATTTTCTAGATGGGTTATGTACATCATATAACTACAGCTCCAATCCACATTAAATTGTACTTCTTTCCCCTGTTCCCCTCTCTACCCCCAGTTGTGTCTTTATTCTTTAGTAACTAAAGCCATCTTATATGTTATGGAGACATAGATATGCTTATCTAAGCACATTCTGCATTTAAAAATGAACTGATTTAGTGGATACATAGTTGAACTCAGTAGCTGGAGAGAAAATTGATCATTTCTCATCACCAAGCCCTTCCACAGTTTATGAATAGTACTCCTCATCATCTCAAACCTCGTTTTTATTCATACGTTGAAGGAGAAAATAAACCATTCCACTTTTTTAAAACCTAAGCATTGAACTGAAGTCAAATGGCTACATTAAAATAATAAAAAAATTCTCTAGCTTTATGATACAGACCCCTGTCAAAAGCTTCTTTAATGTACACTAGCTTCAAGCTCAGCCAGTGAAGTTGTTGCCAGCACTGTCTGTTCCCATTAAACATTCAGTAATTTGAATGATTTCAAACTAAATTGAGATATTTGGAAACAAAGCATCACAATTTTCACTACTATTCGGTTTACTTTTCAAAATAAAAACATACATTTAGTGAAGTCAAATTTTAATACCGTGTTTCCGTTTTTCAATTTTTATTTTTAAATTTCATTGAATCACAAAATCTTGAGTTGAAAGGGACCCTTAAAGGTCATCTAGTCCAATTCCCCTGCAATGAACATGGATATCTACTGCTAGATCAGGTTGCTCAGAGACTGGCCTAGCCTGGACTTGAAAGACTACAGAGACGGGGCTTCCATTATCTTTCTGAGCTACCTGTTCCAGTGAAACACCACCCTTATTGTAAAAAACTTATTCATTATATCCAACCTAAATTTCACTTTTTTATTTTTTATTTTTTTTAGTTTGAAACCATTTCCCCTTGTCCTGTCACCACAGATCCTGAAAAGAGTCTGTTCCCTTCCTCTCCATAGCGCCTCTTTAGATATTGAAAGGCTGCTATCAGGTCTCCCCAGAGCCTTCTATTCTACAGGCTGAACAGCCCCAGCTCTCTCAGCCTATCCTTGTAGGAAGTAGTTCCATCCCTAGAATCATTTCTGGAGCCCTCATCTGGACACAGTCTAAGAGGTCCCCACCTCCCTTATTACTGAGGACTACTCATCAGGACACAGTACACGGCTTGAAATCACACCAGCACAGAGTAGAGGGGCATGAACACCTCCCTCAACATGAAGATATTGGCAGGGTTTGCTCTGGGAATAAGTGAAGGATCTATGACCAGATAACAGAGTACTAAGTCGTCATTGCTTACATTTCCTTCTGTGCAACTTCTATGAAAGTCTCTCTAACTAAACAAGAGCCACTGTAAGCACCAGTAAGATGATTTATGGACTGTTCATTTTCACAGGTTTTTTTTTTTGCTGTTGTTGGTATTTATCAATGCAAATCTGATTTACCCCAACTCTCCAAAGCATCTAGAGTCACCACAAAAAATGCATCACACAAGTAACAAATATTTCTCCCTAAGGATCCTTAAACCTNCGGCTTGAAATCACACCAGCACAGAGTAGAGGGGCATGAACACCTCCCTCAACATGAAGATATTAGCAGGGTTTGCTCTGGGAATAAGTGAAGGATCTATGACCAGATAACAGAGTACTAAGTCGTCATTGCTTACATTTCCTTCTGTGCAACTTCTATGAAAGTCTCTCTAACTAAACAAGAGCCACTGTAAGCACCAGTAAGATGATTTATGGACTGTTCATTTTCACAGGTTTTTTTTTTTGCTGTTGTTGGTATTTATCAATGCAAATCTGATTTACCCCAACTCTCCAAAGCATCTAGAGTCACCACAAAAAATGCATCACACAAGTAACAAATATTTCTCCCTAAGGATCCTTAAACCTTTTCTAGTATTTTCTTCCTTAGTCTATCCACTCATTCTATGTTGGTCTCTCTCCTGCTCCACCACTTTACTCCTCCCACAGAGAATTCTGAATTACCACTGCATTTCTTAGCTGTCAACTGCTACCTAATTTTTCCACACTTTGTAAAACCAAGTTCAAGAATGACTTGTCAAAAATGTCAAATGCAGTTATTCTTTTTCTCATATTGCTTCATTTCTCTACATATATATTTACTTGAGCTTCAGGTCTCCACTTACAAAAAAAATATGTTACACAGAGCTATTCAGTATTTTGTAGAGGAGGACACAATCCCAGAATCACCTGCTTTACCACTAAAATGTCTCATAACCTTTGCACCTTCTGATAGGATGCTCCTGTATATCCTGAATCCATAACTGCCTGGATCCAAGAAGACACAGATTGTCCAAACACTCCCAAAAACCATGAAGAGCATTTGAAGACTTCTCCAAGACCCTTTCCAATATCAAACCAAATGTGTTTTATCCACAACTACTGGAGAACATGAAAGTAGATTCTCCTGTTGTTCACAAAAAAATCCCTTACAACACCCTGCCTCTCAGACCGAATTACAGTTGTTCAAGGTCCAGTGGGATCTGAACTCTTTAGGGACAGTAATGAAGCTTTCATCATGGAAAAATACATCAGAGAGTTTCAGAATCTCCCCACCATCCCTATCATTTTAACTGATCACTAGCAGAATAAAACAGAAGTTGACCTGTGAGATTCCCGGTTTCCTCACAGCACATGCTGTACTTCCAGCACAAGTATGCTCAAGATATAGAAAACGCAATTTTAACAAAGCAGACTTTTCTGAATCGCTTCTGACACATCTCTTTGTGTAAGCAACTGTTAATACCAGAACAGAAACACACTTCTGCTTCTATGCTAAGCATGCTAATACTTGATGAGTACATTTACATGCTCTCAAAGCCTGTGGCAAATAAAGGATGCACAGCATGTTTAGATGCCTGAAGAAAAGTCCTCACTTCTACCCGTTACAGTTTCCACCAGAAAACTGTAGTAATAAATAGTCTCAAGAGACAGACCTGTGCTTGATTAGATGACAGAAAGGATACAGTCCCACTGTGAACACCAGTACACTGTCCACGCAAAAGCTGACCCATTACCCTACAGACATACTTTTGTGGCAGGATCCAAGTAAGGAGCTAGTGGATATACAGAAAAGGGATAGTACCACAAAGACCTTTACAGCCATTATTCCTTCTCTCAGATCAAAGTATATAGAGTGAACAGAGTGCTAGAAATAGAGTCGTGCCTGCTGGACAGTAATAGTAAGGCACCCAATGCAATTATCAGTCTGTTGCAAACCTTGAGATGCCTCTAGAGGCAGGCCTCCAATTTTGACTTCTACCTACAAAAGTCATTTTTATCCTAATTAAAATAGAAAGCATTTAAGCAACTAAATTATAGTGACTTCTTTCTTTTTTCAGTGTATCTTGAAACACTGGATGGTGAACAAAACAAACGGAGGGCTCTAATAAGCGGTACCTGTACACTGCCAAGTCAAATGGTTCTGACTTTTAAATGCCAGAAATAAATTGAACAAGTTCACAATAACCAATTATATTCCTTGTTTAATCCCTACATGTTCTCTGAAAGTGTCCTCTCACAGCTGAGCTTAAAAGGACGAAAGTCACTGAAGCTCGCAATAGAAGACTCCTCTTGAAGTCCACATTTTTTGCAACCAAATAAAAGTATGGTAACGTTAACCAGCAATTTTTGGTGAAGTGACAACTCTTCACATGAAGGACTACTAGCAATTAGGTGCAAAGTAAATATTGAATTATTTGTCTCAATTAGATGAAATATATGTTCAAAATATATGTGAATGCAACTTTTACCATCCTGCACTGTTTCTCAGTGCAGCTATAAAAGCAAGTGTATTTTGCAATTTTTTTTTACCAAATCAAAATTCAGTAAGGAAAAATAATTCTCCAGAATCTCCTCTTGAACTTTTCTGAGGTGCTGGGACTCCATCTCTTCTGTGTTTCATGTTGTAAGTCCAAATTACCTTGCACTTTCACAGTTAATTAATACAATCAACTTCAAATTTGGCAGCCTTAGTCAATCCTTTGTTTCACTGACAAGCTACAAAAGACTTTCAACTTTTCTGTCTTATCAACATCTATTTTATCTGTCTTTTTCATTTGGATACTTGTATAGCACTGCAAAAATACAAACAGACCAAACAACTTCCTTGTGTCTGGATTATCATCCTTGAGGTTTTTTAATTGCATTGCTCCAAGTGAAGTGTAAGCACGATGACAAAAACATTATGGTAAATATACAGTAGCACTGAAATAATATGCTAATCTATTGTGCCTTTTTAGTTCACAGTTGCGTCAAACTAAGGGAATGACATGGAGCTGCATCAGGTAGAGTCAGGTTTGGTGTTAGGAAAAAGGCTCTACACTAGAGAGTCATCAGGCACTAGAATAGGCTCCTCAGGGTAGTGGTCACAGCACCAACCTGTTGTTCAAAAGTGTTTGGAAAATGCTCTGACACAGACTTTGCATTTTGGGTGGTCCTACGTAGAGCTAGGAGTTGGACTCAATGATTGTTGAGGGTTCCTTCCAAATCAGGATATTCTATGATTCTATGGCGACTGTGTCAAAAATGAAGAAATGAAAGATAGAATGAAGAAATGAAAGAAAGAAAGAGGTCTTGGTGAATCTCCCTCATGAGGCTGGAGGCTATGGAGAGTGACTCTTCACAATCTATGCACTCTTTCAAAGCAGGAGAATGCACTCAAACAAATGCTCACTACAGGTCCCTGAAATCATGTCCAGATTTTTTCCTTCTCATTCTTCTATCCAGTCCACCTTTCCTACTCTAAAAGGAGGAATGGTCTGCATATTCACTCACTCCTCTGCTTCTGAAATGAGAACTGCATGTTCTTTGACAAGATGTGTAACAAAACATTTGCAGAGGCTGCCAAACTTTTAGAATTACTTAAGAAGTGTAGCACCATGATTTTGGGGATCTTTCCCCATGCTAATGACTGCATTTGTGTTGCTGTGCTTTTGCTACCTAATGGGCTCCCCTGCAATAGAAGCAAGTTTACAAATCCCACAGAGCATTTTGGATAAACCTGGAGTTTGCAGCAACATTTCATGAGCTGCAAGGTTCTGGATTCTGCACTTTTTTTTGGAAACCACTTTAATTAGCACTCCACAAGCACGGCACTGAGCTCTGAACACAGGAACAACGTGCTATGAAATTCTCTAAAAAGAAAAAATGGATATATAAACCCTAGTTACATCTAAAGAGGCATATCATCCGAGTTCTCAACCACTAGTATCATTTTAAAGCTCTCTCTTTTGTATGAACAAGTTTAATCACAAAATAACTGTTCAATTTCCATCTGTAGATAAAACTGTTTTTGTTTAAAACATCTTTTTCATTCTTGAAGTTAATTTAATTTTTTTTTCAACTTTTTTTCCTCATTTTCTCCATCAGAGACTGACAGATTAGAGTAATGAATTATTTTTGAGTTACAGCAGATTAATTTTTTTAGAACTCTTGGAAGTAACTCTAATGTCTAATGCAACATAGATTCTACCCTTTTCCCTCCTCAGGCCATAACCCTTGAGAGGAAGAAGTAAATTTCACTGCAACATAATATTAAATTGAAATTGGATGCTTGACTAAAATATCTCCACCATGTATTTTTTTTAATACGGTGTACTGTTTTCTTACACATTCCACTGCCTGGCAGTTATCTACAGCTAATGCACTTGATAGAACAAAGAAAACAGCCTGTAACCTGTATGTTATTTAGATTCTAAGCAAAAGACAAACCAGATCTATTAAGAGCTTGATCTGTTAATTTTTCTATACAGTCCACAAAGCCACACAACAAGCATAAACATGCTGCAAATGAAAACAGAGTAAAACTTTTTATTTACTTGAAAATGTTACATTCTTTATTATACTTGATAAATTAAAGAATGACTCAGGCGTTAATACAAATATACAGGGGCTCTCAATGACCTAAAAAACAGCTGAATCTCAATAGCATTAAGTTGAAGTTACCACACAAATGGGACACAACTGTTTATTCAGGTTCAATGGGGTGATGTACAAAACCAGGATGTATGTAACACAAAGAACTCATGGTTAAAGAATATGCACTGAATTATTGATTGTCACAAATCTCATCTACACTTAATTAATTTTATTATTTCAGGAAACTGCCACCTTGGTGGAAGTGTAAAGAGTAAAAGAATTGGAGAAGCGTATTTCTTGGTTTGTTTTCACCTGGCACACAAGAACATCACAGTGCAAGCCCTGAAACCCTTTGCTTTACAGAAGATCTATTCCAACAGGACTGCCTAGCCATTCTACTTGCATTATCATGGTAGGACATAAAACAGCTGTTCAGGTTGAACAAAATTTTAGGCCAGCATATGTAATGCTGCTTTAGTTGTGCACACCCACCTATGTACCCAGAGAAACACTTAGTACAATTATACTAATACAGTCAGACCAAGAGGGAAAAAGCTGGTTTAGTCATGGTCATCTACTCTTCACCATAATATAAAAATTAAGGAGAATCAAACATGACTATCAAAAGTCAAATTCAAAAGCAAAAGAATTTCGGATGACAATGTCTAAAAAGTAAGCACTTCAACTGAGGAATATACTGCCAGAGTCGTTTTTTTCTTATTTTGTAGATTATTGCAATCTGCACTTTATGGTCTGAAGAAAAATGTGCCATTTTTTGGAGAAAATAATTATGAAGCTATTAAGCACTAAGATACTACTCTGTCTCAGGATATTTTTAAGCCATATATTAATGAAAGACAAAAAAGTTTATTACAGCAGCATCAGTGTGCATATGCACGCTTACAATGGCATTCTCTATCAGCTCATCAGCTGGCTGAACGCTCTCTGGTCATACCTGGTGGGATTGTCTGCCATGTACACCTCTACAGAAGTGTCACTGAGCACAGCATTTCCTAAAAATTTACAACATTTCTGGAACAATACAGTATTACTTTGGTTTGGTATGAATAAAAAATCCACATAACTCAAATCACCCACTCAACTCATTTGGAAATGCAATCTTGACAAAATCTCTGAAATACTATTCAAGAATGGAAACAATTTATGACAACACTGTTGAATTATTTCATGGAAAAGGCATATAGAAAGTTCCAAATCCTAAATCGCATACACAGCTTGAACTATTAACCTATAACATTTTTTAACCTGATGAACCTGTATCTACATTAAGACACTGAGGGTCTTTCAGTGAGCAAGCAAGGGGTGTTTGGCTGCCAGCTGTTTGGCAGCTGTGTTTGGTGAACTGAGAGACTGGCAGCTAACTCCCTCTGAAGGCTCAGAAATTTATACCTCTCAGCTACATAGCTGACAAGCCTGTGCTTGTGCTAAGAGCTGTCGTGCAGGTGACAGCCAGTCACAGTGTTGTGACGGAAAAGACCTAGATTTTGGTCACTCACACCAAGAAAGAATTTTCTGCTGTCTTTCCCTGTCCATATGGCAACACAGAACAGGTTTTGTGAGAAAACTGTATACAATGCAAACTCTTTGAATGCTGGTTTCTCCTTTGCACTCTGGAGATAAGTAGTGGGATGTGATACGAGGTTCCTTAGCAAGTGAGAGGACAGCACAATGAAGAATAACTGCAGTTATGAGGGCTGCAGCCCACGCACAGCTCAACTGGAGATATGGGGTACAGCAGGAACATTTCCCCACTGCTGGCCTCAGTACACTTAGAGGTGGAAAGTAATTCAAAAGATAGTGTGTGTGTGCCAGATCCTATTATACCAGATCAGCCTGCTAGTCTCACTTACTAGAGCAAAGTTCAGGGGACCTGGGCATCAAAAGGAAATTTTCAGCACCTCAGAACAAAAGTGGAGATTGTAAGTCCAGGTAGCACTGACCACACTCATCATGTCAAAAACTCAACAGAGGTAGGCACAGCACTTTTTATAGTGATGTCAGATGTGTCTTCAGCAGGACACATAACACCTGGGTCACTTGCAATATTAACTGCAATACAGAACTACAGCAAGACAGAACTGCTTTATAGACACCCTCACAATTCTACATCTCCTCCTGATGCCTTGAAACCTTCCACAGAAGAATCAAGTTCTAGAATGATGAAACATGCTTTCTCAGAAACCTGTTCAAGAAAAATGCTAGGAGTGAAACTTCACAGTCTAATTCCCATCTTGTATACAATATTCAGTTTTAGAAAAAATACTGAAGTTTAGAGATAAAAAGTAAAGTAGTCAGAGAAAAACAATACTTTCATGTATTCAAGTAATATAACAGAGGGAAGTCAACTTTGAAAATTATTACAAATTTTCTCATCAGAAAGTCAGCAGAGAATGTGACATCAAAACCTGCAGTTAAGAAAGACAGTATAGTAGCTAGAGATGTACCAGCACTACCATACAAGTACATTCATAAATCTAATTATGAGTACATCATCATAAAACAGAAAGGCACTGTTTGTACCATATCTATTAAGCATTTTCATAGCCCTGATGACCATTAAACCTAGAAATGTAGAGAAAATGCTACAGCTACATAACTGCCTGTAAATATCAGTAGTTCTGAGGGGTTTAAAAAAGAATGACAGTAGGAAAAAGAGTGCAGTTGTAAATATATTCACAGCATTTAATTATAGATCTGAAGTAGTGCCTAATAATCTACAGATGCCTTCAAAAGCGAATGCAGTTTGCTCAATATAAAAGGTGAATTCTCACTCAACTGCACAATCTGGATTTCCAAAGGCACTGCATCCAACCTTCTGTTTCCAGGCATCAGCAGAGATTTAGCATAATTTTAGACAGCCTTTGATCTAAAAACCTTCCAGAACTGAGTCTTCTTTGAGATGTAACAATATAAATGGCTGCCTGATCTTCAAAGTGATGTTTAAAAGGTTTCAATAATAGAAACATCCAGCTAAAGCAAGAAGCAGATGAGTCTGCAGCAACAGAACTACCACAAGTTCTCTCTACAGTGCAGTCATTTCCATCCGTTCACTTACTATGGCATGCCACACCTAACAGAGATGAACAAATGAATCCATTCTACGAACTTTATGTAAATAAAGTTCCCTGACACATTTCTTAAAGGAAAATGCAAACACTTGTCATCTAATCCTTGCTCAGCTAAGCACATCAGAGGAATTTACTTAAAAATATCCATTCCTTTGGGAATATGTAAGCCATGTTTTGTGCAGTGACATAGATCTGCCCTCACTTTCATCACATAAATGAGGCAGAAAACCTTCTGAGTCTCATAGCAACATCTTGTCACGAAGCTGGTGTAATGGGGGAGTCAGACCTGTAATTATTTCACCACGATGATAAAACTGCTTAAAGGACCTACATCTGCTTTGCAGAATCCTAGTTAGTTTCATGTAGAGTTTAATGTTCCCACTTCTTACTAAGCTCTACACAAATCTCTTCAACACAATTGCTCATAAGTGAATTTAACTCAATAATTAACATCCATAAGCTTCACTATGAAAAAGTAACATCCCTTAACCATTGGTTTGCTGACAACAGATAGATAAAATAAATTATGATGCTTTAATTTATGTCAAAATGGCACTCCATTGCATATATACAATTTAATACAACTGTACAGCGCATTTATAAAAAATATAAAAGGTCATGTACTTTCAGCTTCACAAACACAAAGAAAAAACATTATTTTATTTCTTCATATAAAATAAATCACTGCAATTGAAATACCAAAGGAAGTTTCAGCACCGTTTGCCCTTCACATGGCAGCTGGATCTACAGTAAGCAGTCAGAAAAGACAGAACAGCGGATGCAACTTTTCAGTGCACATCACACTAAAAGGCAGAGGGAACTGCAAAGGATGAATGTCTCTTGGCACTTGCTCCTTCCTTAACTTCCACTCCATGCACACTCTATCCAAACTGCAAAGTATTTGAGCTTCCCCCTCTCACTGAGATCATTTCTACTGGCCATAATGAATTAGTTATACACGTGTAAAGGAGTATTCCACCCTCCATCTGGTATACCATCCCCTTATTTTTTGTGTTGAGAATAAGTTGCATTAGGTATATATAGAAAATCTATGCACAAAACATTCTGCATACACAGTATGAATGCTGAAGAAGCTCAAGCTGTAGCTACAGTGCACGTCACTGATAATCTTGGCCTGGCAGCAGCTCAAGACAGTTGCAGGTGATGGGAAGTTCAGGAGCAGGCAGGTCAGTCTTCTGCCTGCTGGAACAGGAGAGGTAACTCAGCATTGAGTGGGAAAAGGAGTATTAGCAATGCAAATAGAATATTCTTGTTATTTTGGGAAAGCCTAACTACCTGCATACGTTTATCTAGACACACACTTCAAGGGAAAAATAAATACGTTGTTGTACAAAAGTGACATCCTCAACTTCAGAAAAATTCAGCTGACTACTGAAATGATTGACACAGCCCTGAGCAACTGAAACCAGAGAAAAGTTGTATGGTGGATGTCTATGCTTTCAGGTCATTATGTGTGTTAAGAATGGTTCAGGATTTCCACTCAAGCAAGGGTATTTGAAAACAAGCCTGGGGAAGGGTAAGACTTGAGGAGCATTCCAAAGCTGAAGTAATGGTGCACTGAAAAAACCTAGCATAGGAGAGGGCTTGATTTTGTACTGGGAAATAATGATCAGCTGGTTGACAGGCAGATTTCGACAGATTCTCATCCAGTTGCTCACAACTGCCACATCATATTAGTCCAAGCTTTTCTACAAGAGTTCTTCCACTTTCCCATTCATTATCATCTATGACTGATATAAGAATGCTTGAAACTGTAGCAATAGTACCTAATTGTATTGTTTCACCCCACCTCTTAGTGAAATCTGCATGTCAGTCAAGGAATGTTTCAGAGGAGGTAGGAGAACGCAGATAGCCACCCTGACTCACAACACAATACCATACTTCCCTTGAGGCAATGATGCAAAGCTGAGGTACTCGTATAAAGTTCTCTCACTGCCTTCCTCACGTAGACCTCACCTATTTTGAGTAACCAACATACATGCTTGCAAATGACACGGACTTTGGAAATTGCCTGGACCACAAACCTGCATTTCCTGGACAAAACACTTAAAAAACAATCAAACTAACAAACAAACACTAAACAAATACAGACATCTCCTCAGATACTGTTCTGTCCTTTTTTAATCAGGTCTCTTTAAGTATCCTTAATGCAATCCTCGAGATCAACTGCTTTGAAATCAGCACAGCCGGAGCTGCAGTGGCAGATTTTGAGGTACAGGGGGGTTTTCGGGAGGTTCCTCTCTCAGGGGAGCCGAGTGAGAGCAGATAGTCCCTTCAGCTCCCGGCAGCTCTCTCTCGCGAGAGGCTGACGCGGCGTACGCGTTGCCAGGGCAACAATGTCCTCGCCCACACCCTCAGCT
>VXAB01012125.1:0-36282 GCA_013399175.1 Odontophorus gujanensis
CAGGTGCGGGGTTCTGCCGCCATGTTGCGTGCGGGAGGGACGGGGCGCGCGGCTGAGTCCTGAGGGAGCGGGATGACCCCGCCCGCCCCGCCCCGGGGGCCGGAGGTCGAGGCTGGCCCGGCGGCGCCGGCTTGCATCTCGCCGGCCGTGCTCCTGCCCAGGTGGTGGTGAGGGGCGCGCCGCAACCTCCGGTTCCTCACCCCCAGCTGACCCTCTGCTGACGCCGCTCCGTGCCATTCCCCGCGTCAGGATTGAACAGAATCACACAATCGTTAAAGTCGGAAAAGACCACTGAGATCATTCGGCCCAGCCGACGCTCCATCCCCACCATGCCACTAAATAGTGTCCCTTGGTGCCCCATCCACCCTTTTTCTTGAGCGTCTCCAGGGATGGTGACTCCACCACCTCCCTGGGCAGCCTGTGCCAATAATGAAGAAAACAGCAGGGAGAAAAACGGCTTGAGGAAGGCAGTGAGCGTGTTGTGTGTCCCAGCATCTGCAGAATGGGAGCCCAAAAAGCGTACAAGTGGGAAACGTAGAGCAACCATCCCTGCCCGTGCTTGCGGATGGAAGCAGCCTTCTGAGGCTGGCCCCTAATTACTTGTTTCTGTCTCCTTCTGCAAATGATGCACTCTGTTCCCTGTGGCTTTCGTGAACTCTGTCACATCTCAGCCTTCGCTTCCTTTAAAAACCACAGTTTTCATACATTCTTAAACGTCCTGTCTTTGTGAGTATATGTTTGCTTTTTTTTTTTTGCTTCCTGGCCGGGCTTGGCGCCACTCCCTTTTGTCCTCAAAAACCCAAGGATAGGTAGGCTGAAGGAAGACTGTGTGTGGTCAAGATGTCACTGCACTCCAGCTAATTCTGGCTGCTGGAACTGCCCCTGGGGGCACTAGACAGCTGGACATAATTTAGAGCAGGCTGGGATTGATATTAGAGGCTAGCCTGAAAATAAGGGAAACAAAATCGCACTTTAATCTCTTCTACTCCCAGATCTGACCCCCTTTTCCTGTTTCAAATGTACAGAAAATCGAGCACAGGGCAAGTTTAAGCAACTTGCATTTATCAGCTCAGGGAACTATCAGTGTCAATTTAAGATGATTTCTTTTCCTGAGTGTGTTGTATCAAGTAACACTGAAGTTGTCTGAACTAAGAGCTGGAATGGTGGAGATGTTATTTTCATGTTGGACTCACAGGAATTTTAGAACGTAAATTATTTCGATAGCATGGCAGGCTGCCTTTCTGACACACTTCCTGCAAACGTCATTTTTTTCCCCCATGTATCAACTTGTAAATGACATTGTGCTAGTGAAGGATAAATTTTGAAGAATTATACATCTGACTTTATTGCCGATTAATGACAAATGTTGAACTTGCATTTGATGTAACATTTTACAAGTTTACCTTCACGGGAGGTAACATGAGCGTATTGCGTATGATGTAGGGTGTTGCTTTTGTGTAAATTTGTTAGCAAATTGCTTTCATGTTTTAATAGAATGCTGAGACTTAGAGGTAAACCTGTCTTTTCTCCTGTGTGGCAGATCTGGTATGATTTCTGTTATGCTGAGGCCTTTGGCTAACTTAGACTACCTTGTAATTTCATGTGTAGATATCTAGCAGTGCCCTTTGAGGATATTAAAATGCAGTGTTGATGCCATTTTTTTTAAATTTTAACTGTTACTGAAACTCAAGCATGTGGTTTGCATGCAGTTTGTCAGACATTCCTTTTTGCTTCTGCAATTTACAGAGATGTGATTGCATATTTTTTATGCTTCTGTAAGGTCCAGTAGAAGTGTGGATGCTGAGTGCGGTGTTGTGTGCTCATTACAGTCCTCTGACATGAAAAGAAAATGTGAGAGGGTGAGTGAATGAGGAAGGAGCCTCCGCAGAAGGCTGCCTGTCTTTCTCATTCCTCCAGTTGCACAGTTGTATTTCTCTCATTCAGTCATGTTCTTTTGCATAGCCGCTCATTTCCATTGCTGTGCCTGCTGGTGATTTTCCTTCTCCTGTTCTTTTCTTTGCTCATGCCAGGTAAGAGAAGCAGCACTGGGAAACATGTATCACTGTAGGTGTGTGGCTTTTGTAACACTGAAACTTCCTTTTCCTAGAGAACCAGTACTGCTGCCTAGGTGAGTTGAAATCTGAGTTTTCAACCAGTCTGGGTAAGGTGAGGGCAGTCTAGAAGCTTTTCACAGAACTATAATCTATCTGAGGAGAAAAGACAGCCTTCTTGATATTCAAAATATTAGCTGAAATGTATAGTTGTGTATATTAGCTGTGCCAGTGCAGTTCCTTGCTCTGGCTAAGAGTCAAAATAGAAAAGCCAGAATTCAGACCCAGTATTACCCAGAATATATTGGAGTCAGTTTCATATCTAGCTTTGTCCTCCTGTCAAGCTTTATGCAATATATTTCTTGGTTCACTTTTAGTCTATAAAATGGAGAAAATATTTGATGCTCGCGCAGGGAATACATTCACTTATTTATCAAGGATTTCCAAAGACATTTAATTGATTTAGATACCCAGATGCCTTTCAGAGTCAGTGGAATCTGGATGCGTGTCCAAGAGATAGACCTCACGCAGCAGCGAAGGGCCTGCCATGGCCCCTTGGCATTACCTAGAGTGAAGGTGGAATCAGGCAGAACGTCCTCTGCTGCAGTGTTTGGGTATCAGAGAGAAAAATGAGTAAAAACTCAGTTTCTCCCTGTGTGAGAAATCCACTTTGCTCTTCCTCTCAGTGATAGGTGGCTCTTTTTGTCCTGTGCTGCTTTCAGTTTTTGAGAAAGGTAAAAGTGAGCTGGTTGGGATCAAATACTGTATGTATACATCAAATACTGATGTAGGACTGTCATAGCTGGTCACCTTCAGGAGGCTGGGTGTATAAATTGAATATGGTTTAGAGGCATGGTGGGGATGGGTTGACAGTAGGACTTGGTGAAATTAGGGGTCTTTTCCGACCTTAATGATTCTATGATTCTTTGATTTAAGATGTTAGCATGCCCTATATTTTATTTTGCAGTATTCCTGTATACCATTTACCTGCAGATTTTCAGAATGTATTTTGAGTCCTTTCAAGCTTTTTGTCCTCAGTTAAGAGGACACTGAATATTCATGATTTTCAGACAGCACTAAACACCTTCAAGGCAGACATCCGTATAACGAATCCAGTTTGAAAACCTTAACCTAGTACTTTCTGCAAAACCTCATGTGCCAAGAATGGAGTCACAGCTCTGTGGTGTTTCAGCACAACAATGAGGCATCTCAGAAATGCTGCAATGGACCAGGACCTTAGAAGAACATATTTGTGAAGCTCTTGCTGGTGACTGTTCTGCATTTTTTTTGGCATCCATAAACATCAAGATCAGCAGACCTTTTAAGCAACAATTTGGTTTCGTAGGCTTCTGAAGTTAATGAGTTTTTTTTTATTTTCCTCTCTTTTGGGAAAAAAGTTATTAATTCCAGAAAAGCAGCTACATTTCATACTAGAACTGCGTGGGGGTGAACTTGGCAAGCAACCTGCTCAGTTAACCTGTTAATTATTCTACAGAGACCCAGTTTTTCTGGTTAATATCTGCATTATAATGCTAAGGGATGTATGTCAGAGCTTTTAATTCTCTAGAATGTTAAATTGACTCAGTTTTAGTCTGTGATGCTCTGAGGCCTGGAGCACCTCTCCTGTGAAGACAGAATGAAGGAGCTGGGCTTGTTCAGCTTGGAGAAGAGAAGGCTCCGGGGAGACCTCATTGCAGCCTTCCATTAGTTAAAGGGAGATCGTAAACAGGAGGAAAATCAACTTTTTCCAGGGGTAAACAGTGATAGGAAAAGGGCAAATGGAGGCAAGTTTTGGATAGGGAGAAGTTTTCTACTGAGGAAGTGGTGAGGTGATAGCACAGGCTGCCAAGAGAGGCCGTGGATGCCCCTTCCCTGGAGGTGTTAAAGGCCAGGTTGGATGGAGCCCTGGGCAGTCTGGTCTCATGCTTGATCTAGTGGTTGGCAACCCTGCTAGGGGCAGGGTGGTTGGAACTTCATGATCCTTGAGGTCCCTTCTAACACCAGCTGTTCTATGATTCTATGGAAAGCAGAAGAGAAATAACAGTAGTCCTTTTTGTGAGATTATAAAGGATTATCCTCTCACCCTTCTTTGCAGATACATGTGGTTGAAAGGCCTCAAGCTGATACAACTGAAAGCTGGCACAGAAGAGTCTATATCCCTGCATTCTTCTAAAATATGCTCAACAGGAGTAGTACCACATCAGGTAAGAACTCAGTTCTTGGAGAGAGATGGAGGGAGTACTGCTGCTCCAAGTCACTAGGATATCCCTTTAAAGTGGCTACAGAACAATACAAAGCATTCCCTCTAGGTAGTAAACTAACATGCAACTTGCAATATATACTCATTCTAAGTTATATGTAACTTGGGGATTCTTTTTATTAGTTAGTTCAATTCTCTTTCTCTGGAAGACCAAAACTCTGAGAAATTAGTTCCTGCTCATTTGTGATTTACCATGCTTTAGGGGCTATTAAAATTTGGAAGACTGCAAACACTGAAAGTGATAAAGGCCAAAATATAGTGATCGATGCAAAGAAAAACACTCTTCTCTGTCTCCATCCAGAGCAGCCTAACTTAGTTCAGTTAACTCACTTATATCACTTAAGAAACCTCAGAGCTCTGTTTTACCAACAATAGACTCAGTGTGTACAGGGCTGTGGGCCTCTTTGGCACCACAGCTGCAGGTTGTAAATACAGTTCCGGAGATTAAAATATTAAAGTGCCCTCTTTAGAGGCTGCACAACAGCACCTGAGGTATTGCCCCCTGTATAGGTAGATGCATGAAGAGTGGTGCTGGTCACTTTGTGCAGAGCAAGTTACAGTTGGAGTGCCAATCTGTCGTCATGTTTTTTCATCTGAAAAAGTAACAAAAGGAGGCATTTGGAAAAAATCACTTGGGTCGGTGCAAAGGGGCAGGAGGATGAATGCATTTACCTGGGTCCTACTCAATGCCTTGCTAGTACTTCCTTCCAGACTACGTATTTATTACCTTTTGTCCCATGTTATGTAGAGAAATTTTGCTTTCCAGCTTCCTTACTCTTGAAAAGAAATATACCTCTCACTGCGGTTTTTGACAGCACTTTCAACAGTGAGCTGTGGTTGCAGAAACTTTCACTTCTAGAAGCAATGATTAGAATGTGTCGGAATGTCAGGCCTCAGTCATTGATGCTTATGTTCATCAATCATTTTTCAAGTGTGTCCCTTTAAGAGAGAACAGGCTTTTGCCATATAAATTCATCTTCTTCAAAAAACAAAACAAAACACTAGAGCAAGAAAAACATAATTGATCGAGCTTGCCTGTGCTTTGCTCAGTCTAAGGAGAACTTTTGGTTCAACATTTTGTCAGCAAATTGTGCCTGAGTTATTAATTATCTGTCCCTGTTGTTAAGTACCTGGAATTCATAAATCTTTCAGGCAGGCATTTAACGTACAAGTCTCTGAATGTTCCTGGAGTTCCTGACTGGTATTATTAAGTAAGCTGTAGATGATAGGAAACATGTCATCCTAATGATGAGGGAATTAGACTGTTAGATTGCTTGCTTGTAAAATAGCTTCTTTGGCACTTGTTGCTTTAGGAACAAGGGTCAGATTCTTTCTTTCCCTTGTGCTGGAGATGCATTGAAACTCATGTGATCTGACTGCAGTGGGTTTATGGAGCCCATTAGAGTTCTGTGAGTGACTGTGTAATGGCTTTTGGGGACAGGTCTGGTAATTGCTGTTACGTGGTATGTTTCTTGCTGCTTTAAACGGGGCACGAAACCAGTGGAGATGACTTCACGCTGAAGACTGTGGCACTGCAGCCTATCAGGAAGGTTCTCTACCTATTTTCCCCCTGGTTTCTTCAGTTTCCTTCGTTTTGCTGATTGAAGAGAAGATTAGCCTAAAGCAAGAACAGAGAAAAGTGCCTTCTGGATCATGATGTCACTCAGTTGAGTCACTGAAGCTTCAGACTGTATTCTGGAAAAAGTAGTAATTACTGGACTTAACACTAATTGAGACTCAGGTCTCCTCCTTTGTAGAATTAGAATGTAACTGATGTTTGTGTGTGTGAACTTGCACTTGTATCACAAAATCAGTGAAAACTGAGGGGGTTTCAGAGTAGCAGTCAGTGTCCAAGTACTTGAGGCTGTTCTGACACTGTGTCCTGTGTCCTGATACATCAACAGAGCTGTATCTTGCTGAAAAGAAGGCAGTTTCTTGGCCTTAGTATCATCTGTTCAGTTTGAAAGTCTGCAAAGGTAACAGTTCATTCTGTCGTTTTTAATGGTGATTTTGTGAGGACAATGTCTCAATTTTTAGAGTAGAACTATGTAAAAATTAAGTGTTTTCTAACAACAAGAAAAAAATGTCTAGTGAATTGGAGAAAATATTCTCATGGTACTTGGAAGTGAAAGTGTAAAACGTGGAGCACGTCTGTACAAGTCATGTAACTCTGAAGTTGGAGATAGCTGTTGTCTGACAGCTCTTCCTCCTACAGCTGCAGTCTGTCCTTCTTGACTTCCTGCTTTCCACTAAAGATTTTTCTTTCTTCAGCTTTAATTAGGGGGAAATTTTATAGAAAGATAAATATTTTTTCTCTGAAGGTAGAGGACTGAGAGATTTCATACCATTCCTTTAGAGCTAATAATGGCTCAAAGTGAGCAGTGACATAACGCTCATTTTGGAAGATGTGTATAAAGAATACATCTGTGTTGACAGTTACAGCTTATGGCTGTGCCACAAGGTGTTACTTTGGATGAGATTACTCCAGACTCTTGACATGGTTCATCCAATTAACTTCAGTTTGCATTTCCAACCTGGCTGGTATTATTTAGTAAAAGCGTTCTATTATGCAGAAAATGTAGCTATGATATAGTCCTGAAGTACAGCTGGTTTAGCATGTTTAGAATTTGGCCTATGTGAATTCAGTTTTAATTGCTAAAGACTACTTCCTTTGTTGTATAAATTACACCAGGCACAGGTTGGCAAAGTGGTAAGGATAACATGTTTTTTCCATCAGGACGAATAATTGCTTGTGATAGATGAACAGTTTCTCAGTTAAAGTATTTTTCATGTGCATCTTACAAAGGTAAGTAAGAGCTATCAAAATAGTTCTTCTGGAGTCTGAAGACCTTTTTTAACTGCACTTGCTTTTCTGGACTGATTCCCTTGTGTCAGGCAAGGAATATCATGCAGATCTGGAAGAAAGTAGAATGGATTAATTTGCAGTAATGTCTCTTAGGGAAAAGCTCTTGACTCCTCTGCCTTCATTTTCCAGGAGGAAATGAAATGAAATGAAATTAACATATTAAAAAGTAGGGTTTTGTTTGCTTGATCATTGGTTGGTTGGTTGTCTGTTTTATTTTTTTTGTCACCTTGGGACCTGAAAAAAATCTTTATTATCAGTTGGCAATATATGACACAACATAGCTTCTGTAACAGTGCACGTGGGGGGGATTAATAATGTTGTGTGTTTATTAACTGCAGTAATAAATGATTTTATAGCTACTAGACTTGAGTTTAAAAATATCTCAGCAGTGTAAACTTATTATGAAACAATACTAAATAGAGATGTTTGCTCGTAAGTTAACTTGTAGTTCTGAAACTATCCATTGTTTACTGGTCTGGACCAATGAAGGGCTAAAAGCTAAGTACTGTGAATTGTTAAACTTTGATGAAAGATATGAGGAAAGAAACTTTCTTTTGCCAATACTGTGGTCAACAGCAGTGCCCTGACCTGATTACTTAAGCTGATGCTTTTCCTAAATCTGTCATGAGTCAGTAATTATCAAGTTTTGCAATACACAACAATTCTCTTGTGAATAGCAAAAAGATTAGTTACTGTAGGCTGGTGTTTTCTAAAATGAAGTGTTCAGCTCTTTCATCAGTGTATCTGTGAGCTCTATAGAGTATGTTTTGCTTTTTTGTTGTTTGTTTGTTTGTTTGTTTTGCCTGGAGAACTGTGGAATGCCACAACAAATCCGAAGAGTTTCACAAAATGTGCGGAAACTTAATGTGGCCTAATCTGTGAATAAACCTTAAAAATAAACCTTCATGTTGGCCTCTTTTTCTGTTCATTGGAAGATATTGGAGTTCAAGTATTCAGTGGTAGGGCTTGATTTGTAGGGCTTCTAATAGGAAAAAGAACTTTTACAACACATTCTTATTAGCAGGGTATTCTCATAGTGTTTTAATGTGGTACTCCTAGAAAAATTTTCCTTTTCTGTTATGCTAAGTGCTGTGCAGCAGTGTGAAGCGTGTTGTAGAAGGGGTAAGAGGTGGGTCCCTGAATGAGGCTAGAAATTAAATTCATGCTTCCCTTGAGTGTGATGGCATATTTGGCAGCTGGCTTTGAAGCCCCAGTAATCCACACAACTCATGGCTGCTTTCAGAAGAATAAAGGACCAACATTAGGAGAACTTCTCAGTTAAAGGCACCAAGAGATGTGGTAACATTGTCTGTTGAGTCACTTGGAAGGGATGGGATGGCAAAACCTCTGTGGGGCTTATTCAAAGGGAATGTTTCTGTCTGCAGATCTGTGGTTAGAGCCTCATAGAAATCAGACGTCACCTTAAGCTGTGTGTAGAGCTGTAGTGGAGCCTGCCAACCCCAAGCAAGGAATGCAGCTGAGTATGAGGTAAGTGGGAGAGCTCCTGTGATCTGATTGACAGCAATCACTTGTTGGCTCAGGATATATGAACTTAAAAAGGAGAATGTAAAAACAGGCAGATCTTAAATGTCTTAAATGTTGGTTTGAGGGTGTGGTCTGATGCTGGTGGAGATTTATATAGATGTCAGAGAACTTGGTAGCAGAGAAAAAAGAAAAAAATGAGGAAACTTGAGTCAGCCAGGTATTTTCTGGTGAAAACTGCTTAACGTAGATTTGTGGCTTTAAGTAAATGTGCGTATTAAAAGACTACTGGCCTTTAAAAATGTGGTTTTTGATAAATTGCTATTGTTGCTTTTTAAAGCATGTGGACTTAGAAGCAGCAGAGAAACACCATAAGCCTATGAGATAAGAAATACACCATTGAAATAAATGGAACCCTGGAACAATAAAGAGTTGTGTCCATTATGAAGTCAACTCAGCGCAGTTCTGTCAGAAATCAGTGTATAGGGAAACTGCATACATCTTAGCACTACACGATAAGCTGGCGATTCAAATGGCAGCCACTGTGTTTTTCCTTAAAATGGAGAAGGTTCTTATATGATTCTCGAGCTGAAGTTATGTTTTGTGGACCCATGGTTAGGAATGAAATGAAATTAATTCTTCACGTTAATGAAAATGATCAATAGATATTGAGCTGCCCTCTAGTGGTAAATTGGCAGCATGAGGTATGTTTTTCACCAGTGGTTGAAATGCTGAATGTTTACTGTAAGGAGAACAAAAACGTGCAAATATCTTTAAAGCAGAGCAACAATGGAAAGATGAAATATTAGACAACAGACAACAAGCATCGTGTTCTCTGGGGAAAAGGTCTTTCATAGTTCTCATACAGTGCAATGTACAGAAGAGCTCCACGGACTGTATAGCCAGTCCATAACTTTTGTTCCAAAAGTTGCCAATGCGTTAAAGAAGTTTAGATTTGGATATTTGCTTTAACTCATTTTGGGAAGAGAGATAATCTCTGAAACTGAAATATGCTCATACTCGAACTTTCCTTTGTATGGAACTGTTGAAATTGATGGCTTTGTTTTAGCTTATTCTTCACAGTTAAAAGTTATTTTCCAAGTGCTACACTGGTCCTCTTCACTACTGTTTGCAGCATCTTCTGCTTAGCTTCATGAGGAGAGGAACCGGCACAGATGAAATCAGCCAGAATTATGAGTTTTCTGAATAGATTCATGTTAAAAATGAAGGCAGTGCCTCTGTGGGGAATGCCAAGATGTTCTAATATAATATGCAATTAAAGTAATTCTCCTCTTGTTTAAAATGGGATAATACCTATCACTATTCCCACTTAAGTCAATCTATATAATTGTATTTCAATGAAAGCAAAAAGGATCAGTGTTATGTAAGTGATGTAGCAAGCTGCTACATACAAATTTTATGCCGTTTCTGAGGCTTCATTTCATACTTTGTTGAAGAAAGTACCTCAGCCTCCGTAAGACAATTGTTTGGGAAAGCATGCCAGTTCTATCATCACTACAAAGGTATCTTTCTGTGTGACACTAGGAAGAGCTAGACCATTTCACAAAGGTTAAACTTACCTGGTGTATTTTCTGAAGATAATGCTGTGTGTTCTCTGTTGAATGTGGTTTCTGCTTCAATTTGGTTGAACAAAGAATTGTGTGGGATGAATTCAGGAAATGTCAGTGTGTCAAGATTAGGAATCTGAAATCCAGTGAGGTTCAGGTTCTGCAAATGACAGACTGTTCCAGATTCACAAAGAAAACACCACAAGAAAATATGGCAGTTTATGTTTTGGGATGAAGATGTGTGTACATGTAAGAGTGAGACAGAAGGGAAGGGTACAAAAGGCTCTTGTGCAAAAGTTTCTTTGTATGTAGTAATTGGTGCAGATAAAAGAAGAAGAGAATATTAATTGCAAACAGTTTTAATGAATATTTACTGACGGTGCAGAGTCTTCAAAGATTAACATGAGAGGGTAGATTTGCCCAGGGAAGCCAATGTAACAAGCAGTGTCTGAGGAGTGCTGATGAATCAGGTTTTCTTTTATCCATGCTTACTGGATACATCTCCTTCCTATTCAAGTTTCTTACATCCTCTTTTGTTTTCCCCTTAATGAATCCAGTGTTTCGTAGAAGGCAAAAATAAAAAATTTCTCTGGGTGCATAAGTCCTGGAATTCTGGATAGACCTTTGAACATACACGTATTCATGCTGAAAAACATGTGTGTGCGTGCATATAGACATGTGCAGAGCACACGCAGCTGTTTAATCATAGTGTATGCTATATGCTGTATTTGTGTGGGTTTGTAGATGTTTCTCTGTGCTAAGCTAAAGGCAAGTTTGGAAAAAAACTGGTGGAACAGGTAGCTCAACGGAGACACTATCTCACGTGATGTAAACCAGAAATACTAAAGGTGATGGTGCTTCAGGTTGTCTCTGAGATTAGCAACTAGGAGGAGTCCCTTGTAACATGGCTCTAGTGTAGCTGCATAACTAGGAAGTCAGGTAGGTGTGGGATGGAATCTTCGAAGGAAATCTAAGTCCAGTTAGACTCTGTGGTATGGCCAGAGAGTGATATACATGTGATTTTCTTAACAGAGCAGCTTGAGTCTTTCAAACTTATCAGAGCTCTGTGCTTAGGTTAGGCCCCAACACCTGACAGCTGATGCTAGTATGTATGCTACATTTCAAGCAACAGCAATATAAACAGTGTGCTAATAACCTGTGCTTGGGAACATCCTCACCTTTCATCAAGCCTTCCAAAACTGTGAGGGTTCAACCCTAAGTACTTCTTGCTCCTTTGGTGCCTGTTTTATTTTATGTGAGATAATTGATACAGATTACATCTTCAGCAGGTTTACTGTTGAGGTCAATTTGCATTAGATCTACCTTTAGAGTATTCTTCAGGCATATGGTAGAAACTGCAGATATAGGAAAGTTTCTATTCTTCTTTAGGTACACAGCCAAGAATGTAACTTAAATTTCCAGCAAAGACACAGTCTTATTTTGGCATTCAGCAAGGAGTATAACCTCTGCAGGGGACCTCGCTGTAGTTCCAACAGTGAAAAAAATGTAACTATTGTCTATGATTTGTTTTCCAAAAAGGCTTGGCAAATTTCCGTGAACACTAGGTATCTGTCTGACTAAATTTGCCAGTTCCTCCAGCTGCCCCAGGGAGTTTGTAAGTTCCTTGAAACTCATTCCTGTTCACATGGCAATTACAAGATATGACTGCTTTGCCAACAGAGCTGGTAAATTCCAAGAACCCTAAATACTAGATTCACAGAAATCACAACCCTGCTGGCCACAGTGGTCAAGCTAGAAATGTTTTGTTGAGTTTCAAGAGCTTTAGCTGTTTCTGCATGCAATTTACAAGTTGCAATTGTGAATCTCCATGAAGTACTTTGGCAACAAACAGATGGAGTTCTTGGTGGTTACAGTCTCAGCCAGCACAGGGCTTGGAGAAGTTGCAGTGCTGATGGTTTCTCAGCAGTGCTTGTAAGCCTAGAGATCTCTGGGCAGAATGTTTTGGAACTGTCTTCCTGTTGATTTACCACAGGAGATGCTACCCTTGAGGAGATCCTCAAAATTCCAAGATGGGATATAATCAATAACATAATTAGATGACATTATACTTTCTACGGAGCCTAAAATTAGTGACTCACTGTGGTAATAACTTATGTGTCACAACTGGTAAGCTTGGGAGCCTCTCTATAATGTCCTCTTTTGAAGGAAGATTGGAAATACAGAAGTCCAGTTCCACTGGATGAGAATATGAATTCTGTGAACCTACTGCAGAAAATTTTGGATGACTCTGCTTTTGTCAGAAAGTTTTCCTTTGGTGAGAGACTAAATGGGTATTCAGATAAAGAAGGGGATTCTTTTAGAAACTCAGTGTAAATTGGGTAAAAACTGAACTTTTCAGTGACTTATTTTTTTACGATCTTAAGCTAATGTTCTGTCTAAAAGAACTTAGAAGCTTGGAAGTTCCCTCTCAGTTTTAGTGCTGCATTTAGGAAGAAACAACACTGCAGTTACATTATATCTCATATTTGAAGAATCTGTAGCAAAAGAAATAGTAAGATCTTGAAATCTTATGGCAACCATGCCTTATATTACAAGGACATTTTGGATCAGGGTATCCTATATATTCTTGACATCTTTTCTGCTCATATGTGTTGAAACCATGAAGAGGTTTTTTGGTTGTTGCTGTTGTTATGGTTTTTTAAGTTTGTAATAATGTCCATGTTGAATCCTGACACTTCCTGACATTTGGAGGCTGGACTTTCAAGTTCTTTCAACACTGTTTTTACATGTGTAATTAAACACATAAGTGTTCATAAATACTATAAATTGATACATGCAGAAATAATATAGCTGTCAGAATATGTTGGAAAATAGCAGAAGACTAAAAAAGAAATGTATAGGAGGAAGAGAAGTTTATCAAAATGGGAAATTACTTCAATCTGAAAAAGGCTCTCAGAGGCCAGTGCTTTTGACCCAGTAACTATTTCTTATTTACATGGATAGTGTTTCTACTTAAAGCACAAAAACTGTCATGTGTCTCTCCCTCTCCATCTTGCAGCACCTGCTGTGCCAAGAAAAAACATTATCATTTATGTTATCAAAATCTATTTATTTAACTAAATATTGTAGAGAAAATTAAGCCCGTAGTCTTGTTCAGCATTTTGTACTCAGTGAACAAATACTGCTTTACGAATATGGGTGGATGCCTGAGAAAGTTAACTCAGTTGCAGAACTGGAATCTAAATGTATAGTTTTGTATTTATTGTTGAATATGTACAGTGTATGCCATGATCCGTTTACAGTTTACATTACCAACTGTGCATAGAACCATCAAATAAGAGTGGCTTGGTTTGGAAGGGACCTTAAAGCCATCCATTTCCAGCTCCCTGCTGAGGGCTGGTTGCCACCCACTAGGTCTGGTTGCCCAGGGCCCATCCATTTTTGCATGCACATTATTGCGTAAAACTTTGCCTATGTCGTCAAGCAAACAGCAGTAAAGGTAGAAGAGTGCTAACTGGTTCTGCTTTTTCAGTGTCGTCTTAGGTGTTTTTTTTGTTGTTTTTTTTTTTTTTTCCAATTAAGAGCAATAATGCTTTGGGGAGGTCATAGAAAACGACTGATGATATAAAGAAGTTTGGAAATGCTTTCCTCATTAAGATCTCTATTGCTGTAACATAGGTTGTTAATCCTTCCTCTTCTGTAAATAAGGGAATGTGGTAATGTATCTTTGTGTCAGAACATTTTTTTGTCTGTCTGTAGTCCCTCTCTTTCTAGTTCTGTACATTAGTCTAGTTCAGCTGTGTGCCACTGTAATCTTGTGTGACCATCTTCTCTTCTGATGTAATTCTTCAGAAAGTGGTAGGCAGACATCTGAGTGGCTCTGCTGCACATGTTTTCCACATTATATTTCACAGAATCACAGAATTGTAGGGGACCTCCTAAGATCATTGAATCCAATCCCCCTGCCAAAGCAGCTCCCCAGCCCAGGTTGCACAGGTAGGCGTCCCAGAGAAGGAGACTCCACCACCTCTCTGTGCAGCCTGTGCCAGTGCTCTGTCACTGCACTGTGAGGAAGCTCCTATGCACATTTGTGCGGAACTTCCTATGCTTCAGTTCTTGGCTATTTCCCCTCATCCTACCGCCACACACTGCTGAGAAGAGTTCAGCCTTGTCCCTTTGCCTCCCGCTCCTTAGATATTTATAGACATAGATCAGATCCCCTCTGAGTCTTCTTTTCTTAAGGCTGAACAGCCCCAGATCTCTCAGCCTCTCCTCATGAGGGAGGTGTTTGTAATGAGAGCAATCTTAAAGATGACTCTTTAAGAATAGTATAGAAGATGGTATATTTATAGTACAAAGGAAAAATGGCTCACCTTTAGATGGGAAAGGCTTGCTGTAGACTCCACACAAGAGGGATCTCCAAGAAGAGATCCTTTCCTGGTGGTGGTCAGCCCTTAAATGGGGCTTGGGGAGAGGTGGAGCCAGGCTCCACCCCTTCCCATCACACAGGTATTATCACCTCCACCTGTACCCCCATGGCTGACTCAATGCTCACCTCAGGTGACCAATCAGTGGTTCAGGCTGTGATTCAGCAGTTCCCTTACAGTGTTCCACGTCCTTTGTCATCTTTGTAGCCCTCTGCTGCACTCTTTCCAGGAGATCTTGGTATTTTTTGTACCAGAGAGTGCAGAACTGGACACAGTACTCCAGGTCATGCCTCACCAGGGCAGAGTACAGGGGGAGGATCACCTCCCTCGACCTGCTGGCCACGCTCTTTTCAATGCATCCCAGAATGCCATTGGTCCTCTTGGCCACCAGGGCACACTGCTGGTCATGGCCAACCTGTCATCTACCAGGACACCCAGGTCCCTCTCTACAGAGCTCTTCTCCAGCAGCTTATCCCTCAACCTGTGCCGGGGCATGCAGTTATTCCTCCTTAGGTGCAAGACTCTATACTTGTTCTTGTTAAACCTCATCTGGTTCCTTTCTGCCCAACTTTCCAGCCTGTCCAGGTCTCGCTGAATGGCAGCACAGCCATTTGTAGTAAAGTCAACTGGCAATTCTGCATCTTCATACTCCCTGCTCACCTTCCTGGTTTTGATTTGCAGCTCTTCCTCTCATTCGTAATTAGTGATTGAATAGAATTTGCTGGAAGGAATGAGAGGGAAGATCTCCAGTGGTTTGAAAATTTGACTTGACATGTATAACACTAAAGTTAATTTTGTTAAATCCATCAATGAATAAAAACTTATTTATGTATTTCCTTTTTGATTAAAGTTTGTTACTCATCTTGCATTTGTCTCAAGTTACAACTGTTAAGACAGTAACTAAACTTCAAAGCTGTGTTACTAAACACTCAGCAAGAACACCCAAAAGCAGGAGAATTGCAGCTTATACTACACAGGTCCATCCTTAACTAGTCCACCTTGGGTAGGGATTATGTAGCACAGTAATAATATTTGTTGTACAGATGATTCCTGAAAAATCTATTTGAATGTTTCGGGATTATGATTTGGGGATTTTCTTTATTTCTTTTAACAGGCATGGCTTTGCCTTATGGGGTGTAGCTGAAATTCATTTTAGATAAGCAGAATACTTCAGTCCAGGATTTTGCCTAGACAGTCATCTGTAAAAAATGTTAGCTGATGTTTCATTCCAAAATAATGAACAAAAGACTTGATTCTGCTGCTGGATCTGGGTTTGTGAATCATCAAAAAATGCATAAACCTATGTGTGTGGGTGGCTAACTGCAGCGTGTGCCCCAGGCTCTTGCTCCATCAGGACTGCAGAGTCATCCAAAAGGGTGGACAGCTTTGTGCGGCTTCCCTGTCTGTGCTGAGATATGGTCCAAGTGGGAGGTGGATTGACCAAAACTGGGAAGACCACAGACCTCCGTGCTTGTTAGTCATACTCTACTGTGTGAAATGGGCATTTCTGGAGCACATTTCTTGGGTGTAACTTATTTCATGATCCTGATGGAATAAATACGGCATCTAACCATCTCCAAGTATGCTGTCAAGAGAGAGAGGGAATGGTAATTTTAAACGTATTTCTACTTGCTGAGATACTTGGGCAGATATTCAAAAGATGTGTAAACTTGTCTCGGAGAATTCTTTGGGTCCTTAAAGTAGGAACTGCAGATTCTCTTTTTTGACACAACAACCTGTTTCACAACAAGTAGTCACTTTGTTTTCTTTCCTTGTTACTCAGTTTTGTTTTCTGTTCTTCTTATTGTTGTTTTTTTTTTTTTTCCTTCTTTTTTTCTTTGCTCTCTCTCCCATTTCCAGCAGGCATTGTGGAATAGTATAATGAAATTTGACAAGAGTTTTAGGAAGAGCCAGTACGTTTCATGCATACTCTGCTGTTAGCTTTTTGTACAAAGGAAATTTTGAAGGAAGCTCTACTGAGCAGAAGTAGAAAAGAAATTATTCTTCAAACAGTGTGTAGTTAAACTGTCTCCTTGCCTCAGTTATTATGGATACTGTAGCATAACTAGGTTCAAGGGATGCAGGACAAGCTCAGGAAAAATAGTTTGTTAGGGATACTAAATACATGACAACATATCTGTAGGAGAGTTTGCTAGCCACAAATTGTCAGAGCCTGGAAGAGCATTTGGGAAAATATCACTGTGCTTACCTTGCTCTGGCGTCTTTTAGTTACAACCTGGTGATTTAGATGGGTCTTTGCTCTGATACCATTTAATCATTTTTATCAAGTGAAGGCCTGGCTCAGACGAAGTTTGTTTATGTGTAGAAATCCCTTGGAAATACCAATATGGATTTTTTTATGTATTTTGAGTAGGAGACTCAGCACGTTAGTATTTCATGACTTATCAGATGCTTCCTCCTTCTTACTTCTTTGTTTTTCTCCCATACTTTTGTTGTAAATGAATGTGGTTTTCTGTTGGTAGCAGACCTGGTGGAGCATTGCATTTGTGCTCTCTTCTCTGGGAAAGACTGTATCAGGAAGCGGGAGAGAGTAATGGAAATGGAAATGCTGCTTCCCCTCTGAAGTGGTGAAGGTTTCCCAAGGCAAGAATGACTGGATACTCTCTAGGCAGCAAGAAAAAGGTAAATTAAGAGAAATACAATTAATGGCATTTTTTCTGGCTGTCACTGCCAGATTAGACTGGAGTTGAACTGAGACAGAGGTATGAAAGGAGAGAATGAAATAATCATGGAAAAAAAATAAATGTCTCCTTTTTGCCTTCTTACTTGTTCCCAGTGGCTTCAGTGAGGGAGTTCAGAAGCCAGTCCTAAACATTCAGCAGGGAGGAGTGAGGCAAAGCAAAAGCAAAGTGAGAGGAACCCATTGCTGCCTAATGATGAGGAAACTGAATGAAAAGTTCCTAAACCCTCTGCCTTGTGTTTTCTATGTTAAATGCCACATTCAGTGGATGTTTCCAACTGTGTGTCTTTCTTTCTGGCCATATATTTCTGCCTTTCTACAAATCCTCTCTGAGGAACCCATGGATGTTACTGGGCTTCTGGGTAGCTCAGTGGTTCGTTTTCAAAAGAGCTGCTCTCCTCCCTCCCTGAATCAGCTTAGCTCCCATGGGGAAAGGCTTCATTCCTCACCCACTGAGGTTAGTTGATGTGGGCTGCAGATACTCTCAGGGCTGATGTTGCGTGCTGGGACAGCAGCAGCCGTGGCTTTTCTCTCTTACAAGTGTTGCCTTTTGACGGTGCCTCCCCTGAGGGATCATTAGCAGGGTGGAGGCTATTTTCTTTCCTAGAAACAGGAAGAAAAGAAGAGGATGAGATGGGAGGCCTAAAACAATCTAGAATTAGATTACAACTGGGAGCTCAATGATATCAGCTCCCTAAAGTCTTCCCACCCATTTGCTCACACTGCATTTCTTTTTAGGCTGAACAAGATCTGATGATACCTATAACACCATGGTAAATTCCTTGGTGGCTAATTGCATCCAAAGCAAAGACACAATCTTCTAGTCCCTCTCTCCAGTACTGTGAAGTCTATAGTATAATTAAGTGCACATTATACTGCAAAGGTGACTTGATATATCTAGCAGGACAAAATGCACTGGATTTCTGAGCACTTCCCTGATCAGTACTGTCAAGGGATAGTATCACCTTGATATTTAGTACATTAAAATCAAACCTAAAAGTGGTAGTACAGTTTGTAAGTTTTGTTGTAAGAGATCTCTATCTCTTCCTCTTTCCTTCTTTGTGGCTATGCTGCCACAAAATTGTTATGTTCGCAGAGTATATTCACATTTAGCTCATTTTAAAAAAGTTTTGTTAAGGAAAAGTAAAATGGCTTCTACAGAACAAATAAAACTAGCTATACACCTCCTCCCCTCTCCTCCCCTCTCCCTCTTCTCTCCCTCTTCTCTCTCTCTTCCTCTTCCCTCCCCTCCCATAAAAATACTTTGGTAACTAAATAACTGTGTTGTTATTATTATTTAATCCTACTGTTGCCACCCTCTTTCTACTACAGTCAGTCCTCACATTCTGTGTATGTTCAGCCTGTGGCATTATGCCATTCACTTGCACATGATGAGATAGGCTTTTGGCACTAGAAAAACTCAAAATAAATAAAATAAAAAATAAAAATGTTTGATGTGCTTCCCCTTGAATATAGCTGTTTCAAAAAAGCTAGCCAAGAGGGAAACAAACAAACAAAAAAATAAATGTGGAAGGCCAGTGATTCTAAGTCTCGATAGGCATTTCTCAGAAAGGGAAATAAAAGGCTAAGAAAGTCCTTTGGTTTCCTTCAAAATGTTCCATCACAATCTCAGTGGCAATTGAAGACTGTCTAGGTGTCTACATGCAGGAGCTTGGTATCTGCATGAAAGGAGGAGGATGTAGGTCACAGTTCAATCTGATCTCAGATGCAAACCAACACAGGTGCTGTTGGGCCCCAGAGGGGCTGGAATGTGTCACTACATAAACAGTAGGGTTGTGAAACTGGCACTTACCTTTCTGACCTTGCAGACAACATCTGCTTACTCAGGCTTCTTGTCCTGCTCCTAAAATTACTCTTGCCACAAGCCGTGTTTCCTGCCTTTTAGAGAGCACTCCATGTCTCTGCATGTACAGTGGCACCCTCAGGCTGCTTCTGTGCTATGCAAATTGCTTTCTCAGTGGGCTGGTTAATTCTGAGGGTTTAACCAGTGGACTTGTGCCAGCATTTCCGTTCCCTGAATACACAGTTTCTGGATTGAGGATTTGAATATGGATTTTGTTTTCTACCGATGTAATATTATAAAACAAACCTTTGGTTAAGAAAGTCTGCAATTTGTGGGATGGTGATGAGTTCCAGACCTGTGTTCTCATCCAAAGTTTGTGGCCAAGCTAATCTCTGTGTGGAAGAAATGGGTAAAACTCATGAGGAAGCAGCCAGGAGATTGTATTTATAGTTTTTGAGCTTTAGGTCTGAATAACACCAGTGAATAAAACAATGTCAGATGACTCCAGTATATTATAATTGTTAGCTATCCATTTTACACTCAGAGAATTGTGAAAGTGACGCGTTCTCTGTCAGAGTGCAGGTAAGATTTGATGGCTTATTTTTCCGATAAATTGGAGTATATAAGTTCACTGATACTTGTGATGTCTGGCTGTAAGTCTTGCTGCTTGAGTTTATACAGATTTATGCTGTAGACTGATGATCACAAATTCACATTGGATGAGATACGCTCAGAATAGATATACAGGACCTCCAACATATCCACAGATGTACTGGGGGGGTCCAGCTGCTATCCTCTGAGCCAGTGTGTAGCTAAGAAATTGTGCAACTGATAGAAGTTGTGTTGATGAGGGCTGTGTCCTTCAGCTAAGATCTAAATCAAGGCTCAAATCACCTTGGAAGATACAAAATCCCAAGAAGCCTGAAAGATCTGTCATATTTCTATTTGTTTAATAAGTGGTCTTTTACTTAGATGTTGTATGCTATTGAAATTGGGTATTCCTCATTCCTGAATGAGTTGTTGGATATTAACATAATAAGTTGTCCTTTGCTGTGCTCCAGTTCAGTGTTGCCTCTGTTACATCAAAGAAGAAAACATTCCTCCCTCTATACTTTTCCATTCTCATATATATGTGTGTNATATTCACATTTAGCTCATTTTAAAAAAGTTTTGTTAAGGAAAAGTAAAATGGCTTCTACAGAACAAATAAAACTAGCTATACACCTCCTCCCCTCTCCTCCCCTCTCCCTCTTCTCTCCCTCTTCTCTCCCTCTTCTCTCTCTCTTCCTCTTCCCTCCCCTCCCATAAAAATACTTTGGTAACTAAATAACTGTGTTGTTATTATTATTTAATCCTACTGTTGCCACCCTCTTTCTACTACAGTCAGTCCTCACATTCTGTGTATGTTCAGCCTGTGGCATTATGCCATTCACTTGCACATGATGAGATAGGCTTTTGGCACTAGAAAAACTCAAAATAAATAAAATAAAAAATAAAAATGTTTGATGTGCTTCCCCTTGAATATAGCTGTTTCAAAAAAGCTAGCCAAGAGGGAAACAAACAAACAAAAAAATAAATGTGGAAGGCCAGTGATTCTAAGTCTTGATAGGCATTTCTCAGAAAGGGAAATAAAAGGCTAAGAAAGTCCTTTGGTTGCCTTCAAAATGTTCCATCACAATCTCAGTGGCAATTGAAGACTGTCTAGGTGTCTACATGCAGGAGCTTGGTATCTGCATGAAAGGAGGAGGATGTAGGTCACAGTTCAATCTGATCTCAGATGCAAACCAACACAGGTGCTGTTGGGCCCCAGAGGGGCTGGAATGTGTCACTACATAAACAGTAGGGTTGTGAAACTGGCACTTACCTTTCTGACCTTGCAGACAACATCTGCTTACTCAGGCTTCTTGTCCTGCTCCTAAAATTACTCTTGCCACAAGCCGTGTTTCCTGCCTTTTAGAGAGCACTCCATGTCTCTGCATGTACAGTGGCACCCTCAGGCTGCTTCTGTGCTATGCAAATTGCTTTCTCAGTGGGNAAAATGTTTGATGTGGTTCCCCTTGAATATAGCTGTTTCAAAAAAGCTAGCCAAGAGGGAAACAAACAAACAAAAAAATAAATGTGGAAGGCCAGTGATTCTAAGTCTTGATAGGCATTTCTCAGAAAGGGAAATAAAAGGCTAAGAAAGTCCTTTGGTTTCCTTCAAAATGTTCCATCACAATCTCAGTGGCAATTGAAGACTGTCTAGGTGTCTACATGCAGGAGCTTGGTATCTGCATGAAAGGAGGAGGATGTAGGTCACAGTTCAATCTGATCTCAGATGCAAACCAACACAGGTGCTGTTGGGCCCCAGAGGGGCTGGAATGTGTCACTACATAAACAGTAGGGTTGTGAAACTGGCACTTACCTTTCTGACCTTGCAGACAACATCTGCTTACTCAGGCTTCTTGTCCTGCTCCTAAAATTACTCTTGCCACAAGCCGTGTTTCCTGCCTTTTAGAGAGCACTCCATGTCTCTGCATGTACAGTGGCACCCTCAGGCTGCTTCTGTGCTATGCAAATTGCTTTCTCAGTGGGCTGGTTAATTCTGAGGGTTTAACCAGTGGACTTGTGCCAGCATTTCCGTTCCCTGAATACACAGTTTCTGGATTGAGGATTTGAATATGGATTTTGTTTTCTACCGATGTAATATTATAAAACAAACCTTTGGTTAAGGAAGTCTGCAATTTGTGGGATGGTGATGAGTTCCAGACCTGTGTTCTCATCCAAAGTTTGTGGCCAAGCTAATCTCTGTGTGGAAGAAATGGGTAAAACTCATGAGGAAGCAGCCAGGAGATTGTATTTATAGTTTTTGAGCTTTAGGTCTGAATAACACCAGTGAATAAAACAATGTCAGATGACTCCAGTATATTATAATTGTTAGCTATCCATTTTACACTCAGAGAATTGTGAAAGTGACGCGTTCTCTGTCAGAGTGCAGGTAAGATTTGATGGCTTATTTTTCCGATAAATTGGAGTATATAAGTTCACTGATACTTGTGATGTCTGGCTGTAAGTCTTGCTGCTTGAGTTTATACAGATTTATGCTGTAGACTGATGATCACAAATTCACATTGGATGAGATACGCTCAGAATAGATATACAGGACCTCCAACATATCCACAGATGTACTGGGGGGGTCCAGCTGCTATCCTCTGAGCCAGTGTGTAGCTAAGAAATTGTGCAACTGATAGAAGTTGTGTTGATGAGGGCTGTGTCCTTCAGCTAAGATCTAAATCAAGGCTCAAATCACCTTGGAAGATACAAAATCCCAAGAAGCCTGAAAGATCTGTCATATTTCTATTTGTTTAATAAGTGGTCTTTTACTTAGATGTTGTATGCTATTGAAATTGGGTATTCCTCATTCCTGAATGAGTTGTTGGATATTAACATAATAAGTTGTCCTTTGCTGTGCTCCAGTTCAGTGTTGCCTCTGTTACATCAAAGAAGAAAACATTCCTCCCTCTATACTTTTCCATTCTCATATATATGTGTGTATAAATTCATATGCATGTCTTTATGTGCATGTATTATAGTAATACAACACATACTGTAAATAATTTTGCTGTTCCTTGAAATAAGGCACAATGAAAGTGCGTATTGCCATTATCACTGTCTGTATTTTATGTATGTCTTGCAAATCTTTTTTGAAGAGAAATCAGAAATCCATGGTTGAGATAACAACCTTAGGCAAGAACAGTCTTCTTCATTTTTTCCTTCCAGTTCAGTTCTAATGCAGTGGCATAATCCAAAGGGGAACAAGGTGTGCCACTGAACATCACTAATAGCTTTATATTTCACTCTGAAGGAAATGCTATACGTTAGTGGGATAGCTGTCAGGTTTTTGGTGGCTGGGCACTTAGCAAATACAAAATCATTGCAATATTGCAGCTATTACAACTCACTGATGCTTGTTTAGATGCTGAAGGCAATGCATTAGGAACTGATGGTGACTGATTATTATCCAATCAGTTCCTGATGCAGTATCTGCGACATCAAAAACTCCGCAGTGACTTTGGTTACATCCTAAATTTTTCAGTTGTAGTGGCCTTGTATAATGTCTTTTGTTCTTAATTTTTATCTTCAAATGCTGAGGTTCAACAAGGCCAGTGTACAAGAAGAAAACAAAACTGCTTCGTTGCACCACTCTATTTTAGACATATTCCGTCTGTGTTTGAGCACAAAAATGGTTTATCTAAGAATTACTACGAATAAATATTACCAAGAATCACATTAAATAGTACCGATAGCAAGCCTTATACCTCTGCAAGTTTAAATTTATTCAGAACTGTTGGTTTTTGGTTGAACAGCTTAAGACATTAAGTTAGCAAGTGTTCTGCCTCACTAAAAGGCAGAAAATGATGAAGGTTCTCAGCAGGGTGAGCCTGCAAATTCAGTATGTGTTTGAATGGTGAAATTCATGAGAAATTGTAACCTAATGCCAGCACATACGGGCTTTTTGTATACCATATTTTGGCAACAGAAACTATAGACATGGTGCTACTGTCTTATTTCTCACACATTTTCTGGTTCTAGCAAGTACACTACATTTGAAAGAAAGAATCTGGTTTCAGACCTGGTTCTTGATAGCCAGCCTGAGAATTTCCACTGGATGTGCAGGAGCCAGGTACATCTGTCCATTTGCTGATCTTACTGTTTTGAGAGCAAGTAACACACAACATATGCTGAATTTGGTCATTAGAATCCCTCAGGCATCAAGATTTTTCCATCTACTGTATTTGAAAGAGTCCAGTCAAGGATTCTGGAAGTAGTTAGGTTTTGTATTTCTGGTATGGGCCTAAAAAGTAATAAAACTATTCTAGAATGTACCTTACTGTTGGTAATTTAATTATTGCTTCTGTGGCACGAATGCCATGTAGTCTGTTATACCTATTTGTTAAAATACTCTGCAATCTGTGTCTCATAGTAATTTGGATATTTTCATTAACTTGGTCTTTGGGTGAGGAAGAAAAGAGCTCACACTGAACAGGGGAATTTAAAGAAAATTTGTCAGGGAAAAATAAACCATGTCAGTGATGTTTGGTGACTAATGAGACTGATAACTAACTGCACATAAATATAACGAACAAACTCAACACTTCAACAGCAGAGATATATCTTTTAGCAATTACTGAGATAGGAATAGCATCACTTCACTACTTTTATCTCAGAATTGTTTGGTTCTAGAATTTTGCAAGGTGAAAAAGAACCCTTCTCATATCTTTTGGTGCTCAGCACTAACTTCTGTACGTCACAATGAGTCATCCTTTATCAAGATCCTTTGATACTTAATGTAACATGACATTTGGCAGGCTAACTAATAGCTAATAACTAATTCTAGTTATCCCTAGAATTTCACATGTATGTAACACCTAGGAAAACATCTCTAAAATCAGCCATCTAGTGTTTTCAACCATTAAGAGGTGGTGAAATTAATATAACTATTTTATGTGCTGTGCATCATACTCCTTTCTACTGGGTATCCATAGGTCCATAGGCTAAAGCCATCTGACCTTAATGGGAGTCCTGCACTGATTTGTGCATCTTTGAACTGTAAGTGCTCAAATTGCAAGCACTGCAATGTAGATAATGATACTGTGGATAAGGAGGTTGCATATTCATTTGACAGCTTAGGAAAAACATGTGAATGGCATTTGGTAGCAAGGAGGGTGTTTACTTTCCTCAATACTGAATATATGCTTCAGCATAATAAGATGTGATTATTTGATAGCTAGCTAAGGATCTTTGATATGCCCCCAGTATCAATTATAGCGTTATCACGAAACAATGATGATTTCTTAAATTATATGATTGAACTAGAGACAGAACATACTTCTAACATTTGCTTCTCTTTCTAGTTTAACTTGTTTAAAGATAAAGAGCCAGATAAAAGTCACATAAGAGTAACTGTATGCTTCATTTTCTAAACATTGTATTATTACTTATTAGCATAAATTCAGACACAGATATGATAGCTGTGCTTCTTGAAGTGATAGATTATCATTGGTTCCTCTTCAGTATGTGAGCTTCAACTTGAAAATGTTACAAGAATCCTGACTGGCTTGAGATGGCACATTACCAAAGTCAGAAACCCAGGAAAAAATGATTGCAATTGTTTCGCGTAATGGAAAATTGAAGGTGAATGGTGGTTGTGGCGAAACACTGATCAGTGAACAAGACAGAGAGGAACTAAGCAGTTCACATACAGAACTTCTCTTAAAAAACTCAGATGTGAAAAACGAAACACAGAAAAGCTATCATCTGCCATACAGTTTGGTGCTAGACCAGTGTTTTCACAGCGCATTTTTACAAGTAACATTTTTGGCAGTGCTGAAATGAGATGTGATGTCAGCAGAATGTGTTAACCCAGATCACACCTGTGATTGTTCTGCCTCTGCTAGGTGCTGCAGCAGTAAAGCCAGGAGGGATAGGAGACATGGTGGCAGGGTATGGTGTTCAGTGCGCTCAGTGGTTCAAATGAGCCACGAGGTTAATTTGGTACGCATGGTGTGCTGGGATGTTGTGCGTTGCAGCAGTTATGTCTTGGTTCTCCAATTTATGTGCCATGAAGGTCTATTAATCCATTAGAGCAAAGAAACTGCTGTGTTTAGCATAATCCCAGATACCACTGTGAGAATTATTAACTGCTCACAGTTGCCAGCTGAGATTAAGCCAATTCACAGCCATCCAGGTGGATGCAAGTGGATTCTTGTCAGCTAAGTTTCTTCTCTGGGTGTCTTTTCAGGAAAAAAACCATCAAAATTCCACAGACAGCACCTGGTACTGTGAAAATCTGTTGTTAAAGCATTTACTGTCTCTGTGCATCTTTTCTGAGAGGTGTTGTTAAGCAACTCCACTTGTTGAAGTAAGATCTAGTTTATTTGGTGATATTTGATGTGCCTCAATCTGCATGTAAACTGATAAAGCATAACTCAGACTTGTTCTTTCTGGTTCAGCCACTGCTTGTTGGCTTCTCTTGTACAATAAAACTTAAATTCAAGTGAACTGTCTAACTGCTGAGCAAAAACCAACTTCTGCCTAACCTCTAGAAGTGATGTGCATGCTTCTTCAGCTCCTTGCACTTACCTCTGTCTATGCTCCTGTAATTCTAGCAGTCGGTGCTTCCAAGCCAGGGTAGCACCACTATGTAGGAAACTGTAACCAAATCCGGCTTTTGTGTTTGGTCATTGTGGATTTTTGCCAGCAAGTCTGAAGAACACTGTTAGTAACTGGCATCACAAATGTTTGGAAATAAAATGCAGGAACTGCACAGAAGAACAAAGGAGAATAGAAGAACAAGTTGGATATAGTGGAGGCATTTGATGACATCATTAGAGAAAAAGCAAATGTCAAGAGAAAAGCTGTTAGAAAGTTTTCTGAAGGACAAATCAAAATATGAGCTTGTTTCCTGGAGCTTATCACCTACAGAAGATGACAAGCAAGGTCATTCACCTCGATTCATCATCATTTGCTGCAGCAGCAAAATACTGTAGCAGTAGGGTTTGTTTTTGGATCAGATGTTCTTGCAGGGTTGAGCTGCTTTCCTTACCTACGTACTAAAACCAGGAGGCCCCTGAAATACAGTCTGTACCACCACTGATGCAAAGCAGCTGCCTTTTCTCTGGGATAAGTCCCGTGCATAGTGCAGCCTTGGAGCATACTGGCAGGGGAGCAACTCACAAAAAAAACAACCTGCTACTAGAACAAACCAGAGGCAGGTGGTCTGATTATATTTGCTCAGCCAGTTCAGCAGTATTTGCTGGACAGAAGTCCAACATAAAGTCCCAAACAAAGCTCCAGACAAATGCAGGCATGACCAGACTTTCTCATCTGTTTGTATGTCTATGAAGGTGGAGGAAAACTTGTGGCTGAAGGAGTAGACTCGAGAGCCAGAAGGCACATCACTTTTGTTGGTTTTTGTATGGGTGACCACCAAACACAAAACTACTGTGAATTCAGTTTCAGTGCATTTCTTCTGCATTACTTAAACTGCTTTCCATTGGTGACAAAGAAGTTAAAGCCATGTAGAGTGAATTCTTGTTTCCCTTTTATTGCTTGGTCATTTTTGGCATGTGCTTTCTTCTTGCTGCTGTTCAGCATACATGCAGATGCCATCTGGAAAAGGCACTGAGGTCACGGTCTGCTGGTGGTGGTGGACGGAGGAGGGCTACTCGGTAACAGCCATTTGGATTTGAGCTGTCCAGGCATCCATGTATATGCTTGTAGAACTTAAATAGAAATAAGAGCTTGAAAAGAAGAGGAATTTAGGAATTTTAGGTAGGAATTTAGGCGAGCATTACCATATGATGTAAATAGACACATTCCATACGGGAGGTACCTGAACGGGTTGAATGTCTTTCCAAGGGTAATCATGCACGTTCCCTTGTTTGCCTTCCAACTGCTGTATGAGTGAAAAGGTGTTCCAAGCTACTGAGAGATTTGGACTACCTTTCGTTTTATAATGGTTCATAAAAACCATACGGTAAAAGAATGTTAATTTTGCTGTACAGCATGTAATCCATTTGCACTGCAAATGCAAATGCAAAAAGTAGTGTTTGCACACAAACACATGATGATTTTTCTTTGCTCATCTCTTCAATTTTCGTGTTCTTTTGACGTAAGTTTTGTTGTTGTTGTTGTCATTAACGTGGATATAATAAGATTATGAAATGAATGCAAGACTGATTAAAAGAGTTTAGAAATTCCAGATGAAAGATCAGACCTCAATATTTTTCATACTGTCACTAGCAGTGAAAATGTCTAATGGAAATTTCAGACATAATAAAGGTTTTGCTATGTTTAGGGCTGGATAATTAGTAGGTGATGCTCCAATTCTAAGTGGTGCTAAAAGTAAGGAATCAGACACTTTGAAAAAGAATCAGCAAGTAATAGATAGCATTGGGTTACTGCAACCTGGACAGCTCTGCAGGAAAAGTGATCCGTAGCAGTGGGTGGCAGTTGCGTCACCAGTTCACACTGTGGCATGTGTTCAAGATCTTTTATTCAAATAAAAAAAAAAAAAAAAAATTGAAGTACATAGTACTTAATATTCCACTATTCCAGTATGATGGGTTCAAACTTCTCTGATGAGTGGCAAATATTTATGTCATGTTTAGAAAGGTTTGCTAATAAATGGATAGGTGTAACTAGGTGATTAGAATACGGATGAAAAGCTTCAGAAGGAATCCTGATCCCACAGAGAGTAATGCAAGAACTTGTGTTGATATCACCAGGGCACAGATTTTATCCAGAAAATCTGTACACTTTTGCTATTGACATAACTATGACAGTTTTGTGAGGATATCTTGAAACTTGCAGAAAAAAAAATACTTTTCTCTTTCATGTGTGCTATTTTAGTTAAAACAATGGTATCATTGTTTTACAGGGATGTGAAAGCATAGTTAATTCCAGCAGGATGTCAAAAAATACTTATAAGATCCTCTTAATTAGAAGAGTAGCAGCAAATCGTCTAAAAATAATGAAAAGACTAAAATTTTAGGTGAGCCTAAAGTGATTCTAGCACCGGTTTCTATCGGTTCTTGGAAAGAAAATTTGATTTCTTTTTCAGGGTTGGAGAAAGAACAACTTCTCTTTGATGCATTTCTTTCTAAATCTAAATGGATAGGCAGGCTGCGTATTGTTAATCAACAGCATTTGGAGAAATGTATGGCACCATACTGATACCTCTGCAGCACTTGTGCTGACTGAATAATTGAAGATGGATTTAAAATATTAGCGTGGAATAGTCAGATCAATTTTTTAAAAACTCCTTAAGGTAACTGATGTTTTTATTGCACAGCACATTTCATAGCTTATTAAAACAGTCTGTCAGGACATAGTAGACAAGAACAAGTTGGTTTTACTGAAAGTAAGGAAAATTTATCAAGGTCTGATGGGGGAAAATGTGTTGGTTCCAACTTCAATTCTGCCCACCAGTCCCAAAACTAATATTTCAGGACTGTATTGAAACAACCATGATATTAAAACAAAAGGAGCTTTGCTATTGTTTGAATTACGGTAGGATATCGCCACTTTATTTATTTTTTTTGCAAATGCTGACATGCCTCTTGTGGCTGCATGTACAGTTAACAGCTGTAATCACGGTAGGTGCACATGCATGCCCTCGTCATTTGTCAATTAACACTTGCTTGAGAAGAATAGATTAAACTCACACCTCTGATTCAGATCTAGAATAAAGATGGTAACTATTGGACCTTGTGGGGAGGAGTGGGGAACTAACTGGAAAGTCTTTATATGAAGGCTGCTCCAAAAGTAATACCTCCTATTTTATGATGTTGGCCCGTGACATCAAAGGCAAATGTTGGCATTATAGCAATAGAGGCTGAACCTTCCCACCAATATCCCATTCCATTTTGTTGCCATGTGGCAGATGGAAGCAGAGGGGCAGTCTGACAGAACAGTGTCTGACACGGAAGTACAGATGAAGCAAAGATGTGTGATTGAATTCTTCATAGAGAATGAAAGTGCCATTGACATTCATTAATGTTTACTGAACATTTATGGAGACCAAACAGCAGATGTGAGTGCAGTGAGGAACAGGTGGTGCTTTTCAACAGTGGATACAGCAACAGTGGGTCACCTCTGCTGGCGCAGATTTTTATGAGCGCAGTACTCAATCTCTTGTTCTTTGCTGGTGAAAACGTACAGCTAATGGTTGTGACTATATTAAAAAATAGCTTTTTGTATCTGAGAATTTGCTCTGTCAAATAGTGTTATTGTGCTCTTTGGTGCACTATTGCAGTTTATACAGAAATAAATAGAAGGCATTATTTTTGGAGCAGCCTATGTAGCAAGGCAGTTGTGCAGAGTCAGTATTTATCTGTTTTGAACCTCTGGCTTCTCACATGCACAGCTCTATCTCCAGTGATGTCAATTTATGCCAAGCTGTCCTATTCAGGATTTTCTGTTAGATTTGTTCAGGTGGAATGCATTTCCTGGAAGATATGTTGTGGAGTACGTAGGCACAAATTCTGGTAACAGTCTCTGGGAGGTGAACTGGACATGTTTTTTTTGTTGATGTATTAACTCTGAAGCACAGAGAGAGTATGTATGCAGTCAGCTTCTCACAGGCTGTTTGCATGATTCGTGCCATCTTGCTAAAACTGCACACCCTTGCTGTTGCTGCACACGGAGTTCACAGCACCAGCGCCTTTCTGCCAGTGGTGGTGAAAGTAAGGCCTTGTGTAGGTATGGCATAAGATTCAACCTTATTAGACAATTCAAGGAGTGTTTCAAGAGAGAAAAATGTTAGTTCCTTTTGCCTTTTCTGCAGGCTTGAATTGGCATTCTCTTATCTGAAAAATAAATGTTTCTTTCAAAGGAATTTCTTGCTGCAACGGTAAGAAAGTTCAGTTTTTGGACCACTCATCAACCAAACTGCTCTTCAAAACATCATCATTTTAGAAAAGCTGGACTCATCCCATGTGGCATGACTCAGTGGAAACCCAGTTGAAATTAGCTTCACTGAATGGTAAGTGCAAGCTTCTTAATGGAGCATAAGACCTCATAGCTCAAATGTGTCTTGTAATAACTTTGTCCATTAGTATACAGTTGTTAACAGTACTTTTCAATGTCCAGTGTGTTCATGGTTTTTTTTCTTTTGTTTTCAACTTTTGACTCATGAAAATTTTGAAGAGAAAAGAGTACAGTCAGCTACATGATATGTAGGTGATTTGGATCAAATTCAGCTCAACTCAGCAGAGGTGTGGAAGATGAAGCATTGAGTGCTTTATAATTACTGTGTATGCAGATGCCAGATTGTAGAATCTCTACAGGTAATTGTGAGATTACTATGAAGACATCACATTTGCCTGCAGAGATTTCCCAGTCTGTGACTTACATCCAGGAAGAGGAAGAGAAAGAAATGTTACTAGCCCATCTCAGAGTTTAAACTGAATTTTGAATAAGTTGCTGAAAAATGTTCTGTCGTTGAAAGACCTGATGGAACTCCTTAGAAGTTTTCAAGAGGATTACATGTCTGTGTTAATAATAACTAAAGTATTGTTTGGTTCCAACATACTTTGCATTCCCAGTTTCTGTGGATCTTTATCTTCCAAAGGCTGCACTGTGGATGTCTCACAGTCACCTTGGGTTGGACATAGTCTGGCTGAAGCTGAGAATATTATGTTTCCTCTACATGTCTGTGGGAGTGGTTTCGGTGTAAATTTTTCTATTTCCTTTTTTTTCTTTTTTTTTGTCCAATTGTTGTGAAAAAGGAGAGAAAATGTTGTAGTCTCCAATCATCATCACCCCCAGCTACTGCAGTCACCTGGAGGTTGTTTGGTACTGATCTTCCTTCTCCTTCAGTGAATGTAATTCTTATCCATTTTATGACTCTTGTTATGTCCGTTTTATGAGACTTGTTATGTCTTGTGCATTTTTAAATTTCAGTTGTGTGTTCTCTGAAGCATGGATTATGAATAGACTTGTACTGTCTGGCTTTAAAAAAAAAATGCTAAGCTACGAGCAGAGGAGAGGAAATTTATTGTGGACTTTCTACTTTATAACATTCCTGCTAACTCCAAGCACTAAGCATAAAAAATAATTCAAAAATGACAAGAAATTGGATTTGAAGGCAAAGCAGGTTTAACTGAGTAGCAGCAACATATTTGGCTTTGCTTCTGTGTGGCCATCTCTTACAAACCAGTCTGTAACAGAGAACCAGGCAATCCAGAGCCCACCACCGAGATCCTGCCTGCTGTCAGCCCCAAAGACTGGTTCTGTCTTTTTGATCTGTGTGTGATGGTTGTGTAGGAGACCTGCCAGTTGAAATCACTGACCAGCTGCCAGAGAACTGCACACCAGTCATCTCTGGCAGAAATTACAGAAATGTGTGAGTTTGGACCTCCTTAAGTGGTTGGTTCTGAGAGTTAAGCCTGGACAGTTGCAGAGAGGAGGGAGTATGCAGCAACCTGTGTGTGTGTGTGTGTATAATATAAAGAATCACAGCTCAAGCTACAGGTTTGGTCCTTAGATTTATACAGTGGGATGCTTAAGAACAGACTGACTTAGGAACTGTTAGAAGAAAAGATAGGCTGAAAAATTAGAAGGATGAAAATATGTAAGCTACTTAAAGACTCCTTGTGATCGGCAGAGGAGCCAATGAAAGCTTTGTATTATTGTATGTTGAAGAGTTCTGCTGAAGAGCTTTCATTTTACAAGAGTTGTTTTTGCCAATGCTGAGTGAACCAAAGAATTTAAAGGTTGAGATGCAGAACTTTATTCTCTTCTGCAGTGAAAAACCTTTAGTATGCTTTATAGGGAGATCAAAGGCTACTATTTATTTCCTTTTGTCTTTTGGAAGTGAAGGTATGGTTTGTTCCAGATTCTTGAATAATCCATGCAACAAAGTCTCCATAAGGTGTGACTCATAGCTTTTACAATATAGTCAAACGAGAAACAGCTTGTGTTCTTGCTAAGCAGATTATCAGGAGAAGTTGCAGAGGTCCTTTCTAGAGAGCAACTCACTCTTGTACTTTGTTGTAATTCTAGCAGGCCCTATCAAAGTGGAGAAGAACTTTTTTTTTTTTTTTTTTCTGTAACCGTTATCACTGCTAAATTTTAGGAAAGCTAACTTCCAGCTCTTCAGGGAGTTAGTGAGCACAACATCCTAGGAAACTGTCCTCATGAGTGAGGGGACAAAGCAGAGCTAGCAGATCTTTAAGGAAGCAGGGAGTACAAGAGCTCTCCACTCCCAGGTGTAGCAAATGAGGAAAGGAAGGCAAGAGACCAATGTGGCTGAACTGAGACCTGCTGGTCAAACTGGAGAGTAAGAAGAAAATGCAGAGACAGTGGAAACAGGGATGGGTACCGTGATAAGAGTATAAGGCAGCTGCTAGGCTGTGTATGGATGCGATCAGGAAAGCCAACGCACAGCTTGAACTAAACTTGGTAAGGGATGCCAAGCAGAACAAGAAAGGCTTCGATGGGTACCTCAACCAGAAGAACAAAGTCCAGGCGGGCGTATCCTCCCAGTGAGTGACAGAGGCAGGCTGCTAACAAAAGACAAGGAGACAGTTTAGGTACTTAACTTCTTTGCCTCTGTCTTTTGTGATAACTGCTGGTCACACAGTCCTCAAATGTTTGGTTTGGTAGGAGGGGATTGGGGAAGCAGTGTTCCTTCCACTGTAAGTGCAGATCAGGTTTGTGACCACCTGAGGAACATGAGTATCCACAAGTCTATGGGTCCTGATTAGATGCATCCCAGAGTCCTGAAGCCAAGCTACTCTCAATGATATCTGAAAAGTTGTGATGATCAGGTGAAGTCCCTGATGACTGGAAAAAAGGCAATATCACACCCGTCTTTAAGAAGAGTAAGAAAAGGATGACCCTGGGAGTTACTGACCTGTCATTTTCATCTCTGTGCTGGGGTAAGATCATGGAGCAGATCCTTCTGGAATCTATGCTAAGGTACATGGAAGGCAGGGAGGTGAAACAGCAGAACCAGCATGGCTTTACCAAAGACAAATCCTGCTTGACCAACCTGGTGACATTTTATGATGGTGTAACTGCATCAGTGAACAAGGGAAGAGCCACTGATGTCATCTATCTGGACTTCAGTAAAGTCTGTAGCATGGTACCCAGCATCCTTCTCTCCAAACTGGAAATGTATGGATTTGATGGATGGACTGATTAATGGACAAAGAAGTGGCAGCAGGATCAAGTCTAGAGAGTGGTGATCAGTGGCTCAGTATCTGGATGGAGATCAGTGATGAGTGGTGTCCCCCGGGGTTGGTGTTGGAACCGATACACTTTAATATCTTCATCAGTGACACTGACAGTGGCGTTGAGTGCACCCTCAGTAGATTTGCTGACCACACCAAGCTGTGGGGGACAATTGTCACAGCAGAGGGATGGGATACCATTCAGAGGGACCCAGACAGGCTGAGCAGTGGGCCCAGGTGACCCTCAGAGGTTCAACAAATCCAAGTACAAGGTCTTGCACCTGGGTCAATGCAGCATCCACTACCAGTACAAACTGGGGGATGAAAGGATTGAGAGCAGCCCTGATGAAAAAGACCTGGGGGTACTAGTGGATGGGAAGTTCAACATGAGCAGCACTGTCCCCTCACAGCTCAGAGACCCAACCATATTCTGTGTTAAATCAAAAGAAGCCTGGTCAGCCGGGGGGGGAGGGGATTCTGCCTCAGCTCTGTGCTGTGAGACCTCACCTGGAGTACTGTGTCCATATGTGGAGTCCTAAGTACAGAGAGTCAGGGATCTGTTGGAATCTGTCCAGAGGAGATCCACAAAAATGATCACCTCTTCTGTGAGGACAGGCTGAAAGCTGGGGCTGAGAGCTGTTCACCCTGCAGAAGAGAAGGCTGCGAGGTGACCTGGTGGCAGACTGACAATGCCTAAAGGGGAACTACAGGAAAGAAGGGGACAGTCTTTAGCAGGGTCTGTTGTGATATAACAAGGGGCAATGGTTTCAAGCTTTAAGAGGATAGATTGAGGTTAGATATATGGAAAAAATTTGTTACAGTGAGGGTGGTGAGTAACTGGAACAGGTACCTGGTTTTGTGGTTGATGCCCAGTCCCTGGAGACTTTCAAGGCAAGACTGCATCAGGTCCTGGGCAAGCTGATCTAGCTGTGCATGCCCCTGGTCACTGCAGCAGAGTTGGACTAGATGACCATTAAAGGTCCCTTCCAACTCTAAAGATTCTATGATTCTAACATACACAGCCACATTTTCCCCTCACCTCACCTTTCAACACTGGAGAAATCAGCTTGTGTTTTGCTGAGAAATAAAATGGAGATTATGAAATATCTTGATTTTAGTGCAGCCTTTGTGTGGTTATACATCAGCTTCTGTACAGGCACAGCCCCTCCTTGCAGCTGCTAGGGGGCTTTGCACAGTGAATGGAGGGGCACTGCACAGCACAGCACCATCACACTGCAGTCTCTCGTGTAGCTCGAAGTCAGCTTTGTAGAGTGAGTGGGTAGATATAGGAGGCAGGATACCTCTCATAAATAGCAGAATGAACTCTTGGTGTGTTACTGTTACTGAAAGCTCTGTGCTGACTGACCTGGGTCTACAGTTTGACAGTCCTGTTTAAAGCAAACAAAAAGGCAAAACCCAACTGACAGAACCTGCAAAACAACCCTCCTAAATTATTCAGTCTCTGCTTCAAACTAACCGATATGGTCAGCCAAACTCCTCCTCAAAGGAACATGAAAGTTTTGACTGAAAGCAGTGATACCATGTTTCAAGACAATAAAATTGACTCTCCTGCATCCCTATTGCACAGGAGACCAATCTGTTGCTGCATGAACAAACGTCTTTTAATGCAAGGAAAAAAAAGGTCTTTGCATGCTGATTCAGTTGTAAGCACAAAGGATAATTTTGTCCTCAGGCTCTGGAACTGTCTGATGTTCTGGTTAATTAATAATTACAGTATTTGCCTTCTAGGGTATTGAGGTTATTGCATGAAAAAAGTCATCATCCTAAAAGTGAAAATGCAATCGATTTGTACACGCTCCAGGATGAGTTACTATTGAAAGGTTGGTTTACCATCTTTACCACTATCGTATTTTGTGTTATGCGGAAAACTGCCTGTTTTTCTGTGCTTTTACTCAGCCCTGCCCCTGATGGTGAAGAGAACAGAAACTTCCACAGGGCTCAGTTCGTGTTGACTGTTATTTTCCAGTGATCTACAACAATGGTTATTTGGTAACAGCTGGGCCATGTCTCTTTTAGACAAAGCCACCATGGGGCTCAAACCTCCCATTGCTGAAGCATAACCGTTGCCCGGGTAACGGTTAACTAGCACGTGTTTTATTGTTTCAGACTGCTTTCCTGGGGTATTTGCAGGTGGCAGAAGATGCTTTCTTAAAGAGGGGTCATAACCTCATGAACTTTCAGATGTTGTAACAAATTGGGGGACAAAAACATTTTTTTTCTTTCAAATGGATTAAATAAATCGTATTATATAGCCTTTATGAGACAGATGTAACTCACAGTCTGATTTTTAGCATTATATCTGGATGTATTATATCTGGAAGTGTTTCTGCTGTCCATTTTTGCTATTTTTCAGAATTTTGAATGAAGATCATATTGCAATGAGATTTCAAATAAACACAGTGTCAATATGCAGGCAGTAAA
>VXAB01012125.1:36343-78952 GCA_013399175.1 Odontophorus gujanensis
TTTTTTTTTGTCCTGGATTGATTGTAGCTGTCATTTGTTTGCTTGTATGTATTTCTTCTGAATTTGATATTTCAAGGATTTATCTTAAAATTGCATGTGGGTCTTCCAGAAATCTCAGGTTGGTGTGATAGACAGAATCATAGATCTCAGGATACATACAAAACATCTGCGAGCATATTAATGATGGTGGTTAGTAAAAAAAAAAAAATCACTTAGTACTGGATATTAAAGAAGTGGACTTTTGATGAGGACGTATATGCAGAGTATGCTGTATGACTGTATATGTATCAGTAAGTAGGGAAGAAGTATTCTGTAAATAGGAATTATATCCTCATTTTTTCCTATACCAAAATTAAAAGTGCCTTTAAAATGTGCTTACTGCATTCATCCAAAAGAATGTTCTGTGGTACACAGCAGTGTTTCCTGTTACAAAGTTGTCTGCTAAAAGGAGACAGTCCCAGGACAAAAGAATGACAAGTAACATGTGACACAGAAGAAAAGTGTGGTTAGATTTTAATATATTCAGCAAAATCCATTCATAATCTAGTGGTATGAAGAGAGAGCTCCCTCTCCTGTCTGTTTTATAAAATTTATAGACGCTGTTTGCGTATTTACTTCGATTAAGGTATAAATAAAAATAATGTTTAAATGACACCCCATGATGATCGTTATAAAGGGCCTGCAGAGATTGAGCAGTGGGTAAATCCATCCCTATCCTTTTTGGGACTCCCTGCAGCTGCTCTGTGGGGTCAGAACTCGGACAGCTGCTTTGCAGCAGCAGCCCTGCTGTGTATACGGCGGGATGGGACTTCCCCAGCTCATGTATGAGGAAAAGGAGGCCCTGGTTTTAGTGAAAGTAGCTCTCAGTCTGGTGGGTAGGCTCTCTCCCTCTGGATCATGGTTAATAATTTATTTGTTGATCTATTTTTGGAGAACAAGGACCCTTCTTTCATGGGATTTATTAGATAGTTTGGTCAAAGCTGCCGAAGTGGTAGGTGCCCCAGGCCAGCCAGCCTGCTGCCCTTGTTGGCAACGCATGACTGCCTGGGTGCTCAGCTCTGCCCTGGGCAGATGTGGAGTCAGGGAGGAGAAAGTCCTACTCCTCACAAGTCAGGGGTTCTCAAAGATTGGCAACAGATCCGTAGGAGTCAAGGATCTCTGACTGTCCTGTCTCTGTTGCACATCACTTCTTGGATACTGTCACTCACTCGGGCTTTTGTTGCTCAGTCCTTTTGGTGAACATCTTGTGCCAGTGAGAATCAGTCATTACTAGCTCATGTGTATGTCCACGGGACTAAACGTAGGTAAATCTTGTGAGTAACCAAAGGACCGTGGTCAGTGTAATAATTTGTTCCACATTCCTCTTAAAAAATAATTAAAAAAAAACAGGTCCTGACAGACCTGAGGAGGGGAGTTCCTCTCTTTTGGCAGGCATCTCCCTGCCATGACCCCTAATGCTTTGGTAAGTCTGTGGGAACTACTTTGGGATGGGGAAAGGGCAAGAGAAGAGCTCCTGGCTCAAGGTAGCTTGTGCTTAGCAGAGCAGCATGACGCAGCCCAAGAGAGTCCTGCTGAGTACAGAGGGGAGATCACCTGTTCCCTGAGCTGTTGGTCCTTGGGTTTGTGCTGAGGGGATGGGAACACAGCTTCTGCTAGGTTACATCTTCTGTGCCCTGTAGTGATGGCTGAGAAAATGGCTCACTTCTGTGTGTATTTCATAAAAATATTTCATAAGGATGTCCTTCACTTGGGCTGATGGCCTAATTATGTGGAAGCTAAAGAGAACTGAGGTTTTGGACAGATCATGTCTCTTCTTATGATCTCTACATAAATTTGTTGGACATTTGAAATGGGGAATGGAGTCTGAGATCAGGTAAGGTGAAAAGCAACAGGTCAAATGCTCAGCCGCTGACCCTTTCCCTTGTTTTGAGAAAGGCAAACTTAAATAATTTAGCTCTCAAAGAATTAACCACATTTCAGGCCAGAATTTTTGCCTTAAGACTGAGGATTGAAAAAAGAATGAAAGAAATATCCTCATTGCTCATTGCTGTACTCAGAGCAAGTTTTGAATATGGAAACCAGGTGAAAACATTCTCAAACACAGGCTGCCTCTACAAAGTACAGCCCTGAACTATATTGTCCGGGAACATCACATTGGTTTGAGCTTAAACATAATCAAAGTGATATTAATTAGTAAAAGTAATCATAATGAGAGAATTGTTGACCTCACGCTTGTATTTTCTGGCAGCAGCTTGACCAGAGTTACCAACCTGTGTGCAGCCATGCTGCTCGGCATGCCTGGCGCTCACACTGTCAGTTCCTCCTCCTTGCCCACTTAGTACCAAACTATTAAAAGCAACTCTGAGTCCAGGCATAGCAAAGAATCCACATTGAATTAATTATGTTCTGTAAACCCACTGCACTCGTTTCATTTTTCACAGTCCCAAATAAAAAGCAAACGAGGTAATGTCAGAAGCTTGAGTTCTGGCAATAAAAAGGTTGCATTTTGCTGTACAATTACTTTCTCATTAATTCTATCTGTTGAAGAGCAGCTGCTAAATGTTGGTACCAGTTTATGACTAAAATAATGCTTTTGTTTAAAAAATTAACTGGTGTTATTTTGCGGAGGAAAATGAATAATTCCAGTGCTATAGCGATGATTAATAACAGTGCCTGTCACCTATTCACAGTAACAGTACATGTACCAGCAAACACCCTGGCCCCAAAATTATGAGTCCATACTTACCAGTGAACAAGGGTACAAGCTGTTAACCTCTTATTTGCACTTCTCCAGAGTTCAGATTGCCTTCAGGTCTGCCCACTAACGTTTGTAGTCACATCAGATACTTCTGTGCTGTGATAAATGCTGACTGGCGTGAGCTTGGACATGACTTACGAAGAAAAGCCTGGTAAGCGCTGCCTTGTGCTCTGACCCTTCTGCCTTTGCCTGCATTTTGCCACATCACTTTGCTAAAGCAGTCCTCAGACTGGGACAGGAATCTAAGAGAGGATGAACTGCAAAACAAGGAGAATGAAGAGTCCTGCCCTCACTCCCTGGTTTTCCTGGAGGTCCCTGCAGAACTCTCCCGGCCGTGCTGCTGGCTGCTCCCAGCAGGGCAGCTTCCCACTGCTTCTTAAATAGAAGAGCATGCATCTGCTCCACAGAAGTTTCAGAAGCATCAGAAAGATAGCTGAGAATTACACATAAAATGCAAGTTTGCTATAGGAAACAGCCTGGCAGTCCACACTTTGTTACTCACTTGATAAGCAGAGTCTTTCTGACAGTCCAAACCTTCTAAACTATAGATCCTGCTGAGCCCAGCATGAGTCAAACGCTGGGTACCATCTGTCAAAGCTTTGCTGTTTGTTTTTTTTCTCTCCTCTTTTACTACAATCTGCTGAGAGGGATGCAGAATAGAAGTTGCTTTTCTGCACTTAAATCAGAAACTCAAATCAGGAACCTTAAAGAAATCCTGCTGTTCCCAAATAACTGTAGATGCTGGGCAGAAGAAAAAAAAAATATTTTGTATTCTCCAAGATTTTAAAAACAAGTATATAAGATGTCTCAGGAAGCGGGAAACAATTTGAAGCCCAAAGCTGAAAAGATGGGGCCGAACAACCAAGTTAGATGAACTGTGTGATAACAGGAGTGTTGAAGAAATGCACAGCTTGGAGGTTTCAGCTCTTTCCCCAAAGAAACACTCTCAGAGGATATTCCAAATTTCTCACTGATGGACTTTTAATAAGAAGAGCTGGCTGGGAAGAAATGGCCCCCTGCTGCATCATAAAAGAACAACCAAGGGGACATTTTTATGTCTCATTAGTTTATATTCAGTCCTAAATTGGCACCCACTCTGAATTTGGTCCAAGTTTCCCAGGACTTTGGAGACCCAAATGACTGTTTCTTTAACATGTTGCTAACTATTCGTCAAAACAGAGGCATCTCTGGGTTATTACAGACACACCAACACACACAGAAATAGGAATGTAACAGAAGAAATGTCCTAGCTTGCCAGTGCTGAGGGCCATGTAAGAAGCTGTTTCTCTAACTGTAGTTGCGACATCTGCATGGTGTGGGGAGGCGTTTATACCTCTTACCTGCACAGATCACCATTTCAAAACCAAATTCCTAAGAACCCAAGTGGCTGTGTTAGGAGAAAGGAGTATAAAATTGTTTCATGTTGTCAGCATCTGAGCTGGCTGTGAGATGGCATGTGTCTCTGGGAGCAGACATGGAGCAGTGCTGATTGCGTTAGCTCTGTACTGGTGGCACAGCCCCGCATGGCATAGTCGTGTCTTGTGTGTCACGCAGTGGCTTTCTCACCTTTCCTCCCACTGCTCGAGCAGCTGAAGGAGACGTACTTCCTGCAGAACTCAGCAAGGTATTTCCAGCTGGCCACCTGGGACAGCTTGGATCATACCATATAAAGTGGTGTGTGATCCTGCATGGGTTGTTGTGCAAGGTCTGAATTTTAGAAGGCAGCAACTCTTACATGTCTTAAACAATGTACCTGGATTTAATTTTGCAATATTATACTTATATACCTCTACTGACTAACATCACATTCTTTCAACTTGTGTTTATTTAGCAGAAGAGATGCGTAGCTTACGGTAGCACAGACTGAGAAAGCTCTAACACAATTTTATTGTCTCCTTACAGTTTCTTTTAGCCACAGCTATCCTACATTGTCATTTTAAAAGTCAGCAGTGTGATTTTAATGAGCATTTGATTCTGCCCCTTTTGTGGTTTTGTATTCACGCAATTGCACCTTGGCAAGTGCGCTGGCTGGTGGATCAGAAAGATTCATCATGCATGTGCTTACTTTTGTTTTGTGCTGGAAGGCATTAAAATGCATCTGGGGACTGGAGCAGGTTGTCTGCACCAAGAGGTTACATAAATACACAACTTTAAGGACATGTGCTCAGGCAATCGCACCTGTAGGTGCTGTTGGCTTTGGATGCCAATGGTTCCATTTGATTTGAATAAGAGCACATGGGGATGTCATGGCTTGCGTAGGACTAGGAGACTGTTGTGGCTGTATGGAAAACACAGCTTTTTAGAGGTTCATTAAGACACTTATAATGATCTGCCTGGCATGAAATTGTGGTGATGCAAGAGACGAATTAGGATGAGCTTCTGAAGCTGCACTGTGAAGGAAACGAGGCCTCTCCAAGTCGTGACAATTCAGAGGTGGGGAGCAGAGCCATGTCTCTCCCACCCTGTGCACCACAGTGGCAGTGAGCTACAGCACCTGCTCCATGCTGCTCCTGCTGCATGTGCTGCTTGGAGCTGCTGCTGGGGTCCCACGGGAGGTCAGGGGCTTGCTAATGGAACAGGAGGAGCTGGGAGGCACAGGATGTGTGCTGTCACAGTGGTTCGCACTCTCGTCTTAACGTGACCACATTTACAGGATCAAATCACATTTGTTTGATATAATTAAGAAAACTGCAAGAGAATTAGTTGCACTTCAGGCTGCATTTGTGCACTGAAGAGCTTTTCTGGTGAACCTACTATACTGTGGGACTATCACATTATTCAGTTTGTAAAAATTGGTGGTAGAATTTTGAGACGTTAAAACCACAACAGCAGCCAGTCAGGGCTATTAAGTACTTTGTGGGTATTTAGTAGATGGGATTTGCTTTAATGAGCTAACATTTATGCTCCACCAGGATTACTAAAAGGCATGTAGCACACGCTGTTAGCTTTCCTCTCTGGGCAGACCAAGGAGGCTTAAAGTAGTTATGTCAAACACTGGTGTGTACTGGTTAAAAGAACATTGTGCAGAACAGATTATTTCATGTCATATCTCAGGTGATGTAAATACTGTTGCGTCTTTAAAATTAGGGAGAAGATGTGATTTTAAAAACTGCTTGTTCTGGCTTTTCTTATATGAGAAAACTTTCCGTGCCACTGACATTGTACAAACTTTCCAGCTCAGATGACAGGCCCCACAGAGTCAGTCTGGGTGTCGTGGAGAGAGTCAGCCTACAGAGAAAAGGTTATGTGCATGCTTCTTGTGGAAATGCAGGCTCCAGGAAAACCAGGTGCTCATAGCTAAATAAAGCAAACAGCATCAGAAAAGTGGTACAACTTTATAGAGTTACTAGATGACTATAGGGTGCCAAAGCACCTCGTTTATATGCTTTTGATGTCATGTAGTCCAATAAACAAAATTAGCAATGAGTCACATGAAATTGAACTATTAACGATAGCTAACCAGAGCTGAATTGTAACTAGGGGTTCAGAAGAAGCCCTGCAGACTCTCACCCTAACAAACTCTTTCTTTGATAGTGACCTATTCTTAATCGCATTGGAGGAAACCTAAGAAGATCTTTCTTTCTTTCTTTGTAGGCCTGTCAGAGTATGATCTTCATGCTAGCCAGAAATCTGTGGACCATAACATGGGTGTCTTTAAAATCACAGAAACAAAAGAACAGAGGTAATGTTGGACTTTATGTTTTCCTGTACCCTGGGGTGCAAAAGGCAGTGATGCATAGCTGTAATTTTGCAGAGGAGGGGAGCATTCCCGGGAGACTGTAGCCATTGTCTGCCAGTGTTGAGTGCTTTCCTTTCTTAGGTGCTGCAGACAAAAGAAGGTCCATGTCACTGCATGTGTTGTGTTTCCCTGAAGGATGGTTGCAGTTTGTTGATTCCAATAGGTGCCAGTGTATAGTTCTTCCTACATTATGAAAGGAGGCTGTGGAAATAAAAGTGGACTGGGGAGGTTTCCAGGTACCTGAATTTGGAAGAACGGGGCTGGACATCACCGGGATTTTTGCAGAAATGCTTATTAACCCCAAGGAGCTGCAAAATGGTAGGATGTCAGCTCATGTCCCTTTGTGCTGTTCATGTGTATTCCAAGGATGTCAGCTGATTTCATCACGAGAGATACCGCCTTATCATCTCTTGTAATTATTTTACTGTTGTTTCCTTTGCCATATTGGACAGACCTATTTAATGTTTACTATTTATTACCATTATATCTGTGTTGTAGAAGTCTCTTAGGCTACTCTTTAAATTACTTTAAATTTAAATCTTTACTCCAGGTAAAGAAAATCTCACCTGAGTCATGTCCCATAGCTGGTAATTTTAGTGGCATAACTCCCATTGATTGAGCAAGCTTTGAGGCCTCATGCTGTATGTATCAAGTGATGTCTTTAGAAGTGGGATTAGCTATCTTTTTTTTTTTTTCCTTTGGCAAAAATACAATTATATGCCTTTCTCTTCTGAAAGCTAAAATTGCACTTTGACTAGAAAACTTTGAGTTAATTTTTGTTTAAATATTAAAACAAATTTTAAATTACAGTCTGCGTAAGTCCCGACAGATATTTCTGAAGTGCAGTAATAAAAGAGTTTATCTCCATCTGTAAAATCATTTAATGAGTAGCCAACAGAACATTAAAATTTGCTGTCAGAGGAAAATATGTTTTCATGACATTTATAAAGCTCACAAAACAAGTATTTGCCATGTAATGTATTTCTATGATTTGTGCACCCCTTAGATCGGCATGCTATGTGGGATTATGTGCTTTCTCTACATTTTTCTTGTCAGATGACATAAGATTGCAGTTAGAGCTATGGGGTAATCAAATTTATATATGAATTTACTCAGATATTTGCCTTTTGGTCTGATACAAATGACGAACATCTATTTTGGCACAAGTAAAACTACTGACCTTTCAAAGGTTCATTTGGCTTCAAGTGTCCAGTGGGATCAATGTAGACAGTGCTGTCTATATTTTATAGCACTAACTAATGCTTTGCTTTAGAGTTTCTCAGACATCAGTTTTCTCAGCATCTCATGATGCTGGTAGATACTGTTATTTATGTATGAGAAGCTACTGATTCCTGACAGATTTTACTTTTTTTTTTTTGTTGTTGTTGTTTGTTTGTTTTTTTTAATTTTTTTTTTTCATTTTTAGTTCTGTGAGTGTCATAGTCCTCTTTGAAAAGTCTGTCTTTTACTCCAAGATATCTATCCTAAATTAAATAATGGTAAGCTGATTTTCTTGTCAAGTAGGCTGTACATTTTGTATTCTTCTCTGGAAATAATTGCTTTAGGGAATAGAGTGCTTCAGGTGGGCTCTTTCCAATGGCCTCAGATTCTCCTCAGTTTGTTCCCAAGAATAAAGTGAAAATGGGATCCCATTCTACCTCACTGGTGAATAAGAGCCAGCCTCTGGCAGCAGTCATTCAATAAACAGTTCCAAATCACTTACTTGGCATTTATCTCCTCCTTGTTGGAATTTTATGAATAAGACAGAAAAACTAGTCAACTAATCTAAAGGTAGTCACAAAATGGGATTAGTGGAATTTTAACAGCAAAATCTGTTTCATAAGACTTCAACTGTAATCTAACTGTAATTGAGTGGGATGGGTTAGAGAAAATAGAGTGTCTCCTACAGGATGCTCTAAGTCTTTCCTTCATACTCAGTATTTTGACCTGACAATGCTCTTATCCAAATTTTCTGATTTCAATTGTCAATGGAATGTTTTTAATTTCCAACTTGCATTTTGATTTGAATGTTCAGTAAGTGACATGAAGGTGTGAGTTCCGCAGTAAAAGGAGGACTAGATAATAAAATGTTATTTCCAGCAGACAGCAATGCTGAGCGTAAGGGTGGCAGCATCATCCACCATAGAAACATCAAAAAGAATCTGCCTCCCCCCAGATGAGCAAGGATGCTAATTTCAGTGTCTGACCTTCCACAAACACTAATGTGTGGGGCAGATTTTAGGCTGATATACATCATCCTAATTCCGTAACAACATCTTTGACAGTACAGACCACATGGACATCATGTCGGCATACTCTTTTTTTTTTTGTTTGTCTAATACAATGATTTCTTAAAATTTTCATAATTAAAGCAGTATGTTTTCAACAGACAGTGTTTAATAAAAGCCCAGCATTAAGATTAAGGTTGAAAGGAGAAAATCTGGAAAGAGGGAAAGAGAAAGCGCATGCCCTATCCAGCAGTTAGATTAGAAATAGTGGGAAGATTGTGCTCTTACCTGTGTTCTATAAACTCATTGTTTTTCCTGGCGTTAACAGTGCTAAATCCTTTCTTAATTTATTTATTTATTTTCCCATTTCAATAGTCTCTGACGCCCACTTTTACTTCCGTGAATCTGTGGGCACTACTTTGCTATTAGGAGGTCAGTTACCTGCTAGAACACATGACGTGCCAGGGCAAAATAACAGGAGGGAGTTATTAACGCTTCAAGGTTGACCCGCACTTTATCCCAGAATTCACTCTGTGTCTTCTTATTGATCTGACTCACGCAGCTTTTTGTCACCTGGGGATTAACAGTTCAATGTTTTATTTGACCATTTATCTCTTTAGCAAAATTGTTGCAATCTGTTGACCTTTTAAAATGTTTATGACAAAGTGTTTGCAGTTAATTGTACTATAAAAGAGTACAGTGAAGATCAGGTCTAATATGTGCTAAGAGCTAACCAAGACTTCCTTAGAAAAACATACTAAGGCATAATGCGATCATTTAATTTATTTGCAATATAATTAGTAGAAATAAAGATTTCCAATACTGGGAGGACTGTTACTAGGGAGAGAGCATTTGTCTGAGGACCAGAAAATATCACTGTGTTCTGCTTTCCTACTTTTTTGTGGGGGAAGCATCAACTGAGGGTAGGAATTATCTACAAGTAGAATTGTTGATGAAAACTGGAATTTATAAGTAGCTGTACATGTGTTTTCTGTAGCATGATATTGCTGCCCGCTGGGCAAATACCCGCAGTTGCAATACCTAAGCAGTAGTTTTGCAGCTGCCATGTGCCATTTCAGCCTGTATAATGGCAAGAGCTGATATTTGGGGCTGAGATCGACAGGTCCAGCCTGTCACATTTGTTACTGCAGCATCATCTTCCAGTAATGATGCTCTCAGGATTCCCTAACCTTCTGGCCAACCACTCCATCCCATACCACAGCCCTAATCTCAGGCACCCCTGCCTCCAGCACTGCTCGGTCTTGCTTCTGCACAACTTCCTGCAGCTGCCCTGCTTCTACCCTCAGCTGCAGACAGGGGATGCTCTCTGGGCTCTCCCTTTCCTGCAGAAGGTGTTGTTGCAGGTAGGTGAGTGAAGGTCCTGAGCACGCAGAGGAAGGGCTGCAGCTGGATGGCTCCAGTGTGGTGCTGCAGATGCAGCCTGGCCACGCTATTAGCATTTCATCTGCTAGGGTCTGTTCAGCCCCATCAAGTTGCTCTCAGCCTCTAGAAGAGCCTGCCTTACTCTGTTTGACAGCACTCAGGCACCCCAGTGAATTGTTAACCTGGTATAAATCTGCATCCTGCCAGTAGATCTGATGGGGTCACCCTGAATTCCTCGTCTGTTGTCACTACCTTGTGTGTCTGAATTTGGCAGCCTGGAAAGGGCTGCACTCACAGAGTACTGCGGTTGTGGCACACACTAGGACAGATGTGAGCCTGGTGGCACAGCTACATGATATTTATCAGTGACAGACAATAAGCTCACTAACGCTAACATAATGAAAATAAAACCAGTCACTCAAGAATCCTTGAACATTTTTCTTATCTAGCAAAACATCTTTTTTTGTGGGTTTGTGAGTGACTGAGTCTAGAAGTCTATTTCTGCCATGCGTGTGCTACCGCTCTCATTTTGTTCATGTAGAATGCAGCTTTATGGCTTCTTCAGCTGTGCCTTTCCCACAGCTACCTGAGCACATGTCTGTGTACTTTCCTGTAATTTTCAAGGCCTCCCTTTAAATGATAAGGCCTGAGGTGCTTGGCTTATTCACATCTGCTGCTTTTCTGGAGGTCAATCAAACAGTTCTTCATTCAAGAAGTAATGGAGTCTTACAAAGGAAAACAATTATTTCACTTGAAATCTATTGATCTGGTTTCTGTGGTTCGTGTGGTGTTTTGGGTGCAGAACAGTTGCTTGAAACAATCTGAGATCAATTCAAGTGTAACTGAATCAATAGAAAACCATAACTGAAATGCGCTACTCTTTTTTTTTCCTTTTATGAGTGTTTTTTTTTGCTACCTGTACTAATATGAGAATACTAAGTGTGCTCAAAATGAAAGGGTAGAATGAGAAGCCCTCGCGTATTGGTGAGAAAGGCTACTTCTGGAATCAAGTGTCACTCTGAAGGAAAGCTGATGGGAGCAGTGTTAGGAAAACACAGTGATGCTTTATTTTGAAGAATCGGGTTAATTCCTTTTCCTGTCTGAGTATCAAGTTATCCAAAGCTGAATTTGCCAGATTTGTGGCATTATACAAAATGATGGTATCTTTAAAAAATTTTTGCTGTGAGAAGGGAAAAAAAAGTCATTTATCACTTACACTATTTTCGCAATAAATGCTAGTGCTAGAAATGCGTGATTTTGTAACCAGCTCTCTTTTTATATTACCAGCAAGGTTCATTTTTATCTTATTCATTTTTCCATTTGGTCCAGCTCTGTTTTCTGTTGACAATTTACTCAGGCAGAAAATTTCTAACCATTCAAAAGAAGTTGGGAATCGATGGGTGAGGAAGGCAACTGGGGTATTAGGAGATGTATTTTGACATTAACCCCTTGCCTCCTGCCACAGTCCAGCTGGCAGCAAGACAAATGGACCAGGAGAAGCTTTTGTTGTTAAACTTTACGTTTAACCATGTAGTCTTTCGCTTAGAAAAATGATTCTTTTCAGAACTGTTCTTGGATACTTTTGGAAGTCTGGTGGACACTAAAAGAGGAACAGCTTCATGGGGTTTTTCTACACATTACATGTTCTGGGGGAGATATAACTTTTTAGGATGTACTGATGAACTGATTTTTTGAATACCCCATCTTTATGGGCAAGGACAGCAACCATGAGATAGTAATGTGTAGTTACTGTGAATAAATGGCAAATAGTGACAGGCAAAAAGTTTATGTGAATTTCATTCTTTTTTCAAAAAAAAACAAAAAAACAAAACTTGATTTTTGATCATGTTAGGTTGTTTTCCTTACAATTAACTATTTGACAAATAATTGGTAGCGGAGCTGGGGAGAAATCTGCTCCATTACAAATGCACACTAAACAGATTTTCACCAAATTCTAGTGCTACTCATTTGAGCTACTGAATGCATCATTGCACCTGAAAAGGGCATTTTGGATAGGCAAAGGGCAGCAAGCTGTTCAGATAAACCTGATTTGTCTGCATACAGAAAAACATTTTGTATTCAGAAACACAGATACCTGCAGCATGAAATATTGCACATGGAGATGAGATTGATTTGGTGCTGTGAATCTTGGTAGTGTGAACTGCCTTAAATTACTCAAATTCAGTGAGATGCTTCATGTACTTTGTTAGGAATATACTAGTCATTAAGTCTTGCCTGAACTTACCAATTTCAGCAAAAATTCTAATGACACTAACAGGAAGAATAAAATATAATCTAATATTTATTTAATGCCTTTTGGCACATCAGTACAGACCGCTGACTTTCTGATTATGAAAAAAAAAAAAGATGTTTGAAAAGATGAGTTTTCCTCTGAGGTTTATCATTAGGCCCAGGTCACCTGGCTCAGCCCAGCCATGTAGCAGTGCTGCAGAAACAGCTGAGAGACGAACAGCAAGTGGGATGTGCTGGCAGCAGGAAGAGAGGGAGATCGGAGGAGGAAGACAAAGCAAAAGCTTTAGGAAGTGCTGAAAGGCATAATTAACACGGAGGAATGCTTGGGAAGGAGAGTGTTGGCAGATATAGCAGCAGCTCAGTATGCAGCACAGGTCCTTCAATGGTGCATAAAAGCCCATTTTCACTTTGCCTAGCTATCCAGGTTAATCGCACAGTTTGTGCACCAGATACTTGAAAGTCTGCTGCTGTGACGTTGGGTAGACAAACAAAATTAGCCTGAGTCTAGTGCCACTTTCTAATCCTCATCCAAATGTCTGCCATTCTCTTTCTCTGGTACATTAGGACTAGTTTTGAATTCACTGCTGTGACGTAGTTAAATCCTTAATCTAATGTCTGCTATGGAGGTGAAGTGCTCATGAGAAAGGTCCCCAAGCACTGGGTTCAGAAATGGATCATAAGAACTGTAAAATCTACTAGGATATATTGATAGTATGTAGCCTCATAGAAAGAGATTTTGGCACAAGAAGTCATTGAACCACAAAAGACCCAAGACCGCACTGCGCGTTTGTTGTTGTTGCCAAAGAAAATCACCCTGCACAAGCTATTAGTGCTCCCTTTTCCAGAAAGAAAAGCAGTATATCAACCTCAGGTCTTCAGGATGAGCTCAAAGAAATTTCCAAAGCAGTCAGTGTTCAAGGCTCCCATGCAAGCTCTTCAGTTTTGATCATAGCAAGATGCCCGTTTTGCAACATTGCTCACATCATTGCACCAAAGATCATCTGCTAGATGTTAGCTCATGCTGAACAACTGCTGCAGTGTTGAACAAATGTGAACTCTGACTTTCAGAAAGTTACAAATAACGCATTCATTCATCTCCTCATGCGCTGGGTACCCACCCTCATAGTCTTACACTTACTAATTTAAATTGCCTCTGGGTGTAACTTCCTCTAAATTTAGATGTAGTCTTTGTCTGTCTCTTACCTCTGGGTGTGTTCTGCTTGCATTACTCCATAGCTGCTGCAGTGCAGGATGGAGACTGCCATGGGAGTGAGAACCATGGCAGGCTGTGCACGCGGCTGTTATGCGCCTATCGGGTAGGGAGACCTTCAGTGATATCTCTAAGTACTATGTTACAAATAGATCTTCCAAACTAAGATGTTTGGAAAAGAAAATTGGGGTTAATGTTCAACCAGGTTTTGTTTCCTTTCACCTCTGTTCATTTTGCTGACTTCCAGTTGAAAGTTAAGACGTCCTGGGAACAAAATTAGTTTACCATGAAGTAAACAATCTGAAAGGCAAAATGGCGAGTCTTTTCATTTAGCATTCCAAGTGGAATATTACAACTAAATTAAGTAACAGACTGACACAAAGACTGGCTAGAAACTGTGAAAGTCAGGAACTGTAATGTATAGTGAATCTTTTAGTCAGCCGGGATTTAAAAGCTGACAGAAAATCAAGATGCTGAGGGACACAGTGTGGAAGAAAGCACTTCCATAGGTGAGCAAGCAAAGGCCATAGTAGGATGTGTGGTTTTCCTTCATGTGCTCTTCATGGTGGTGTTCACAGCAATTTCCAAATAGCACGGTACAGTTGGTATCTGCCTTTTTCTTTGAGCAGCACAAACTGTGCTTTTTGAAAGCCCCTGTTCAGTACCCCAGTTCTACTCTACAGTGTGAAATATGCTTACTGTACATCTCGAGCAACAGCTTATTTTTATATTAAAAACATTAAATATTCTGGAACTGCATTGCCATTGAGAGAGTGGTATGGAAAGTGATCATAGAATCATAATATGGCTTGGGTTGGAAGGGACCTTAGAGATCACCTAGTTTTAAAAAACTTCCTCTGGCAGAATTGCCAACTGTTAAATCAGTCGCTGGGCCCCATCCCATCCAACCTGACACGGTCAGACAGACAGCTCTTTATGGTATAAAAGGTACACTAGTTCTCTGCAGGCTCTCCTGAGTACGTGGCCAGTTGGTATTTTGGGTCCAAGCTTGGGGAAGCAGTGTAAACTTTGCTTTTTACTTGACAGAAAGCCTGCTCAACACTTTTCAAAAGGAGGCACTATTCTTAATGATGTCAATTGATTTTAGAATTTATGACAGAAATGCTAGAATCAAAGTAAGTATAATGTCACTGAAAGAGATTTCATGACACATGTTAGCCTTGAGGTGCTGCTTGTATTGTTTTCTGAAACAGAATGATTGTAGGAAGGATATGAAATGAAAATCCTTAGACAATGAGAGGCACAGTTCTGAATCACCAGAAAGATCTCTTCTTTTGAGCTTACTCCTTCCCTTTCATTACAGACACAACCAAAAGGAAGATTTATCTTTTAAAGTAAGCTGATAAAGGATTCAGACAGAAGGATCCTCCACAGAATCGTAAAACAAAAGAGAATCAGTGGGTAAGAAAGAGTTTAAAATAGTCATGGAAATTAAAAGGACCGGGAAATCATAGACTCATTTGGGCTGGAAGGGACCTTTAAAGGCCACCTAGTTCAACACCCGTGCACTGGACAGGGACACCTACAGCTCCATCAGTACTCAGAGCCCCGTCCATCCTGAGCTTGAGATTCTCCAGGGATGAGGCATGACCACATCTCTGAGCAGAGAAGATTAAAAAGCGAATAGACAGTCTTGCTCACAGCTCAGATAATTATAGGAAGCTTTTACTGGTCATCCCCAGTCTGCTGTAGGGGCAGCTAATGGCCAGTACTGTCTTCAGCAACCTGTTCTTATGGCATAGGAGAGTACACAAACGGACATTAGTACCCTGCTGGGTTATCTTTCTTTCCTCTCTACATTACAGAAAAAAAAAAAATAGTGTCGTGGAAAATATTTTTCATACTGTCACAAATCCTTTTTAGCTTGAGAGCTTCCTGCTGCATGAAGATTTGAAGAGTTATATGCTTAAGATGTCCCAACCCAGGAAATATGTATTTGAACTCTGATGCTGGGAACAGGTGTTGGGAAAAAAGCATGTGAAGTGAGTAAAATGTTGGGAAACAACTTCAACGTTTTGGGTTTTCCAGCTGTTAGTTTCACATAGCACTATGCGATTTTGTAGCTACATGAACACAAGCATAGAGTGATAAATGCAGTCTGTAATTCAGAAAGGGGTGAATGTTTTGGAAGCCTGGGTAGCTTTCAGAGATGCCTCTCATTAAAATGGCAATAAAAAAAAAACAAACAAGAGAAGATGCCAAAGCAAACAAACACATATGCAGTCAGTCTCCAAGTCCCTGCCGTTATCAGTCATTGCTTGTAGATGCAAAATGCACCCAAATAACCCCTTAAAAATAATTTGTGATTATGGTACCATAGTGCAGATTTACTTAAGGATAGGTATACATTGCCAGAATGTATATTTTAATAGCATTTTTTGCCTTTTCTGTCTTTTAAATCTATAAAAGGCTTGTAGTTTTATCATATCACTGTGGTATTTAAAGATTCAGTACCTACTATGAAAGCCTGCATTTGGCAATGGCAATGAATAAAATTGGACAATTTTTTTCCTAAATTAATGATGAAAGTAGAGTGAATAAATGTTCCTGGGCTCTCTGGCCTGTCAGCGTCAACACTTCGTGGCCTTTGCTGCTGTCAGTGAGCCCTCAGGAAGCAGGTTAATCTCGGGCAGCTGTATGAGTTTACATGAGCCTGCCCCGGATTTTTCCATGTTCTCCTGAAACCCCAATTTTTTCAGAACAGATGGGACAGATGGACTTCCATCAGTACTGGAGAAGTACTGGTGTAGGGGACCTGCTTTGGCAGGGGGGTTGGTCTCGATGATCTCTTGAGGTCCCTTCCAACCCCTATGATTCTATGATTCTAAGTGCCTGTGACTCTCTTGTCCGCCTTTCTGTGTGCCAGATCCTGCATGCTGATGCACCCTGACACCCTGAACAGTTGTCTTAAGTAAGAGTGAAAAATTGGAAAATTCCAAAGGTGTGGATTGTTAGTAGTTGGAAATGCCCCATTTCTCCCCTGCCCTTCTGCAACCTCTGTTTGTCCTGGGCTGACACACCTCCTGGCATCACCATCGTTAGAGAAGTGGAAATTCCCTTTGCACAAATTCAGCACCTTAATTATTTTAGTGAAGTGAAAGGTTGCAAATAGGCTTAAAAACAAATTGTAGCTGTGTGGTTGCTATATTGAGTTACTCCATGACGGAAGCAATCTTGAATGCTTTTACCAAACAGTTTTTCATAGTATCACTGGATCTCTTATATGCGTGTATGTTAGACATATATGTGTGAGTGATATTTGAAATTTTAATTCTTATATTCCCGTGTTTTAAGTTCTTTCTTGGGAAACAGCCCCTACAATGCATTTATGCACAGTTTTATAATATTGCCTATAGCCATTCTTAACCTGATTTCTATTTAGGAATGAATATCTGCCCTTCAAAGCCAAATGTGCCTGGGAAAATGTAACTTCTGAACAAAGATCTATCCTTGTTAGAACTGGAGAGCAGAAAGTTCTGAGGTCCTCTGGTTCACCACCAATGTGCTGTGTGTAGCACTGATGGTTAAATAGTGCTGCAAGGCCATGGGCTGATAATTCTGTTTTGTGATGGTCTATTTGTCTACCACTTCTTAGATGTAAAAGCGGTGTAGCAAGTACTCAGTAATTTACATACTGTACAATATAACCAAATATAAATGATGCATTATTCTTCCATTTAGCTCCATTTGAATTGATTGATTACTAAATCTTACATTTATCATTTATCAACATTGTGATTATTTATAAATTCTGCTGAGTTTACAAAGTAATGCAACAATCAAGAAGCTGAGTTGTTCTTTTCTGATTTATAATTTTTTTTTAATAATTTATAATGTTTAAGACCTGATTCTTGCATTGGTTATTTATTTAATTTTGTCAGCACTGAGCTTGCAAAGGGTGGCCAGAAGATATAAGGCCAAAACTAAGACTCAGAAAGAAGACACTCCCTTTTTATTCTTGTTTTATGCTATTGACTTTTACTATTCTAACAGTTATTTTAAAAATAAATGTATTATGGAATCATAAAATGGTTTGAATTGGAAAGGATTTTAAAGTCCATGCAGATCCAACCCCCTTCCATGGGCTGGCTGCCCCCCACCAGCTTAGACTGCCCAGGGCCCCACCCAACCTGGCCTTGGGCACCTCCAGGGATGGGGCACCCAAAGCCCTCTGGCAGCAGTGCCAGTGCCTTGTCGCCTGGATTAGAAGGAAAAGTAATGCTGATAATTTCAGTGATGCTTTCCCTCCCCCGAATCCACGCAGACCCTTCACATTCCTGGATGACTTTTGTGGCTCGCCCCATGGCTCAGGTCAGTCTTTCCCTGCTCTATCTGTGTCATGCTCCTGGGCTGGTGCTCGTTCTGTGGGAGGCTCAGGGAGGGAGCTCAGCCTGACACACAGAGCCCTCAAGTCTCCCATATTCAAACCTGTTATCCCAATTCATTCTTTGGAGTGAAGCAAGTGATGTTTGGTGATAAGACTGACAGTAGTAAAACAGAGAAAATGAGGGTGCTGGCTCTGCTAAAAAGTGTTTGAGTTGGAATGACTATGGAAATTATATGAGCGGAGAAATCACAGAACAAGTCCTTCTTTGGCCACTGATAGCTACCACGCTTAGTCACTGTGCAGTCTGGTGGGGTTTAGACTAATCTAGCGGATTTTGTGTTAGAGACTGTGCTAGCGCATTGTGGGAGATGCGTGCAATGTGCCGCTCGCTGGGTTTTCCCCTATCTGCTGTCCCTATTAACAATTGCTCCACTAAGAGAAAAGAAGATTGAACATAAAAAGCTGAAGGTCGTCCATACAGTTGTCTCAATAGCAATCTGTGTGACTTTACCCCTGTTGAGGAAAAATAATTACCCTTTGGCTTCTGGTGACCCCAACTAACCTTTGCTGAAGGACCAGAGAAAATAAATGCTGACCAACAGCCTGCCCTTGCTGCCCTGTGGTTAACCCACATGGGGAATGAAGAACTCTCCCAACAATAGGATGTGAAAATGTTGCCATGGAAATAGCATTGGAAGAAGAAACAAAAATCTATTACAATTAATAGTGTTTTATTAGGTGACTCCTATAGAGCTGTTTAATCCATGGAAGTTGCTCTATCTTGAGATCTGGGGTCAGAAAATTTCAGGAGGAATAGAAGAGGGAGGCAGAGCATGCCTCTTTAAAAATTCAAGAGCTGCTGACACAGCTAGGATGGTTTGCATGAGAAAAGAGTCCATGTTGTGGTGTGCGCTGGAAGTACGGGAGGTGATAGCAAAGAATAGATGCAATTACTATAATTGCAAATGATAACCACTGACTACCCCCCTGGTCAGGAAAGGTATGGATACACAAGCACTTCAGTTTTGTTGTGTGGTGAACAGCAAGGGTCATTTAGCTTTTCTTTTCTTTTTTTCCACAACACCAAGGCCTTGCCTAGAGAGCAGGAGGTTATTTGCAGAGTGTGTGTGGCTTTCGTGTGTCTGACACACGAAAATTGGGTCCTGCAATGCTTTTGTTTTCATTTTTTTTCCCCTCCTTTTCCTATTTATTCAAGTCGACACAACACATCATATTAAATTTCTGTTAGATCCTCTTTGTGATCTGCTTGGTTGTGTTTTAGGCCAAGTTCTGTGTTGTTTGTTACCCCAGCCACTAATGTTCACATGGAGCTGACATTGCTGCACATTTTCAGAAGGACTTCAGCAGCGGCTAAAAACTGTCAGCTGCTCTCTGACCACATGAAGACAAATCATCGTGAACACAGAATCTACTTGTCAGTCTATAATATTCCAGTTCTAGTGCACGATAAATCATTTCAGTTACGTTAATTCTCTAACCTTCTGTTACTCATGGGACAAATCACAATACTTTAGTTAATTTCTCTTATTTTTTAATAAAAAAGTTTAAAATGTGTGTTTCTAGCTGCACGTTCCTAAACCATTTTGAATTACTGCGTGGCTTTTAGAAGAAATGAGAAAATTAGCAGGTTTAAGCTATAAATACACAATTGTATGTTTTCTGATTTTGAAATGGAATTCAAAATAACAGATCTGTTACAACAGATGTTTTAAGAATGTCACACAAAGTTGCACACCAGCTTCCTATGTTTTGGTCTTGTTCCCCAAGTCCAAATGCTTGAAATGCTGGGAGGATATCAACCGAACTACTGGACTGGCATTACTGATAACCTCACCGGTAGCGTGCACGTGCACAGAACTCTGCCCTGCCTGCAGATTCCTTGTGCTAAAAGCTGAAAGCACAGTAAGGAAATGAGTTGCCGTAAGGGTGATATTAAAATCTTTTCCTTCTCTTAAAATGGCCAGTAGATTTTTTTTTTCCTCTCCAGTATTTTTGTATCAGCTTCCAGTAATTTAGCTGTGGATTTCACCATGAGAGTTGTTCAACTTATGAGTGCTTTCAAATGTTGATTTTCAAAGAGTACATAATGTGCTGGAAAGAACCAAGCTTTTTTCTGCATGAAAAAGACTTTCACATGCAACATCAAAATCCTTCTCCATATTGCCAATACTATCGTTACGTTAACCTTTTCCCAATTATAGCAGGATTGTTCCATTCTTAAGGTTTGTTGCCATTCTAGACTCGTGAGCGCAGAGAACCCTGTGTCTCAATGCAGAAACACCCTGCCCTTTACTTATGACATGGAAACTTGTATGTTGCTTTAAAATGAATTGTGTTGCCATGAGCATTTATGACTGCATAAACTCTTCAAATGATTTTGGTCAGATTTCTTTCAGTATACAAGTTTGTATTTCAGCTTATCAAACCAGTGTAGGTCTGGTCTGTATGTTGGTAGCAAGGGGTTTTCATTAATTTTCAACAACAGTTTCCATGCCACTGGCTCCAAGGCATTGTTTGCTGGGAGAACTCACCTGCTTGTGATGCCGGGGCGCTGTCACCTATTCCGCTGACTGTTCCACTTTCTCCTTCGGGTAAGTGCCCAGGTTTCCATGTACACCCCTCTCCATTTCCCGATGCTCTAGGTCCTTGGCATGCTGGTTGAAGCTCAGAATAAAATTCAAGGGAGTCCAGCATTGCATGTGGAGTTTCTGCTGCTGTGTTTATTGAAAGAAAGAGAAGGCAGAGGAATTACACTGTGTTACTCACAAGTAAGTGTTTTGAGTTCTCAATACTTCAAGGAGTTTGAGAAATCCCTTTAAACTGTGCATATCATATTATTTGTACATTAGAACTTGTTAAGGTGTCTTCACCTTCACTTGTGGATTGTTTTCTGTCATGCTTTAATTGGTACCTATGCTACACATGTCTCCATTTTACCCTGACACCATTGCCAGGCCTGAGAAGTGTTTGCGTTTATCAAATGTTCACATTCTGATTTGGGGATTAATAAAGATAGAGGACTTGGGGATCTAAGAACCCTAAGTTGTTATGGAGTGTTTGCCACAAAAAGAATTTTCTGACTTACTTACTAACCAGCTAGATGTACTTACTCTGCTTTGTAAGGTGTTTCATACTTTCTTTCTCTGGAAGGTGCTGTTGTCTGTCATTGTCAATTGGAAATTAAATATAAATTCAATGTACAGGTTATTGTTTCATTGCAGCGCTGTTATTGTGATATGAGCGTACACGTGTATGTTAAGCATAGTGTAACTTGTATGAAAAAGCTGGTTAGGAAATATCAGAGCCAAACACTCAGAAATGTTTTTCATTCAAGTTCAAAGTCTGGTCACATACAATGCAATTCTTTTAAAACCTAAAATCTATTTTCACTTGCATTAAATTTGTTCATATTTTCATTGATATTTTAATCATAAAACATAAAAAAGGAAGGCTGGAAGCTAATGATAAATCTTGCTAGCACATTGTCGTAGATATGTTGTGGGAAGTCAGAAATGAAATTATTTCTGTTATCAATTCACAGATGCGTATAAAATGCAGAGTTTTCAAATTCATCACAGTTCTCAAAGCTTTAATTAATCTAACATTGCTGTGCTGGTGTGTTTAACTAGTGGCCTCCTATTGTTCTATAGCATTACCTAAAAACATTATGCCTCCTAATAAGAGGAAGCCTGCCAGCACTGAGGTTTGAATGCCATATGTATGTTACAGGGAGAGAACTGATTCAGTCATTAATGGTAATTGAGGCAGAAATATTAATTACAACAAGAATACTTCATGGCAAACTATAATGCTGAAAGTACTGAATGAACATCTGATTCTCAAAAATGTAAATACAGTCTGAGCACCCAAGGCATTGCAGAAAACAGTTTATTTTAGCAATCTGCTAACACTACAGAACAACAATTTTTTTATAAAATAGTAAGACATTTCTGTGCACTTCAAAGTCATCTATGAGATATTCAGTAACAATATGGCAACAAAGCATAGAATAGAGTTTGGATAAGTGTTTATTGGTATCCCACACTACACAAACAGATAAGTAAATTTTTATCTCAAGAGTTTTATTTTTAAATCAACAGCAGCATTAGATATCCTAAAAGTTACCATAGCCATTAAATACCTTATAGCGCTGTATCTCTGGTAATCCAATTTACAAAACTATATTCTCAGCAGAAACTCCTGGGGTATACAGTAGTTCTCTTCAGTGAGCCCTTCCTGCTTTTTCTCATCATAAAGCAGTGATGGTACATTTTTATCCTGTTGATAATTTGGCTCTCTTTAAACTATTGCTCGTTGACCCACTGGAGTGGTCTTTATGAGGGTGGAGGTAGCTGGAAGGCTGAAGGACTGCAGACCATATATCTTATCTTTCTTCCTTTTTTTACTGTACCTTAATATTCAACATAGCGTCATTATTCTGAGGCAGAAAGAGAAAAGCTGGTCCATCATATATTCCACACATCGCTAGTCTTTCCTCCATGCCCTGCAGTGCTAGAGAGGGGGATTATTGCTGCAGAAAAAAAAATCTGGCCATGGTGTAGGAATAATCACTGCAGTCCAGCTCACCCCCACACCTCTTTCTCCTTCTCTCTCTCTCCCTCTGTTTGAGGCCCCAGCTGATTCAGTCTGCATCCATCCATACATAAATCATTGCCCTTATTCTATTGGTTACATGGTACATGGCAAGTATTGATTTTTTCCGTTGCCTCATTGCTGGAGAACCCATGGTTTTTGTGAGACTGAAAATGCAAAATTTTTTTTGCCGGAATTCTTGTCAAGGCACTAAAATGACAAGCAAGNTGTTTGAGGCCCCAGCTGATTCAGTCTGCATCCATCCATACATAAATCATTGCCCTTATTCTATTGGTTACATGGTACATGGCAAGTATTGATTTTTTCCGTTGCCTCATTGCTGGAGAACCCATGGTTTTTGTGAGACTGAAAATGCAAAATTTTTTTTGCCGGAATTCTTGTCAAGGCACTAAAATGACAAGCAAGGAAGGTGCTATTTTAAGGTTTCTGTGACTTAAAAATCTTCACCTTCTCTATTCCACTCGAAGAGTGCCTGTGTCCCCCAAAGTCATTGCTTGTTTAATCACCACTGCTTTAGGCAGGCTTAGTGACTGAGCAGCGGGAGAATAAGCAAACAGATGCAGGGCCTGGCCACTGGGAGGGTGGTGCTGCTTAATTAGTACAAGTGCAATTATCCTCTGAAACATCAGATAAAGAAACAGAAAGATAAGGAACAGTAAGAAAACAATGGCACTCCAAGGAAAGAAATGAATCCTAGGCACAAGGTGATAGTACGCTGTAGAAAAATGTGCATTTGATTTCTTTCTGCATAACAGACACAGAGTAGTGTGTTTAATTCAGTGAGCTCCTTGTAGCATGCTGGAACCTTTTTGCTAACCTCTTCTCAGTCTGACTGCTCCACCAAGTTACTTTTTCTCAGCATTCAAGACTGCCTGAAAACGTCTCAAGGAGGTAGCACCTTATTTCCTCAAATAAGTGTTTCTGGGGGACAGGATTCTGAGGCAGATTGTCAGGCATTCTACTTCAGTAATTGACAGTTCTCTGGTAGAAGAGTCTGTCTTACTGACAGCCTGATCCTAGATGTACTGGAGCAAATGGGGTTGCTTTCACTGACTCTATAGGTGCAGGCTCGGCTTGGCATTACACAGAAAGCGGCATTTTCCTTTTTTATAGAAGCTGTCACTCTTCCTGCTTAGAAAGAAGTGAAGTGGGTTAGGATGGGTGGTTTCTAGATGGGTGTATTTCACCTGATTGCATCGTTTAACACTTTTAAACATGATCTAAGCAACAGAGTGTAAATTTTATTTAATGTTGCTAACACAAAATCCCCTGTGCTCAAAATGCCCGTCCCCTGCTATAGCTTGCTTTTCTTTTTTTCATTTCATTGTGCCCAACTTCTGCCAATTGCACATCCAAAGCAGCTGATATTTTCTGTTTGCATGCTAATCAAATACCTTAAACAAAATATGGTAGTATTAGGCTTTGCTGGGGCAATCCCTTTCTTGGAGCATGTTTGGTTCTCTCTTTTTTGTTTTTGTCTGAATGTATGTTTGCAACTGTTTTAGTGAAATGTAACTTAAAATGAAATGAAATAAAAGGTACGACTGGGAAACATGGATTTTGGAGGCAGACTATATCCAATTCTTTTTGCAGGCAGGAGAAGGGCAGGGAGTTGCCTTCAGCAAATGAACTTCTCCCTTCACCAGAGAAGTACCATCAGTGAAAAATGTGGCTTTGTCCCATTGAAAAACATATCTTTGTGACAGTGGCTGCAACAAAAGGGTTTGCTGTGTGCCTGTATAGCAGGCACTTGAACCAAATCTCAGATTTAAGTTCACTCCTTTAGCCTTTATTAATAAAAGAGAAGGGTTATTTATCTAGCTGGAGTGCAATTTATCAGCAGAATATCACTAGCTGACTGGTCACAAGACAGAGTTACTATAGAAAGACTAGTCTAAACCTGAATTTTACAAAGCTTTTAATAATCATCTTCTATATAGGGGCATACTTCCCTTATATAGGTTTCCATGGTGGCACCCAGCCTATGTTTTGTAGATTCACAAGATAATTGGCCTACCTACATTAATGTATTTTTCTGGTAGTCTATGCTGCTCCTTTACCAGGCTGTGCTTACCCCACAGCTCAGGGGCACTTTGGTTGAAGGCCTGGCAGACACTATATGCACGACAGAGAAATACCTCGTGTATGCATCTATGTTATGGGCAAGGGAACACCTTAGATTTCTTCCCCTTGAAAGGAAAAAACTCATTTGAGAGTCCAGCAGCTGTTCTTCCAGTGCATCTGGAAAATTGTCTTCACGTTGTTAGTTATTTCCAGAATAAAAGCAAAAAGCAGACAGCTGCATTCCACAGTGGGACCAAAACACAGTGTGGTCTTCTGTGTTGGCAGAGTCCAGGCACACTGCTCTCTGGGGCTGTGGGCGCTTCTGAGCAGCGTGATGGGATTTTCCCCACGTTGCTCAGACCTGGTTGGAAGGGGTGGGCATGCTGCTCGCTGGGCCGCCTGCTGCTTTTGGCATTCACTTATGCTTGCCCATAGGCACATGTAACCAGTGGCCAGCCCGTGCTGGAGCTTTGCTGTGCACCCAGCCCTAACCGCAACCCTTCTCTGTCCTGCTGTGCAATAGCAAGGTTAACTTGGTGTGACAAATTCAGCCAGCTTCTTTTTGCATCTCTCTGAGGAAGGTGAACGTTGCTCCTTGAAGATGGACACGAGAATTAATAAATAACAATGACAAGAGGTCAGGGGGATTTGTCCTGTAGCAGCTAATAACGTGTCTTTTTTGAAAGTACACATGAAGAGAACAGACAGGCGTACAAACTGCGCTCTGTGGTTGTGTGAGATGAAGTGACATGGTCAGGGACATTAACCCTTCCCCAGGCAGGGCAGCTGCCCTCTTACCCATGGCCATGGGAAGCCATCAGCCCTCACCACTACCCTCAGGATCACACGTGTGCTGTATATGGGCTCAGAGAGCTGCAGACAGCCTGACTGAGCCGACCCCATCCTGACACCCATCAGCAGTGCCATGCCATACTGCACACACCTGCATCTCTCCTCGTGGCACATCTGAAGATTAGGTGTCTGTTGGGCAAGAGCAGGCTTTCATCCTCAAAGACCATCATAAATAAGCTTGTGATGGAGACAAATACTCCTTGCTAGGGTCTCCAGTTCATATGTGGTGAAACTATGGGAAGATCTGGCACTGAAGCTGAGATGATGTTTGAGAGCTTCCTGCTTGCGACACACGTGGGAAAATTGCTGAAGGACCATGTACGTGGGGAACACTGCCAAGGACACAGAGAGCTTTGGTGGCTTGCTTAGCAAGCATTAGTCAGAAAAGCATCTGGTTCAGTTCAAACCTGTAGGTTGAATTTTCTCAAAAAAAAAAACAAAAAAAAAGGAAAAAGGAAATATCAACATTGTCCTTTTTTTGTGGGACAGACTGCCTCCTTTTCTGTTTTCCTCAGTCTGTTGCTGTGTAAATCACTCTGTTACACCCAGCAAATTAACCACATGTGCTGCAACGTGCAGTGGTAAGGCTGCTGCGAATTTATCTATTTCAATAGGAGCGTTATACAGTGTCACTTCATTTAACCCTCACCAAATGCTCCAAGAACCCAGAAAAGTTATTCAGCAGTAATTTTAAATCCCATCCTCTGGAAGTAAAAATAGTTTTGAAGTATGCAATTGGAGCCTGTAGTTGCAATAAAATCCAGGAGAAGGTTATTTTACCTGAATTTATTGCTTAGCAACCAAGAAACTATCTCTGGAGATCGCCATTCGTGGGTTACCAAGTAACTGACTGTGACAATTACCAAACAGCTGTCCCAGGAATCTACATAGCCTTTAACCTCCGTCAGCTGAGAGATGGGCTGATGACAGCTAACAAACAATAGGAACACACCCTAATATTTTATTTAAGAGCTGAGGGAAACCACAGCTGTATGGATCATTCAGCCAGCTGGATTTAACTGCTTTAGACTGCGTGGCATGGCTTTAGGAAACTGCTTTGCAGCAGTGCCCTGCACTTTGAGGTGTACATGGGGTTTCTTCCTAACTTAGTGTCTGATAACTGATTTTGTGCTAGGTTTTGGTAACATACAGGAATGCTAAGCTGCTCATTATGAAGGTTTTCCTTTCTAATTAAAGAAAAAAAAAGTGATTTATAATATTCTTCCATTGATATATTGTGTTGGTGCTGGAGTTCGTGGGATGTAACCGTTTCACTAATGATCAGTGAAAGGTTGAGCGTTACCTGTCAAAATATTTAATAAAGGGGTAATTTAGAAAAGGGAAAAAGCATTGCTAAGACTGGCAAAATAAGACTAAGAGAAAAACAGTACTGAGCCTGGCTGATGAGGGGATCTGCTTGATAATGAGGTGGATTACATCTGGGGGTGTTATCCCAGAGGAAACAAGAACTACAGTCAGCAATGTGTGCGAGTAAGCTGGAAGCACTGCAGTGCACTGGAAACGTTAGATAGACCAATGCAGGCATCAGTCCCACGTTGCTGGGGAGTGGGAATGCATTTATTTGTTTGTTTTTAAAGTCTGTTTTTATTTTCTGTGATTTTACAACCTTAAAAACAGCACTCAGCAAACCTGCCACCAATTACAAATCTAACAGTTTACGCAGATGGCTTTGGTGCTCTGAGCTGGGATTGATTTACAGACGTGCCTCACGCCACAACTTCTCAGTGGCTCTTTTTAGGTTAAAATAGAAACAGGAAAAGGGCTTTGGGAAGCTGTGACCCTGTTCACATGAGCAAATGGGAGGTGAGCCAGCTGTGGCTGCAGTGATAGGGGCTCTGCAGGCAATCAGTTGTCTTGCTACTGCTAGCTTTGCTCTGGCATATTCAAGCTGAGATGTTGTAGTCTGCTCTGGCACATTCCCAGTGCTGCCATAGGAGAGATTGTCTCAGAAAATCCTTCACCAGATTGCCACTGGTAGAAAGTTCAAAAAGGGAATCTTCCCCGATCATTTATGGCAGAAGCCTTGTTCTCAGTGCTTGAGGGTCCTTTAACTGACTGGCCAAATTAACTAACTTTTATTTGGTTAGATTTATTGTTGCTGTTATTGTTTGTTTGCTTCTTTGATTTTAAACATCAGTTTTAAAGCACAGCTGCAAAACTGATCATGTTCCTCCTTTCATTTTATGCAGCTGTACTGATTTTTCAGGTACTCAGGCTGAAGAGGAATTTCTGGTTCCTCAAATAGCTTAAAAGAAGAAAAAAACACAAAAATGCTCAAACACCATACCTCCTGAATTTGGAAGTCAGAGAGCTTGTGAATTTATTGCCATGGCCAGGTTTTTAATTCATCATACAATGTCTTTTCCTGTTCTATTTATATTTAATAAAGACCCTCAAGGAGTGTTAAATTTGCTACCCGAGATATGCAGAAGAATGGAGGACCTGGAAGTACAGTAGGCTGGGGAAACGGAAATCCTCCCATGCTTGTCTTCTGGCAACGTGTAAGAACCCATGTGACGCTATGGGTTTGTAGTAGGATACTTCAGAAAATGAGCAAAGACATGGGAAGAATTTGAATTAAAGAAATTGTAGGTATCTTGTTGATATTAATCACTAGTCATTGCTGTCACTGCAGTGTCTTTACATATCTGCTGTGGACATTTGGCACTGTGATTAAAAGCACTCGGTGTACTCCTGGGGGGGAGACATGGTGGTAGAATGAGGCTCAAACTCATCACTGCTCAGAGGATGCTTCCTTTCCTGTTTTCCTGTGTTCCTCCAGCCCCATACCAAAGATACTTACACCCCTCAGCTGGTTGTTGGCTTACTTGGTTATGAAGGGAAGGGCAGGAGATGCCAGTGCCCATCTTGCTTGCACCCTTCCCTGCCATTCATTTGTCACCATGGGCTATTTTGGATATAGGAAGTCTTTGCTGAGGCATTCCACCTGGCTCTTGATGACAGACCATGGCTGTCCTGTGTCCTGGCTGGTAGCTAGTTGGTTACATTGACAGATGTTGCAATGATTCTTTTGGCAATATTCTGTTGTGCTAACTGTTCAAACAGGAAATTCATCTCTTAGTATTTGCACATGTTAAATGTTTGTTTTAGTAGGAATCACTCTGACAGCAGGCTGGTCAAACAGTGTGTTTTTGGAGGAGCAAACTCTGGAATTCTCAAAGTCTTCATCTTCCCATAGATTCGCTCAGGCTTGGCTTAGAGCCCCATTCCCTGAAACACCACAGAACTGGCTTCTGAGGATGGGCGAGGTGAGCTGCTGAGCTCTGGGTTGCTGCTGGTTCCCTCCCTCAGGATGACGTGTTCCTGCATGTATTGGGTGGCACCTGGTTCAAATCATGCCATGGTGTGGCACTTTGGGACACCCAGGAATGTTTGCTGTGTGATGGAGTCCATGCTGCCTCTGACTTACCTCAGTTTCCAAATGTCTGGCTTACCAAGGTGGCCTCTTGTCTCATGTTCACAGAAAAGAACAGGAAAGTGGCTGTGTTGCATGTTAGAAAGTGAGGATGTTCTCAGGAAGCATGGAACAAGGACTAGCCAGAGAACTTAGTCTGAAGAAGCAATTGAAATCTATCTGTCCGGTGATAGTTCCTGTTTCGGGTGAAGTAATTTGACCTTAGTAGGCTTTTCCTTTCAAGAACAATCTGCAAATGCTGGTGTGATTTAGTGTGATGTGTTTATCTCCTAAGTTTTCTCCAAGCAAAACTGTGGGAGCTGAGTGGCTGTCTCGTACACAGTGGTATTAGAGAGACCCTGCCTAAGGCCCATTCCTTCAGCTGAAGCTTATAAAATGTCAGAAGTTGTATTTACTTTTTTTCAGCAAAGGCAGCATATTTACAGATGAGCTTATTATGGGAAGAAGCTGCATACAGACAGAGGCTTCTGCTACCTGCAGCAGAGAAAGGGTTTGATCTGGGTAGGACCTCTTAGACTCCTTCACCCTCACTTGGGAGGTGAGGAACAGTACACATGAAAGCTGCTTTGTGACTTGCCAGCCTTCTGGCAGTACTTCATAGCTATGACTGTTCTGAGTAATGTATCCTGGGAGCGGAAAATGGCTTTGTGGCAAAACTAGCATATGCATTTCTGAGAAATGCATTCAGTTCCTATACAGTTATTTTTGTGTATTTTGACAGAAAAAATCGAACAGAGAGGAGAACATGCTCAGAGGAGTTGGATTACAGCTTACACGTGTATTCGGACCCAAAGTTACATAATTGCATGAAGAACTGTATGCAGAGATGGTTTCTGATTTTTGCTTACAACAGCCTAGGTACAAAATCCCTGTTATTTGTGAATTTGTAGGGGAAATAGAAACATCTGCTGAACATGTTACACCTCCAAGAAGACAGAAGACTACTTGAGATTCCAGCGGTGATTAGCCCTGATGAAATATGGGATCAATGGTGAAATATATCCTTCAGAAATTGACACCTGTATATTTTGGCGTTTGGAGCTTGTGCTGATTGTCCACCCTTTGGTTGTATTTTGATGCATGTAGTCTCTAGAGCTTTACTGTCTTGCACACTTAGACAGATTTACTGATCACCAGAATTTTAGGCTCTTTATTGTTCTTTATTTGTTAGTTAATTTTCTTCTCAAACATCCTCATCTCTGAGTAACACCATTGCTTCTGGCAGGGTCATGCTATTTTTTCCAGAATAAACATCAAAGTGGTGTTTTCACATATGAGTGAAAGTGTGTTACAGGAAAAGACACTGTCATTTAACAAAGTTTGTTTTTTAAGCTCAAAATAATCAAGATTTGAATGTTATAAAATAACATCTTTTTTGTGAGATGGAACTGGATTTATAAAAATGAACTGGCCCTTCAGCCAGACCCATTGTGAATTGCAAAAGCAGCTGGGAGACTTGGCCTGAGAATCAAGGCTGTTTTTTCTCTTTTCTTCGTCAGAGTTTGTAAGAGATTTGGAAGGACATAACATTTATTTCTGACTTCCCTGAGCTTCAGTCCAGACCTTGGAAAAACCCATCTGACAGTGAGTTTGTTTGTATATTTCAGATTTTTTCCTAAGTATGCTAGGCTCATTAGCAAGCCTTGGAAAATGCATGCTTTGTTGAAGTTAATATGGAAAACAAGATACTGAGGGCTCAATCTGTCTCCAGAATATAAATAAGCATACCTTCCTTTGGAGCAGATTTTGACTGGAGTCATGCTGGAACCTTTGTTTCTGGGTGAGTTATGAATGTGCTTTGCTAGGAAATGCTGTTCCTTACAGTGCTCGTGAAGCCTACGCAGTCTACATGTAGAGTGACTGCAGTGCATGGCACCACATGGCTTGAACAGGACGTCACTTGTGCTGGCAGGTAGGGTGCTGTGGGAGTGAACCAAATACCTGGCTGCAACACACAAGGGGGACATGGAAGAGACAGCTCAACACTGACCAGACTTCTCCAACCAATATGCAACTCCGTTTGAATGGTAGAGGAGGCCCTCTGGTCTGGTGCCCAAACAAATGTGTTGCTCAAAGTTATGCTTCAAAGGCTTAACCAATAAAATAATCCATGAAATGGCATGTAGCAGTCAGAATTATCTGAGCATCTCCATTTCTATGATAATTTTTTAATGAAAAGATTGGATTTGAGAATTTCATAGATGTTAAGTGTCTGCGAAAGCTTCGCTTATCCAGTTGGCACAAGGTGGTTGTTTCCTCATGGATTGGAATTTATACTTCCTGTCAAGCCAATGTCATTTCTATTCTCTGTTGTCACACTAAGTTGGGTCCTTCGGTGATCCCCTGATTCCTAAAGCCCAGTTGATAAGTAAACTTGGATTACAGGGGTCTCTGTTTTTAAGCCAAGCTTATGGTAATGTTAGAGAACACAAAGAGAGCAGAACTGCACAGTAACTGAAGGACATGGGATATCTCAAATTGCTGCTACAGAAAAAGACATTTTTGTGAGGCAAAGTGTAAAGCTTTTCATTTGAAACATGCTCTGGTGCTCAAGTCCCCCCAAGCAATGACATGTACTTGGCTCTTCAGCTACTAACCAGAGGAATACTTGCATGAATCTGAGTACGGCACCAGGAGGCACCTTCCTGCTCTGACTTGCTGAAGTCTTTAAGGCTGCGGTACCATGTGGCAAACTCTGCAAAATCCTTTTCACTATCCACTCTTCCAGCTGCAAGTATTGTTTATAATGTTTTGCCTATGATATTAGAAACATTTTCATCTTCACAGAATGATCATATCTGTAGAGTTCAACAGCTTTCCCCACTACTCTTTACCCGAAATCATGTTTTGCAGCATCATTTCGTTGCAGTGAATGTGACGATATTATGTGCTGTGAAAGGGCAGCCAGATGAATGATACCCCCTCAGGTAAACTGCTTTTGTGCATGTGCAGTTTTAAATGGGGGAAAAGAATACCTTCATATATATGTTTTTATACCCTCTACTTTCTGCAGCAAAACTGCATTTAACTCACCACAGCTACATGTCAAATTAATCTTAATTTTACCCTCATTTACATTCCAGGATTAAATGCCGTGTCTCATGTGCTGTGATGGGGCACGGTGTAACATTTGGGGCTATTTCCTAGGACATATCCTCGTAGAGCTGGAAGAGGCAGGATGGAGAGAGCTCTTGTCCTTCCGGTAGACAGTGGTCGTGCAGGTCTAAAGGTGCAGGAGAGCAGCTCTCGGAAAGGAGCCATTCAGCAATCTCTGTGAAGCCTCTGGGAACAGCAGCATTTGCCTGCACTTCCTTCACTTATCCTCTTTGGCTGCAGCTGAAGAAAAGTGGGCTGTTTGAAGACAGTTAGTAGAAAGACTGCTCTGCCTAAGTATCTGTTCAAACGTTTCAGGAGTCCTCCATGTATTTGGTTAAACCTTTCAGTAGGCAGCAAAGCTCCTTGTGAATGCATGTACAGCAAACCATTGGGACTTGTATGCAGCACTGCAGCTTAATCCTAAACCAGCACTTCAGTAATAAGCAAATTTCTGAGTTAACCGTCACTTCAGTCTTCAGTTATCTATTGGCCAAAGATCAGTGCTTCTCTGAGGCAGTGGTGTTTTTATTTCATCTACATGGACAAAATGATGAAGTGTCACTCTTCCCATTCTTTTTTTTTTTTTAATTGGGGAATTTGTGTTCAGGAGAGCAACTCTTCAAAAAAGAACAGGTGTTCATAAGGACGTTGGAAGAGGTCTGTGTCTTCTGTCACAGACCAGGCTTCTTCCTCAACTCATTTGCTCCAAGAGGGTTTTAAAACTATTTTTGTGAGAAGAAATACACAGTCTTGTACTTAACAGAAGCAGAACAAATTTATTCTAACTTGATATTTGTCTGAAGATACTGTAGCCAGAGAGTCACGTCATGTGGACGGACTGGGACCTCTCCTTTACAATTAATTGTCGATGTTCCTTCTGTAGAAGTCATGACAAAGTCCCTCTCATAATTACCTTATAACTAATGTCTCATTCATTTGCTGAAACCGGTATGCAGTAATTATTTTATTCTTTTATTGCTTCTCTGACCCCTAGATAATGGATGCAACATAATCGGGATCACTAGCAGACATGGAAGGCAGCACTGTTGGCACGTGAGTGTAACATGCTTGGTGCTGGGGCTGAGGCAGCACTCTGCAGCAGAGAGAAGGAACTGTATGGTGGCTCTAGAGACAGGAACAGGGCAGAGGACCAATGGCCATGGTGTGACACCCTGTGTAGTGTGTGGTGCCGGAGGTGTAAATCATACTGCATGTAGAGGCACTTAAACATTACAGAATGGCTTGGATTGGAAAGGACCTTAAAGCCCATGTAGTCCCATTCCTGGCTATGGGCTAGTTGCTCCCCACCAGCTCAGGATGCCCAGGGCCCCATCCCACCTGGCCTTGAATGCCTTCAGAATGGGGCACTCACACCAATCTGGGCAGCATTTGTCACTACCTCACCATCTCCTGAGTGAAAGGTGCCCATTGTCCTATCACTTCTAGGCTACTTTCTGCCTATAAGCTTCCTTCAGGTATAGGAAGGCCACAGTGAGGTCTCCCCAGAGCCTTTTCATCTCCAGGCTGAACAAGCCCACCTCCCTCAGTCTTTCTTCATAGGAAAAGCGTTCCAGACCCCTGAGCATCTTCGTGGCCCTCCTCTGGACCCCCTCCAACAGCTTCACATCTTTAGTGTGCTGGGAGCCCCAGGCCTGGATGCAGTACTTCAGATGGGGCCTCAAAGGCGCACAGGGACATCCCCTCCCTCTCCCTGCTGCCACCCCTCTCTTGGTGCAGCCCAGGACACTGTTGACCTTCTGCAGGCGCACACTGCTGGCTCATGTTTTGCTTTTTGTCCACCAGGACTCCCATGATGTTGTCCACAGGGGGACTATCTCAGCAAGTTCTTCTCTCAGTCTGTACACGTATTTGGGGCTGCCATGACCCAAGTGCAACACTTTGCACTTGGCCTTATTGGACCTCAGTAGGACTCACTTCTCAAGTGTTCGATGTCCCTCTGAATGGCATCCCTTTCCCTGTTGTATCAATTGCACCACTTAGCTCGGAGTTGTGTGCACATAGCATGGGCTGCTACCTGAACAAGATCAGCTCCAGTGAACGTTTCAGATCACAGCCAGTCCCACTGTGTCAGGACCACTTGGGGGAACAGCACTGACATCCCCTTTCATTCCTTGTATTGTCAGCATCTTCTGAAGGCTTCTCCCAGGAAAGCCTTTAAGTGAATTTCCGGCTGCTGCTCATTAATGTTATGCTGGTTTTAATTTCTTCCTTGTCTTGTATCACTAATCAAGAAGTAATTGAATTAGCTGAAAAGAAGGATAAGATGAATTAGCTAAGAAGAATTAACTGCGTGCACCTGAGGTCAGCAGGCTCCTAGAATACTCAAGGTGATAATTAGTTGGACTATAACTGAGATTTAACAGGAAGTTACTAAGTTCTCTGGAGAATCCAGATGCAGAAAATACAAATGACAGTCTAACCAATAAAACCTAGAGATATCTGAAAGTATTCGGGCAATTCCTTTCTATTTCAAGACAGGAGAGCAAAGGACTGCACTTACATTATTTCCACCTGTTTTGTTTAATGAAGGGAATTTCCCTCAAGTTTGACTCTTCATCCTCGTGTGAATTGGCTTTACTGAAAATATATTTTTCCTTCTGTATTGATACTAAGGCAGTAAATTGTCTCTCACTGTGTTCACTTGCTAGTCTTTTTTTTTTTTTTTTTTTTTTTTTTCACTGTTGCTCTGTAATTTAAGTTTGTCTTTCATGAAAACCATATGTTGGATTGAAGATGGTTTTATTTTCATGCATTGTAATATACTCTGTTGCCTCCTCCATTACAGCGCCATGTTAAAGTAATTATTATTCCACGTGTCACTGTAAATATGTTTAAGATTCTTTAGGTCTTCTCTAGCAGGAGTTGACTTCCACTTTTGATTAACTGGTCTCGTTCTTTTTATATGTCAGAATTAGCCAAACATAAGCTTATAATTATTTTATAGCAAGACTTTTAGAAATACAAAAACAAACAAACAAAAAAAACCAATATTAAAAATAATTAGGAAACAAATTAGATTACCGTAATGACAGTAATCAGTTTTATACTTCACAACATAACTAAAACCTAAACATAACTAAATAATAATATAGAGAAAGGAGGTTTCTGTCTTGAACAGAAATGCCTGAAAACAGGCAGAAGCAGTTTATACAATTGCATTTGCTTAGATAATTCTATTTGCTCTTTTGGAGAAAGACTGAAACTAGCTGGCTTCTTTGTGTTTATGAATTTATTTTTTTGTAGCAGGGCTAAACTGATTGTACTAACAGCATAGAAGAGAGCCTTCATTCGATAACCTTATCATTGATATTCTCTTTTCACCAAACCTCAGCTGTAGTTGCATTAAATAAAACCACAGAAAATGGCATGGTAACCTCACCATCTGCTGTCCAGCTCAGTTTGTGTTCTGCAGTTCGAGCTGAAAGTACGTTACTTGAAATTGTGAGTTAAGTCGCTGAAATGAGATAGGACCCCTGCTACCTAATCCATAGGAACCAGCCAATTCTTTTCAGTTTTCTGAGTTTGATTAGTTGTACTGTAATTAAAGAAATTACCAATAGTACTCTGTCTGGATGTGATTAACTCACCAAGTGCTCATACCTATATTCTTTAAGCATCTCCAAATAATTCAGGGCCTCATTTATGTTCCTTAATAAGGAAATAAATGAAAATTGTCTACAGCCTTAATACCGTGGCTTGTGTTGCAAGCTGTTCTATCTTGTGCTTTCGTGATGCCTGTTCAATTGTTTCTGATTACGCTGCATTTTAATTAAAGAACCAGAATGCTATTTGCCTAAATGAGAACGTGCTGCCCAGTACAGGAGGGAGGGAAATAAATCAGATAAAGACAAAAGCCTTCTAAGCAAACCGAATGCAGGATGTCGATGCTGCACACGTGTAGAGCTGTGGATAGGGCTACTTGAGCTGTTAGTAAATTTCTCCTAGGCTCTTCAGGATTGGACTTTGTTGATTATAGTGATTTTTGTTATGAAAAGAAATGCAAGCTGTGTTGTTTTGTTTGATTTGCAAACCAGAAGAGCAGCAAATGGATGCATTCGTGTTTGCCGCTGCTGTCCCACTGCCCCTGGGCTCTGTGTTGCTCCCTGAGCTTTGTGCTTTCCTTTTAACTGTGCATACTGGAAGGTGTTGGGAAAAATCTAAGTGAGCGTCTCCCGCGAGCAAGGTGGCACCTGGGGACACCGTGGGGGTGCAGCTGCAGCTCTGCTTGGTCCCTGCTGAGTGCTGGCTCTAAGCGTGGCCTGCTCCCTGCTGCGATAACCCAACAGCAACAGCGCAACACATTTTATTAAAAATAATCTGCTTTCCTCCAGAACAGGACAGAGCAGGGCTCAGGAAAGGGGCAAATGAAGAAGGACTGATGGGATGTTTTTGTTTTGTCTGTCAGATACATTCTGAGGATATTCCTGTGTGTTTTCACAGTAACTGAATGTCTGTGAGGTTGCACCCCTAGCTGCCCTGCACATCATCTAGGAGATGGGGTTCCCTGCTGATCCAGTCTATCACATAGCTCATTCTACCCACAGAATGAGGGTAACAGGGAGTAAACCTTTTTTAATGTGGATATTAATGCAAATTACTTAAAACAAGCAGCATTGTGTGACAGGTGTTGGTATACAAGAGAGGTGGCACACCAAATGGGTTTCTGAGGCATTCTGCACTACTTTGGATGGGAGCACAACATGCTTGCTACCAGTTCTAGAAATGGTTTCCAAAAAAGATGAACACTTACAGATTTGGATTATGCTTACTATTAGTTGCTGAGGTATTTGGTGAGGCTTTTATTTGCCAGAGCATTTACACATGATCTCAGTATTATATGCATTACACTTCTGTAATACTCATATGGAGCTTTTCAATGCACAGACCCTATTCTATCCCACCAAAAAACTAATTGGTAAAGAAAATCACCCATTTGTGGAGAGCAGCAGCGTTTTCTTGGGACTTGATAGATCACAATGTCCACACCTCCTTAGCTCCTCCATGACGATTTGCTGCGATGCACTTTAGTTGCTTGCACCAGAATTTGTGTTATTCTGGCATATGATATGTAGTAATGGGCTTTTACAGTAAATAGAATTTATGGCTTCACTTGCTGCAGCATGCAAATCAAAGCTCCCTGCTGCATCATACAGAATAGCTGCTTACTCAGCATCTGGCATTGGATGCTGATTGTCTTCCAGCTGTAGAAATAAGAGATGAGCAAATCATAGAATCACAGAACTGTAGGGGTTGGAAGGGACCTCTAGAGATCATCGAGTCCAACCCCCATGCCAAAGAAGCTCCTTAGACCAGGATAAGTAAGTAAGTAAATCTGTGTGGGAAGCATGACTACCTTGCACAAGACACTACCTCTGGTGTCCCCCTGTAGCATTACAGTCACTGAATGTTTGATAGACTTCAGGTGCTGCAGTCAGAACCACTGGGCTCCTGCAAGGCATAGAGAAGCAGTCGTTACTCATTGGGCTGTTGGTATTTCTTGTGATTTTGAGCAGCAAAAATCGACTTGGCTGTGAACAGAATAGAGATGTGGAAACAACTGGGCAGGATGGAAGCTACCTGCTGGATCGCCATGAGGCAACACCTCAGGGCCCCAAACCTTGCAGTTCAGAGCAGGGTGGTCAGGGTGAGAGATGCATATCACTGAACGGGGAGTAGAGCCTATGGCCCAGGAGAGTTAGTGGCCTGTCCTACCTCACCCCAAATGAGGGGTGAAAATGGAAGCTGAAGAACCCCTACCTGCAAAGTGCACTTCTATCACCTTGTTTTTCTCCAATTCGTCTATTTTGGTTTCAAATTTTCAGGAGGCAAAAGCTGCCCCTTCCCATAGGTTACTCAGTACTCAGAACAGCATGTCTTCATCGTGGCTGGTATTTCTAAGAATTATGGCTTTTCAAAACAAATACGCATCACAGAGAAATAATAACGCTCATCCTTAGTGAATGTCCCATCCAACGTCCCAGGGATTAAGTGGAAATAGAGAATAAAACTACTTCTCTGGTTCTAAAAATAATCCTTCTGGGTCATGTGGAAAATCATTGTGGAGGTTATTTGTAGAAGTTCAAATGTTCAGTTGTTCTGCTTTACTTTTTCTAGGAATTACTTCATGGCAGTGTGTCTGCCTCCAAAATTCTCAAAAAAACCATGAAAAGAACTTCTGTATTTCCTTTGGAAAAACTGGATGGCAGCATAAGAGAAAAAAAAAGAAAAAAAAAGTGTTAGAATGTGTTACAGCTTTACTTTATTGAGATTTGGAAATGTTGGTGAGTGTTTCAGATGTACTGCTTGGTGTCACAATTCATACTGGACGAGGAGTTTGTTTGGGGACAGAATTTATTATCCTCAACACCTTGTGACCTGCAGTGAGGACGGGTGCTGCTCAGCGGTGGAAATGTGTCAGTGGAAAATCATGAGGTTTCCTCTGAGGAACAATGCAATTACTCAAAGGTTAGCAGTGTGAAGTAAAGAAGGTCAATGACACGACTGCTTGGACTGTCCTCAAAGCCAAGGGAGGACTACTGATGTGCTATAGGGTGCTCAGCCGTGAGCAAGGGTTTGTGTGCACTCCAGTGACAGCAGTAACCTGTAAAGCTCGAGCAGAGGAGGTGGCCTTCCTGAAAGCTGCTGGCAGAGCCAGCTTGCTGAGAAAGCAGGATTGCTGACCAGCAGTTCCTGAGCTCTTCGCTGTTTGCCAAAATGTAATTTGTTATTACTATTTTTTTTTTTATGGCCAATGACTGAAAATAGGAAAAAATAAAAGAACACGGTGCGGTGCTGGCACAGCACGGAGCAAGTCGTTTCCTGATATTAAAACAGTTGTCAAGCCACAGGTCGTAAGCAATGCCATTTGCAATTCTTTCTTCTGAATAAAAGGAAGTCAGAACTGATTATACAGCAGATAGGTTACTTCTAAGTAGAAGCAGGCTTTTAAATGCTCCCTTGCTCTTCTTACCCTTGGATGTTTAATTATAATTAAAAAAAATAATCAAGACAGGAGTTTCTGTCTCTTTGTACTCTTTAATACTTTCCAGCACGGAAAATATTATCATCTTCTCCAGCTCCATCCTCTCTGCTGTCACAGGTAGATCTTAACAGAAACAGGAGGCAAGTTTTCCCGTGGCTGTACATGGCATTATTTGCTATCTGTATGCATTGCAGAGAAAACTCTCCCATAGCATAAACATCTTTGTGCCCGATAAGGGAAGACATCAGCCCATCTGTCAGTGCTCATCTTGTTTCAAGAGCCAGCATTTTGTGGTATGATGTCCTGCCACGTGGTATGCAGAGGTGAGGGAGGAGGGCACTGCAACATCACTCGTTTATAGAGGAATATGTTCTGCAAAGATTGGAGTGATCTCAGCCTGCACTTTTAAAATCTGTTTCTTGATATCAGAAAGCTTTGGGAGCATAACATTGACATTTCTCCTTCTCCTCCACTGTGCCGCAGACTGAGAAGATGCTGAAGTACAGGTGCTTGTCACCTGCCTGAGGATGGGCACACAGCCACTACCTGAAGCAGAGAAATCTGAGCAGCTGAAAAACGATCTCTTCAGCCTGAGTTCACTTACTTGGCTCCAATTTGTTGTCTGACTTAATACATGTTTAGCAATGAGATTCACAAAACTGAAAACTGTGCTATAAAATACAACTTTCTAGCATGGTACCAAAACCTGATGATATATTTAACATGCTGGGAGGCAGAGGTTTGGGTCAGAAGAAAGATGACTTAGAACTAAGTAAAACTAAATGCTGAAGGGAACTTGGCATAGTTAAACTTTCATAGGCAGGGGAAAATTATGACCTTACTGAAGAAGAGAAAAAAAGTTTTACTACTGGCTTCTGACCTTATTGGCTTCTCAAATGTACACAGGGAATGGAGAATAATTACCAAATAATTTGTAGTGAGAATTGGCTGCTCCCTGTCATGCTAAGATGCACGTGCTGCCTTCACTTCAGCATCCTCTGCCAGTGCTTCCCTCCCTATGTGCTGCTGCTCACGATGCAGAGCCCCAGCTGGCAGCTACTAGTGGCTCTGGAAACATGGGGCCTTGGGCTGCAGGCTGGAAAATCTCATTTCCAGGAGCAGTTTAAGGCCTGTGGAAAACTCCTACTGACTTTGCTGGGATTATCCATCTGTGGAAAGTTATTTGGATGGAAGTGCATTCCTTTGTAGAACGGCTGGCAACTGGTCTAGGCAGTGCTCCGGTCTCAGTTCTGGAGTATTGTTTTTGTTGGGCCATGTTCATTCTGTGCCTTGCACAATGGGGCTGTGCTCCATGACTAGAGCTTGCACTTTCCATTTTAGTCTAATAAAAGTAGGATTAAAAAAAAAGCCTAACTTGAATGCACAATTGTTTTCAGACACCGGACCCCTCGAGCTCAGTCATGTTTGCATCTTTGAGCACTCTCCATAGAGCTGAGAGTGCAGCTTTGCCTAAGGAGTGTAGACCCAGCGTGACCTATCTGTAGTCAGGGCTTTTGGGGTCCCAGGTGAGGAAAATTGCATTGTAAATGGAAAATGAAATCAGGGACTGTGTTCTTCCTTTGTTTTCTGAGCATTGCTGTTATTCATACTCTTTTCATAATTTTATGCCTTACATTTCTATTTATAGTTGATTTGTGATCTCATTCATCTGTGTAATTTCAAAAATACTCCAATATTTAATTGGAAGGTTGAGGAGAAGAGTCCCCAGTCTAGCTTGTTTAAGGAGCATGTTATCTGCTCTCTGCTCAGCTTATGCTGTGCGGAACTCCAAGACAAAGAATCCCATGCTGCATTTAAACTTAAGAGTTTGTTAGTAAAAACCTCTCTTCCTGAGGTTATTTAAAATGAGAGCCTATGTTTCTCACATCCTACTGTTGTCTGAAATACAAAATTCCATCCTATGTTACTATGCCAGAAAACAGTAGTGGATAAAGTGCCGAGCAGGTCACAGTATTTCTAATTCAGATTAATGACCCCATTCAGCTTGTCTCCTTAGCAGGAAATTAGAAAATGCTGGGAAGGAGAAAATAGTGATTCATAATGCGTGACTCTTTGTATTGGCAGTTGCACTCATTAAACACTAAGATACTGTTTTGGTATAAAATAATTGAGTCTGACTTATTTATGGGATATGGCTGTCTCAGCTTGCAGAGATTCCTTGGAAAGACTGCTGGCTCTGTGCCCCAGTGGAGGACAGAGAGGTGACTGATGCCCATTGGCAACCGCTGTCCAGGTGAAGCATGACAGAAATGCACAGCAAAGGACCACTTCTACTCAGCTTAGAGAGCCTCAGAGGAAAACACCTTCTTCAGGAAGGTTTTGAGCCCTCAGGGACCAAGTGATGGTAAACCATTTGGGAAAGCAGCTTACACTGATGGCATAATTTGGTAAGTGCAGTCACAAGAGGATGACTCCTAATGTCAGCATGGCTCCTGGCCTCTCTGGACTAGATGTGGGTACAAAAGCAGACAGTCATGTGTTCTGGGTGCATTCTTCAGGCAGAGCCCAGGATACAGCTCTGCAACCCACTCCACACCCCAGGCACAGCTTCCCCTTGGATGCCAGCCTTCCTCCAGCCCCCTGCTCCTGCACCATAATGTGGTATGACAAAAGAAGTCACCATTTTGGCTGGAGAAAGTGTCCTGGTTCCAGAGCGCTTACACTGAAGTTTGTATAGAAATGTGGGAGAGTTCTCTCCTTTTCAGAGTTTTTGACAAATAAACATCCTTCAGTGCTCACTCTTAGTTCTCTTTTATTTGTTTCAGGCAGAAATTAAGCGATCAAAAAAGTAAGATTTGATTCTTTATTCAAACGGGCAACCTACCCATGCAGAAAAGGGGAGAAAAGGGTTGTCAGTACTGTTATTTTGTGAGCAGCTCAGGTTGGTTTGCCCCTGTTCATTTGGAAATAAATATGCAGTGGGCTGAGCTCAAAGGGGCAGAAAGAGGACTGTGGGTCAAAAGGCAATCGGGGGTGTGAAATGTCAGCATATGGGAGGCAAGGTGCGTCAAATGCTAGGGTGCAAATGACCTCAGATTTTCAGATTTGTATCAGTACTGTCCCAGACTTTCAGCATTTGTATCAGTCACCTACACTCTGCTGAAATGCTGTATGTGGTGCCTTTTAAAAAAATAGATTTATTTACTCTGGATTTGGCTGGTGATCTTTAAGAGCTGTAGTTACTGAATGCTAGGAGGTGGCCCTGTTCACAGCCTCATGCTGCCTTGGTTGAAACGCTGAGGTCAAAGGTCAGCAGGAGCCAAAGATTTCTGCAAGCTAACCATATGCACAAGCTTGCCAAGCTCTTCTTCCCCTGTGTCATGAAGACAAATGGCATTCTTAAAAATTCTCCCAATGAACTAGCATTCATTTTCTGGTGTCTCTTCCTTCTTTATTGCTTCCTAATGAGCTTTGTTCCCATCACCTCTAGCCTCCAGCTTTTGAGTCTGCATTTACACCAGTGCACAGAAGAGCAGCAAACTGAACAAATTAATTAATTAAGTTGGCCAGTCTAATGAAAGAGGCTCTGATGACTCCTGGCTATCATAGAATCATAGAATCA
>VXAB01012126.1:0-11397 GCA_013399175.1 Odontophorus gujanensis
TTCAGTCTGGAAAAGAGGAGACTGAGGCGAGACGTTATTGCTCTCCGTAACTACCTGAAGAGAGGTTGTAGTGAACTGGGGGTTGGTCTCCTCTCTTCTGTAACTGGTGATAGGATGAGAGGGAATGGCTTCAAGTTTCACCATGGGAGATTCAGACTGGATGTTAGGAAATAATTCTTCTCCCAAAGTGTGGTCAGGCACTGGAATGGGCTGCCCAGGGAGGTGGTGGAGTCACTGACCTTGGAGGTATTCAAGGAATGTTTAGATGTTGTGTTGAGGAACATGGTTTAGTGAGAACTATTGGTGACTGGTAGACGGTTGGACTGAATGATCTTGTAGATCTTTTCCAACCTTGGCAACGTTGTGATTCCAAAAGCAATCCCTTGAATAAGCTTATCCCTGCCTGAGACAGGAGTAACACAGACTGTCTTGCTCAGCGTGTTCTTTATGTGCACCACCAGGACTATATCCCCTTCTAAGGTATGTAGGTAGTTTGATTGGGCAAGACCACTTGATTGGCAGATCCCTGAGTGTTAACTAATCAGTTTAGTAGTTAGTAACAGTAGTATCTTTCCACAATGCAACATTCCATATGGGTTTGCTGTTGCACTGCCAGTTCTGTTTCCATGGCTGTAAACAGTTCCACAGGGCATATGCCACCATCCAGGAGCCAGTGTAGAGACAGAACACCAGCCACTTCTCTCATTCAGAAATGCCTAAAGCCAGCTGAATGGCCTTCACTTCTGCAAATTGGATCAATTCCCCCTTTCCTTCAGCAGCTTCTGGAACTCATCATGTAGGTCTCCATACAGCCTTCCACCTCTGATACTATCCCACAATGTAACAGAGCCCATAAGTGAACAGGGCATACTTCTCATTTTCTGGCTGTATAGAGCCTCTTCAGCACGTCACCTCCTCTTTTAGTAATATTCTGAAATCTTTCCCTTCAAACCAGTATATAATCATTAGTTGTAAGATTCCTGGATGACTGAGTTTCCCTATTTGACCCAACTGTATGATCTGTGTGACCCATTTACTCCATGTAGCCTCAGATGCATGATGCATGGAGGGAACCCTCCAAAACACCCAGCCCAGCACAGGCAGCTGGGGTGCCAAAGGGAGCTGTGCTTCAGTACCAACCACTTCTGAAGAAGCTTGGACCCCTTACTATACTGCCAGTATCTCATTTTCAGTAGGGATATAGTATGCCTCAGCTCCTCTGTATCCTTGACTCCAAAACTCTAGGGGTCAACCTCAGCTATCTCCTGGGACTTTCTGCCAGTGGCTCCAAGTGGGGCCATTCTCCTCAGCTGCAGTGAAGAGTACATTTTTTATGTTTTGTCCTGCCCAGGCTGCACAGATTTTGTTCTCTTTCTTAAAAAATTATTCTGCTGTGTTGCCCCACGGGATTATGTCATTTATGTATTGAAATGTTCAGGAGCATCCCCATTTCACTGCAGTCTGGATCAGCCCGTGACAAATGGTAGGGCTATGTTTCTACCCCTGGGGTGGTTGATTCCAGGTGTACTGGATATTCTTCCGAGTAAAAGCAAGCTGGGGCGTGCACTCTGCTGTTAGAAGGATTGAGAAAAATGCATTAGCTATATCACTTGTGCCATACCACTTGTCTGCCTTGGACTGCAGTTAATATTGTAGCTCTGGCATGTCTGACACAACAGCTCTTGTGGTATTTCATTCAGGCCGCAATAGTTCACTGTCCTTCACTCTCCACAGGCACTGGCCATATGGGACTACTGAGGGGTAAGCAAGTCTTGCTGATTACTTCTTAGTCCAGATGGCAAATCAGCTGATGAATAGGAATTAGAGAGTCCTGATTGCTGTGATATTGTCACCTGTGCACCATTGTAGTAGCTATCAGCACCTACTGTTCTTCTGTCATAGCAACCCCACAACAGAAGAGTCCCCTGAGAGATCAGGCAAGGTAGATAGCTGCTTGACATCCTCCATCTACAAAGCAGCTATACCGAAAGCCCACCAATACCCTTTTTGGTCTTCGAAGTACCCTCTTGTCATGGTTTTATGATTTTTTGTTATCGATATCCCACATCTTAACATCATGTAGTGCGCTGGAAGTAAAGAGTTAATGCTCCACTTCTGTGGATTGTCTATAGCACTGGGTCTAGGAAGAGAAGAACTATGTACCCTAGAGGACTTTGCATTTTTCCTTTTTCCATACAGAGGGAAAGATAAAACTGTTGACAAGTCACAGAATCACAGAGTTGTTGAGGTTGGAAGACCTCTAGAGATCATCTAGACCAACATCCCTGCCAAAGTAGGCTCCCTAGACCAGGTTGCACAAGTAAAGAGATCCTTCTCTCTTTCCCTTTTGGCTTATTGCAGCAGAGTGCATGTGCTCCCTAGCTTGCCTTCAGTGTTAGAGCAAGGCCTCAGTTTCTGGACTCTCTCTCTACATTATATTTGATTTATTAGCTTCAATTCCAATTATATTATTATATATTATATTCATATTATATTATTATAGTATTATAGTGTGTTATTTTGTATTCCGATATCTTATTTAGTGAGTTAGCTTTCCTCCTCAGATAGTTTGCTGCTGTTTTGTTTTAGGCCTATCTCCCTGCCCATTCCCTTTTCCCCTTCCCCTTTCCTGGGGCATGGGCCATGTGTTCCCCATCTGTCATGGAACCGGGCTGAATCGGCCCATAAACTGCAGACACCTCTCATGGTATAATCTATACCAATGATGCATGGAGCCTCTGGGCCAGTTGCAATGGAGTGCTTTTGCCACTCATTTCCAGTTTGACTCACTTTGATCTCCAGTACAGTTAGCTCTTGGGATTTCCCTGTCATTCCAGAAAGACAGATGAGTTTTACCCTTCATAATGTGATTAGGGAACACTGTGCACTGGTGTAATTTCTGTGGTTATGATTTGTCAGGCCTTCAAATCCACACAGTCCAATAAATCTGATTGTCCTTTTCCTGGCTGGGGACAGAGCTCCTCTAGTTCTAGTTACTGTATTTGTTACTCATTTCTCATGAATAGGAACCAGAAGGGTTGCTGTCAACCTCAGAGATAAGATTGGACCAGCTCCTCTGTCTGGAGAACTGCCCAATGGAAAATGGAACTGCCATTTTCCTGGAAGGACCCTCTTTTATGATTGTTTTCCTTTGCAACTCACATACTCATGCCTGTAGGTCTGAGGTGGGTTTTCCATCCCACCTGCTCATATCCTTTCTGTGGTTACATAGGTAAAATGACAGAATGGCTTTTGATGCATTCTCCTTATATCCTCTCTCTTAAGCAGAGGAACACTTATAATAGCTGAGATAATAACAGATGGGGAGCAAGATGTATCATCATTGAATTGCTAGAACTCCTGGGACAATTTCTCCGCAGCTGAGATGCGGACCTATAGGGAGGAAAAGAGACTATATTTATAGTATCAGAGTAGGCTGGCTACTTCATCCACCATTGGTCTTTTGTGGTCTTTCTAGTTCATTCCTGTCAGGGTGTTGGAATATGATAGTGGTGCATTCTGTACAAATCTATGCCACGTCGGTCACATACATATCACGTCATCTGGATGTTGGGAGTTGATATTGTCCAAGTAAATCCTATACATCATCTCTACCACAGCTCGTTTGCTCAAGTTCTGCATACCTTTCTTCATGGTGGTCCATTTACCTGAGTTAAACATGAGGTCTTCTTTGAAGGGTTATCTTTTGCTCATGGCTGACAAGAGTCACCACTGTAGGATGGATGGCAGGATGGAAGAGTGTATCTCTTTTCCAATTGCTTTGTCAATACCACTTTCCATAGAAAGGGATCCCAGCTGTTTGGCTTCTCTGCCTGCTAAGTCCGGGCTACTGGCCTCAGCACCCCAGCGCCAGAACAGCCAGGTGGCAATGTGCTCACCTGACCAACGGCTGTAATTTTTTCTCAAATTTTGCAGTTTACTCACTGTTAGAAGTTGCATGGTTTTTATCTCTTAATCTTTCTTCCATTTTTGTGATGACCTTGCTCCATCTTCATCTTCTCTGAATTTGTAAGTTTCTCTCCTTGCTAAATGTACTGGCTTTTGTAGACATATTTTTCCATCTTGCTTATAGTGGCAATTGACACTGGGGTTGGTTGGTTTTCTGGCTGAACTGTGGGGCTTGTCACAGGGATTGAAATGACTATGGGGTTGCAAGGGCTGTGGCAATTGCAGGACCCATCAGAAGGTTTATTATAGCTGCAGTGTCTGACAAAAAGGTCAGAGGAACCACAGGGCATCATCACAGGAGTTGGAGCCACTGCACAGCTTGTCACAGGAGTTGGAGAAGCTGCAGGGCTCATTTCAGTGCTTGGAGAAGCAACAGGATGCATAGCACAGGCTAGAGCAACCATGAGACTCGTTGCAGAAGCTGGAACTACCACAGGGTTTGTCACTGCATGAAGCAGGCATGTAATGTGTGTAACAGGGGTTCGAGCAACTGCAGGGCTCACTGTAGTAACTACAGGACCTGCCTCAGGCCTCATTGCAGGTGTTGCAGCAACCGCAGGACTGTACCTCTGGGCATGGTGCACCTTCCCCTGGAGGAATTTTCTTCTTCTCATCACAATATGTGAAACAGTCATTGGACCCATAGCATGGGATGGAACAACCAAGGGACTTGTTGCAGGATTTGGAGCTGTTACTGGGTTGATCACAGGAGCTGGAGTGTCTGTTGCATTGTCTTCAGGTTCAGAGGTAATCTCTTCCCCTAGAGGATGCTGAATAGCACTGAACAGAGCTCGGAAGGCATAGGCCAGACCTCAGCATCCTGCAGTGATTTGTGCCTCTCTAGGACTGCCAGGACATTGGTAGACATTTTCCAAATATTTTACTAGGTTTTCAGGATTCTACAGTGCTCAGAGGTGAAGTTCCAAACTTCTGGGTGTGTCCACTGCTCTTGGCATCTGCCCATACTATCCCTCATTCCCTGCCACCCTATCCCGCCTTGGGGCAGATCTCTGGGTAATATTTTTAAATAATTGCTTAAACTTAAACATAATCTAAATCATATTCATGACGCATAGCAGTAGGAGCACACTGGTTTAATATCCCAAGGATATCCAGAGTTTTAAAGAGCTATTGTAACTTGTCGGGATAAAAGGAAAAGTGAAAGAGAAAGGCAGGCTGTGAGATGACTGGAAAATGTCCTCCCTTATCTCTTTCATAGCTGGGCTCTCCAAGGAGACAGACAAAGGATATAAAGACTAATAGCATCCACGATATGGTTTCTGAAGCTGAGAGATGATTTCATTGTCAAATTCACATACCACTTCAGTTTTGCCACTGCCAATTTTATCATAATGTAAGCCAAGGCCACCTGGTATAGCAAAACAAAAACCACAGTCCAGTCCACAGGGATAGCAAACAACACAGCAGGGAAAAAAACAGGCAGCAAACACAATGTAGTTCAATGAGAAGACTCTCAAAGAGCTTCATAAATAGTGAAAAAAATGACATAGTGACTAGCAATTATCAAACTACCACAACACCCTGTGTTAACATGCTCAGGTCAGATCTGCTGTTATCTCAACTCTTCAGGCTCCATGTTGAGTGCGGAAAATGACTGCTGTTGTTTAACCTAGCAGGTGACTGAGCACCATGCAGTCATTTGCTCGCTACCTCTCCCTCAGTGGGATGGGGGAGAGAATCAGAAAAAAAAAAAAAAAAAACCACAAAAAACACCGAAGTAAAACTCGTAAGTTGAGATAAAACCATTTACTAAGAGAAAATGAAAAGGATAGTAATTATATATATATATATGAAAATAATATATAACCAGTGATGCATAAGCAGTTGCTCACCACCCACTGACCATTGCCCAGAGCAACTGGAAGACAGCAAGTTGAACACCCACCTCCTTCACAACTCTCCTTCATGGGGTTGTATGGCATGGAATAGCTCTTGGGCTAGTTTAAGTTATCTGTCCTGATTCTTTCCTTTCCCAGATCCTTGGGCCCCAAAGTGTAGCATCATACCAGACACTCTGAAGAAAAACAGTTCTGTCTCAACTGAAATAAAGACAGACTTCACACTGTAAATTTAATCCTTTAGCGTCATTCCTAAGAATTTTTGGACACATTTTGTCAGTACTGTGTTTGGTGTAGAAATAGAAAAGGAAACATTCTGAATGAAATGGGTATTAGCATTTTTCTCCTCACAAGATTTATTTCCTCTTAGAAATCTTCACTTTAGAACTATTTGAAATGCTGATTACAGTTCTTGCTGGTAAAACAAATACAGCAAATTCTGCAACTAGTTCCACTTCATTGGAATTATTCTGGATTTACACCCGAGTGAAGGTACAGACCTGTAGAGGGAAAAAAATTGAGTGATTCAACTCCCTGTTCAGTAGAAGTACCAGTGTGAAAACAGTGTCAGGAAGAAAATTTTCAACTTTTTTTCTTTAGTGAGTTGCTGAATAATCATGAATGCCTCATTATCAATAATCGTGCATGCCTCATTCTTAAGAACAGTAAGTTAAGATTGTTCTTTAAATAGAGTTAGGGCATGGTATCAGACTCTAGTGTTTATTGCTAATGTCATTAAATATTGTATGAATGAGTAAGCAAAATTTATCAATATGGGATCCAACATTGTGTGGAAAAACCCAAGTGTGAGACCTAAGGCAATATTCCAGGCAATATTTTAGGAAGATCTACCAGTTATGCTTAGGAAGCTGAAGACATAGCTAAATTGGAACTTTTTGGGTCAATAGATACCGTTAAATGCCTGTCCATGAAGTGAAATGATGAATTTTCAGCTCGTGTAATTTCTCACAAACAAAAAAAAGAATGTATTGAGGGATCAATAGCCTGAATCATAATGTACAGACTTCAAACTCTCAAAGTAGAGTAGTCAACAAATGGATGGGTGAGACAAAAATCTAGTCAGCACCCTGACTTTCAGAAAGACAGTCAGAAGCCTGACTAAAAAATAGCCTGGCTCTCCTCTAAGTCATATTTTACTGTGAATTATTCTGATACAGGCTGGCAAATCAGTGCAGATTCCTGAAAAAAAAAAATAAATCACAAATCTATATTCTTTGTATTCCTATCTACACTCCAGAGTGGCTGCAAAGTCAGCTACTCCGCCAGACTGTAGTGATATCAACTAACTTAAGCTGTCTTTAGATAATGGAGGGCTACTACTCCAGAGTAACAGTTATGGCAAGATTTTTTTGGACACAGAAAATGAAAACCTGAAAAGAAATTTAACAACTAAATGTTTTTCTATAAACATACACTTTTTTTTTCAGGATCAGAACCCTGAAAGGTAAAGTAGAATCTTACGGAGAAGAAGCAGTTTTTGAAATGAAAACCATCACTGTCATAGTTACCTCTTCCATGGTTTCACAACATAAGATCAAACAATGCCTAATCCTCTATCGGGAAATTTCTATGCCTTGATTTTTATTGTATTTGATCACATGACTCCATCTGATATTGGAGATCATTTCATACATGTTCTGTCTAAATCCAAACCGTTCAGAGAAATTCCTTTCCTGATGTAGGAGTAGTGTATGTCTTTGCAGATGGGATAGGGATCTTGAGAGACTTTCAGTGTTTGTTTATTCTGCGTTAAAGCTTATCAAAGCAGTTGTACAGTAACTGAAGAAAACAGTGGAGAGCAAACTGTGCTGCTGAACAGGAGAAATGAAGTTTCACTGGAGAAAGGTGCTGTAGAATTTCTCTGAATACGATTTTTTCGGGTTGAAAGAGGAGAACTGTCTGTAGTAGAGCTTTGCAGGTGGTGATCTGGGCATCCTACCAAGCCTTTGCCAAACGTTTGAACTGACATACAGTTTTGCACAGATGAAGCCTTTGGCAGAAGGATATTACTGGCAGTTGTCAAATGCTAATCTTCCCCACAGTAAAACGGGTGAATGGTTCTGGGAAATCCCAAGCATCTGGTATAAAATAGAAGAATCAAGAGAGGACAAGTAAGTTTCCTTCCCTGTTGTTCAACACCATTGTCTCTGCATTAGACTCTGCTGAGAGATTTCAGATTCTCCCATGATGATTTCCTTCCAAAGTAGTTTCAGTGATTTTGTTGGAATTGCTTCCGATTTATGATGGTGTGAATGAGATCAGAATGTTTTCTGGAGTTGTTTTTACTGTTGCTTTGGAACAGTAAGGTAGGGAAGGCATACCTTATTCTTCTACCCTAACATCTAGTAGAAAAGTAAAACATATATGGGGCTAATTTCCTATTTTTCTTGCTTTTCATTTTGGATGTGTGAAGTAGTAGTTATTAACACTGAAGAGCTTGTCAGTGGCAGTTTCAAAGTCAGAGGTTTCTCCTTCCTTTCAGTCCTACATTGGTGTCTTTGTTAAGGAATTATTTAGTTTTGTCGAGCATCAGGTTTTGGGGGTTTTTTTAGGTATATCTCATGATAAGTCTGAAATCGTCTTCCCATGTTATTTCTACTAGTGTAGCTGCTGGCAATGCTCTTAGTAAAATTTGATCAATTTAAAAGGCAAGGGTTCATCCTAAGCCTTAACCCTGCTGCTCTGTCTTTCTACAGCCTTTGTACTGGTAAATGGATTACATGGCTTTTGTCATGTGTGTTTCAAAATCATGTGGTGGTTGTCACTGGAGTAAAGTATGACCCCACTTGGTCTTAGGCTGGTAGACTATGTCTTCATGGAGGTACATATTCAAAGATACATGGTTGTTAATAAAGTGGATGTACACGTACTTCAATGTCTATAAATATTATTGCACATGTTAGAATTTCACATCACTTGGCCTGAGTGCATTGCAGCTGTTTTCTAGCTTGTATTTCAGGACTGATCACAGAAACACTGCACACTTTAGACGCTCACCCTCTGAAAGTTTTCAGAGATGAAATCAATGAAATAAATTGATACAGAATGCATTAATATCATAATATGATCAAAAGGTACCTGTTTAAATCTCTGTGAAAAGTGAGTTTAGTTTGAGTAAAACTGTGAATTTGTTTCTGGTTAGATCAGTACCATGGTAAATAGAACCATGTTCCTTGGATTTTGCTCTTCGTTCATTTAGGTGGGTTTCCCATGGGAATACGTGAGAGAATCCATCCCAAGAGGTCTTAAATTCTTCCACCCCTGCTAGAATCAGAATGTGGGTTATAGCAATCGTATGATACTCTGTGCTCTTCTGCCCAGTGTGTTGAGCTTAGCATTGCCCACTGCAATCCTTCATGGTTGTCAGGAAATTATGTGCCTAGGACAGAAAATATCCATTTGTAAGCATGATTTTAGAAACTTGCACAGCATATGAAAGATTGATTTTGATGAGCAGAACTTAATTTCAGCATGCGAAGTGCCTGAATAACTGAAGATAAAACCAATTTATTATAAAGTCTGCCTGTTTCAAGTTAGAATGATATTTCCTCTCTTATCCATATCCTCTCCCACACACAGGCTAATGTCATGAAACCACCAAAAGACTTTTTTGTTGTGTTCGGATAGGGGAGCACTCCACGGAGCACTGAGTACAGTGCTTGGCAGACATGCTTCTTTCTCTGTGAGCTTTCTACTACTGAGAGCCATAGCTCTCTGATACAATCAAACACTTGGCAGTAAAAAGCTGCCATGAATAACACTCCAGCTTTGTAGCCTTTGTTACTAATCGGCTCTCTAAAAGCTCTTGGAATTGGGTGAATGAAGAAAATATTGCTTGAATATTTCTGTGTTTTTTTTTTTTTCTTTTTTTTTTTTTTCTGTAGCCTTTTGATTATGTGTCTAAAGAGAGCATCTTTGTAAATAACTCAGCTCTGATATTTTTTAAAATTTCTTATGTTGGCTCGTGTGATAAACAGAGAGGCTGCAGCTCTGTATGCATCAACACCTGGGAATAATCATGCAGAAGTAACAGTGAGAAACTGTATGTCTGTTCTTGACATTAACTTTCCTCAGTTTGACGGTCTGCCACCACCAGATGTTAGTCTTATGTGCCTGTATTCCAGTAGAGACGGTGGCCTCCCTCTGCCTGTAATAGGTTACATCAGTGCCCTCTTGGAGAACTCAAGGAAACTGTTGTGTCATCACAGTGATCACTGAGGACCACCACTTTGCTCCGCTAGACTGCGATGGGATGATTTTAAAACATGGAAGACTGGAGCAATGTGTGAGCTCTGTATTTCTGCTTGTGAATAAGATCATGGTACTGCACAGCTCTCTGGAGTCTCAGGGCTTGGTGCTGGGCACAGCAGAGCAGCTGCCCCTTCTGCTGCAGATACCATGTTTTGGCCTTGTCCTCCAGGACTTTGTTTCCTGGAAAACATAAGCATTTCTGAGCAGATCTGTATTAACCAGAGCAGAGTACAAATATTTGTGACAAGTCACTCAGTAGGATACCCTGCCAGATCCATGCTTTCTTCTTAGTTCTGCCTCACTGTTTGTAATGCATTGGAGAGTGGAAGAAACGTCCGTTGTTTTAGTCTGCATTCTTTTAAAACATTTGCTAGTTTAGTAATTATAATAACAAATGCTTTTTCTTCTGGCTTTGTGTTGAGCGTGTTTGACGGAGGAATAATGTTGCATGCATACAGGGAGGTTTTGCACAGCTTTTGAAACACCATGTAAACTATCAAACAGGCCTTCCAATAGCAATCCTTGATTTTATAGAGGCTGAGCAAGGCTTCATTCTACTACAGCAGGGGGCTGCACTCCAACTTGAACAAGGCAGGGATGTCTAACCCATGGCCTGGCACAGCTCGCGGTGTGGCTGGCCCCTCGTCACTGACTGAGCATTGGTGCACAATGAACCCTATCTGGGCTGAAAGCAGGGCCCAGGAGAGCACAGTGTAGGGCCAGCCCAAGAGATGGCAAATCAGTTTATGATTTTGATACTTTGGCTAAGCACAGCGCTGTGAGGAGCAAAAAATATTCACCCATGCTCTCCATTGTCATAAAGAAATTTGAGAATAGGTTTCAAGGTTGCTGAAAGAAGGATCAGTTTTGGGCTTCATTTCTGATTCCATTCTCAGTCAGCATAAATACATTACTTGCAAATTTTCAAATAGAATGAACTGAGTTTCAATCAAAAGGCGATCACGCCTCTTTTCTGGACTTCTACAAGCTCACTCTTACCAGAGAGAAAAAGCCCTTGCTTCACAGTCACATCTTATTTATATAGTTGCTTTTTGGTAGTACGTACATTTGTGAATAACTGTTTTGAAGGATGAAGAACAGGAAGAGTAACATTTCATCAAAAATCCCTGGCAAACACCTTGGGAAACAACTAAGAACTGCAAACACTGCTGTTGAACCAGCCTGATGCATTAGTTTCACAGGAGCAAAGTCACATATCCCACCAGTGTTGTGGTTTTGCTTTCTCTATTCTTTTATAGGCTTTATTAAAAAACATTAAAAATTAAGTTTTGTTACA
>VXAB01012130.1:0-43593 GCA_013399175.1 Odontophorus gujanensis
AAAATGAAATAAAATTAAATATTGAAGAAGAAACTCTCAGTCCTTCATCAAGCAATCCACTTGAGATATCAGCTATCTCCTTACAAGCAATACTGCTTATGAGTGAAGCATCCTTCACTCTCCTTTCTCAAATAAGTTCCGTGCTCAATAAAAGCATGAACATAGGATTACATTACGCTTCTCACAGTTCCTTGTGCCTGACTACGTTTAGCTTCCTTCTAAACCCTGTCAAGTTTACATTTCCCCTATCATTATTAGGCTATTTTGTGCAGTCTGTTTTTCCAGCTCCCTAATGAGCAGATCGGTATGTGTTTCTGCTATGCTGTCATTAGCAGCAGAGTGGAGCAAAGCAGTGCCTCGCTGGAGCAAAGCCACGCAAGAGGAGTGCCTTGGTAAACTCCAGCACTTGTCCAAGAGAATTCCCAAACACAAAGAGACAAAAAGTTTCAAGCCAAACAGGCCATCATTGAAAGGCACCACATTCTTCAAATACAAACTGTTCAACGCTGATTTCAGGGAGGGGGGCCCTAAGAAATATGCCTGGTTTCCAGCCAGGGGGAACAACTTTTAGGAGCCCAGGGTCTGGGTCCTGGAAGCACGCCTGCTGTTGAGAGGCCAGCAATTATCCCACAGTTCAGAGCCCAGGAACAGATGCAGCCTGCAGAATGCAGCCGGTGAGGCCTCCATGCATTTCTCAAGGAACCTTTTTCCCTTGTTTTCATCAATTGAAGTTCTTCGCACATAGTTCTTCTTTTCCCTAAAATACTAATAAAAATATCCACGCCTCCAGGACTCCTGGTTATCTCTGGAGTGTAAAACAAAATCTGTTTACCACTAGCAACTTCTCCAGTGTGCTTATCATAAGTTTGAAATGCAGGTCTACAAAACATAATACTCATGGTGAGCATATGCTTCAAAATACATTTGGTTTGGTTGCTCTGCAGGTAGAGGAAAAACAGTGATTAGGCCCATACTAATTGCTATGCAGTGTTGCCCACTCTTCTGTTTCTAATATTCCTTTTGATAAAATGCAGTCTATTTCACTTTTTTTCCCCACTGGAGTCATCAGTATATGGTATATTAGAACATGACTTGGGCTTCTTGAGGGGTTCACTGAGATTTAATGGTGGGTTTAATGGTCTAGCTAGTCTGCTCCTCTTCTTAATCCGAGTCTCATTACAACTCGGCTGTGTGAAACGACATGAAGATCCCAAACAGATGAATCGGTGCTACATCTGCAGAATGAGTACCACACTGAACTCGGGTCTTCTCACCAGTGCAGTGCGGTACAACTGTGGAGATGACTTATGAGGCAATTTTTCCGTATTAATTTAGATGACATGTTCTCCCCCTCAAAAATAACTTAGGCACTCTTCTGCCCATGCTCTGAATACATTTGGCTGAGTCAGCCTTTAGCTAGCTCTTTATTTCAGTGCCATAAATTTCAACAACGGGTGATAAAATCCATACATTTCCTTGCTTAGGAGCACCAAAAGTTTAAGAACTACATTTCTCTAACCTCAGAGCTGGGTTTGGTCATTATAGTAGAGCTTGGGGGTCAATTAATTGCTCCTGGGCAACAAGTGCTTATAAAAGCAACTCAGCATTTGTACATATAAACTTAACTCTGTGCTTGCCAGAAGAAAAAAATGACATCCAAAAAAGGCCAAGAACTCAGGAGATATTAAGATGTACCTTACAGCTGGGGGTGGCAGGGTGCTGATAGCCGTATTTAAGAATGAAGCTATGTTCTTTTTCCATTTTAAGATCCAATTGCCTTAAATATTTCAGCAGCACCTAACCAGGTTTTTTTTTTTTTTTGGCATGTACAGATCATCTCTACACGCCAAACTCTAAAATGAAGATTTCATTTGAGCGTTGTCCTGAATTTGATAGGTGTCATGGTTGCTATTGCTGCTATTTTAATCCCCTTACTTGCTGGCCACTTTCTCCTGCCATGCGTGGTATGATGTCCCACAAGGACAGAAGCTTGTTTTCACTTGGCATGTTGTAAACACCATATAAAGGTGCGCACCCTGTATCAGCACACAAATCAGACCTCATGTCTAGACAGATCCAATGGCCTGTTGAATTGGCAAGGACACAAAGATGGGAATTAGATGGCCTAAACTTAACCTGCTGCGTTTGTAGGTGTAGGACATTGGTGCATATGCCGGTGCACATATTTATGACCTAACTTCAGTCTTTCTCTGTTTTTCTTAGTGCTTCTCTCTTGTGCCTCTTGCTGTGATTGATTGTTTTGTCTTTGATTCGCTTACTTTAAGTCTCGCGTTGATTATTGTCTCTATTAGAGTGATTAGTGACCTGTGAGGCTGGGGACAAGTGGAATAGATATTCTGTAGGTCCTTCTAACCTAGATATCAATAGGACAGCTGTCTTTGATAGTGATCAGGTGATTCCACTGGAGGTCTGTGAAGCCAGCTGAGGATCTGGAGTGCATGATCTGAGAGGAGAGACGGGGGGACTGCTCAGTGCGGAGAAGGCTTAATGCCTTAGCTGTCCATTGAGTTGTTTTAAGGGCAGGACCAGATGCTTCCTGCAGGAACAAGAGTGAAATGATAAGTGAAAGAGAACACCAGCTGTAACACGGAAGTGTTTCACCACAAGGATGTTGAAATACTAGAGCAGGCTGCCCAGAAGGCTGTACAGCTGCTACCCTTAGTGGCACTCAGAATTCCACTGGGCATGTCCCAGAGCAACTTAGTCCAGTGCAGAAGTTGCCCCACTTAGTAAATCAGACTCTAAAAACCTTCGCCAGCCCAATTTTTTCCTCTTATTCTAGTCTGCACATCTAAAATTTCTACAGAGAAATGAAGCATCAGACAGAAGTATGAGGAAAGAAAACAGGCTAATTCTTAATCCAGAACTGAATCCCTCCCTCTGCCATTTGAAATGGTAAATCATTTCATACAAAACTATGACAATGTCCCATTCCCGAGTCCTATTTATAAAATGCACTGACATTGAAAGAAACTTTCTAGGACAACATCTTTCCCCTTCTCATAACATGTACTCACATCTTTTATGACTTTTCACAGAGGGGCAGCGAGCCCTTACAGAGCTGATTAATTCCACTCCCTGCTCACCAGGAGTAAGTTAGAAGCTGGGATGCAAGCATCTAGCCTAGCAATATCAATTATAGTATCACGATGAGTAATGAGATGAGTAACAGAGGATATCATGGCTTGAAATTCCACCTATCCCAGAGTTGAAAGGTTCAGGGAGATAGTTGCATTTATACTCTAACTTCCCCCATATAGGGACCAGATGGCCTCTAGAATTGATTCCACTGATTTTTCCCCCACTTTTAGATTAATAGGAGATTCTCAAATTAATAGCATGGATTTAGTAGCCTTGTGTTAATAACTTCATCTGACTATAGAGGGTGAACAACAACAGTAAAGACATGGTGCAGTACTGTAGCATAACTGCTTCTGAAAATTTGAGTTGAATTTATATTTATATATTTAAATGTAACTAGTCAGTGGCTTCTGTACTGATAACAATCGCTCAGCGAGATCCTTCTTACGGCCTGTCTCACCCCCCTTCTTCCGATTACTCACTGACATCAATTTCATGCACTTGAGACAAGAATTGCAGCGCTGCCTAGTTGCTGTTGCACTACTAAAATTTTTCTCAAACTTGCCATGAGCATAGTTTCGGGTATCTACACAGGCACATGCTGAGATTTATTTTTCCCCCCTGGTTGGTGGCAGGGAGAGGCACACACTGATGGGAAGCGAGGGACATTTCCCCAGTGACCCTGGTGGGCCCCGATCTGTTCTCTGTTCCATACCTCCAGGAGCCATCCCTCTGTCATTAGCATAAGGCGGACCTAAAAGCATCAACGGATACTTTGGAGAAAGGAGTTTTCTCACAGACTTGTTCTCCCTGTTCTCCTCCACTGCTGGGCATAGCCTAACATACCCAATAAAAATTTACAGTGCAAGAAGAAGGGACCCTCCTTCCTGATAGAAATTACTGTATTCACAGCTAGCTTTTTACTGTGGTTCATATATCACCTGTCAGTCTTCTTCAGCCACACTCAGCTTCTTTCCAGAGACAAGAATCCTCTAACCTATCCTGCCAGCTGACTTCAAGCTGAACTTCAAAAAGGCTCTGTTACCCATTGACTATTCAGCTGTATTGCAGTTCAGCCACTGAAGTCTCCGATTCAACTGCAGTATCAGGAACTATAGAGTCAAGAGTGCGAATTCAAAGCATCGTGCAGGCAGCTCTGCTGCATAAACGTTTGCATGGGGGTGGACATGGGAGAGAGCGTGCACGCATGTGCGAACACACTACCATTGCTAAATTACTTTTTTTTCCCCATAATTTCAATCTGAGACAAATGAAATCCCCCATTCCACCTCCCGCCTCAAAAAATAATCAAAGCTAAATTGATCTCTTAAGTGGATCAATAGAAACTTAACTGAAATGGATTGGGGAGTTTATCAGGCCTGATGCAGTAAAACACTAATAAGATCGCTTCCAATTCACACATATAGGACTAAATTTTCAGCACAAATTGATCTCATTGCCAAGGATGAATGGGAACCTTTAGTAATGGATTAGGGCTGTAAAGCATTCTTCTTCTATACAAGCAGTAGGTTTTCCTCTTATCCTCACTGATTGCATGTTTTTAAGGCTGCCTTTCTTCTCTGCAAAACACTGGATTTCTCTTTCAAGTGCTTATTTGTTTCAGAAAGCAGACTGCCGGGTCACCTGCTGAACCACTTCTCTCTGAATGGTACCTGAGAGAAAGCATACGGAGCAAAATCCTCTTCAAGGCAGAATATACAGGCATCCCTCTTGGCACCCACCTGGCCTTTCCTGCTGCAGTGCGTACATGAGGCTGCAGGTGGAGGGGAGCAGGCTCAGGAGAGGAAGCAGAGGGTAGCTGCAGCAATACTGCACTACCTAAGAGGGGAGACCTGAACTGCATCTCCCATCAGTTCATCAGATCACTGAACAGTCAACGTTTTGGTTACGAGGTTACCCGTGAGAGAGGGGGACAGGCTACCTTTTCTCCTGCTCCTTTAGTATAAATTCCACAACAAGCAGATGGCTGCCTCCATCCCAGAGACAGGCATCAAGACACCTTTTGAAGAACGGTTCTGAGCCACAGAAAGCAGCTGTCTTGCAGTCACATGCAGGGCTTACCTTATCTCTGTGGACTACCCTCCATGGTCAACGAGGAACAACAGGCTCCTCTGGAGGGAGCAACGAGAAAACCTGTCATACTCCAACAGCTGCAAACTGAGACGCATCAGAAGGTGCCAGCATAAAAAAACAGCAAGACCACAGACACAGGGAAAGAAGTGCTCTTGGGGAGCATGCACCAGAGGCACTTATTGTACTTCTAGGAAGGGGCAGTTTCTCTCCCAGGCCTATGGAGATCTTCAGGACTCCCTTTAACTAAATGCTTGGCTTTTAGATAGTTAGCCACAGGTAAAATCAATCCAGCTTTGGAGTCATCAGCTCCACAGTGGTGATGTTAGCTCTTAATCTCATCCTTTTTTATTTCTGGAAGGCTGTTTTGTAATTGAAGTATAACTTTGCTGCACATTGATCAGTGTAAAGGAGAAAAAATTGAGGTGAAAGAGTAAGCAGTCTCCATTTTGTTATCCAGGAGTAAACAAATGTGTGTACAGATGAGGCAGACCTTGCACAGCTTTGCATTTCTCAATCTAAAATAGAGAGGAAAATAAAAGGAATTGACAAGATAAACCTTCTCATGCAATAGAACACGAAAAGACACACTGAAGTATGTAGACAAGGAAACAAACCTAGGTTTTGAGTATGTGCAGTATGGTAACAGAAAGGAGGGACTGTAAGTCCCTGTAAGGATACCATGGTGTGCTGTACAAGGAAGGATGATGCCTACCAAGGAGTACAGATTAATACTGACAATGCCTGATGGAAAGACAACTGAAGACTAAATGCAGTACTCCCAGCACTACCAATTACTAGAAAAAAAAAAAAAACATAATGAAAAACAGACAGGACTGGAAAAAAAAGAAATTAAGGATTCCTCAACCAGAACTTCTGAAAAGAAATTTTCTGAAACACATTAAAATATGACATATTGTAATATATGAGAAAACAAACTAAAATGGAGTTACAATCAATTTTTGAAATAACAGAAACATAAATAAAAGAGCAGCAGTATCATGGTACCCATCAGGCCTGTATTTTGTTAATGAGGAGTAAAGGATTTCTGCAAAATAGGCTGTTAATGTAAAATCCATAACTGTGCCTAGACTTCAGATAGCTGTCTCTGGAATGATAGCCCCTGGTCTGCTCCCAGCACTGCCAAGAATACAGGAATATAAACTGCATCCATCGCACAGATAATAAAAACAAAGTCTATCTCTCTCTTTTTTTTCTTCTTCTCTCCAGAACAAAACCTTTTATTAATGGAAACTTTAATTGCAGGCTCTGCAGGCGAAGATTTCAAAGTGCATCGGTAACACAGCGAGTGCTGTGCACAGGAAACACATTACGCTTTTCAGACAAAAAAAAAATGACTGCATCAAATAAAGCTCCTAAATAAAGGCGCTGAAAGTTTCTCTTAAGACTGAAAATTTAAGCTCAAAATATTTGAAATGAGACACTCTAAATCAGAAACAACCAAAATCTGTCACTGTTTTTTAATGTGTTTTTCTTATTACTTCAAAGACACAACTGTAACCAAAACACTTTGTTCTTTTCACCATCATTTGAACTGCAGTGTTTGTAATGGCTATCCTAGCAAGACAGAAACAATATTTTGTTCCTGTCCTAATCAACCACAGTTGTTTTATTGATGTACTGCTTCGATCGTAGACAAGAGAACTCAAAATAATATTACTTGGGAGCACTTGAATATCAGCTGAGTCTCAGGGAACCGCAATTTGTCATAGATACAATATTCACAAAACAAAAAAAGGAGATGCTATTTTCAAATGAGTCATTAAAAAAAGTGTGCCTGAGTATTAGTGACGAATCTTTCCAGGAAATTAATTTGCACTGGATGCATGTGCACTTAGGAGGCACACAGGGATCCTTGAATCTGATCAGACTGTGTTTTTCTGGCCTTGGGCCTTATGTCACCTCTGTCCTCTGGACTCAAGGTGCTCCATGTAAGCATGTGCTTGAAGGCTTGTAACCGCCTGGCCCACCCGTGAGCTCTTCATGGCTTCTCTTTTCTCCCACTGCCACTCCCTTGTACCATTCTGAAACCAAAACCCATCACCTTTCTTACAGTGCTAGCGCACATGAAAAGAAATGGCTATTTTCTTCCTAGATAGGTTCAGAGAAGGAGAACGTCTTTAAAGGGAAAAGCGTGCAAAGCCAGATCAGGCCGAGAGGTAGAAAATGCCCAGATTTATAATTCGTGTGCTGAAACTAAACGGGGAAATACGGAAGGAAGATCAAAGAATTCAGAAGGCTTATGTGAATGTTCAGTTTGCAGTTGTACAAATGATCAGCTCTGTCCTCTTCTCGGCTGCACGTTAGTCAGTGCAACTTGTCTCAGACATCCTTCCCCTGTCCTCTGCTTTCACTCATCTGCCTTTCCCTGGCAAGGTGAGGCAGAGCTGGCTCCTTGGCAGCCCTCTTCAAGACAAAACTTCTCCCGTTTCTTCTTACAGGTGGTGACTGTGGCTGTATTGCCCTAATGCTCAATTGCAGTCTGTCTCCCTGTTCTCTAGCCTCTTTAAATAAGCCAGCCTTTGCAACTGCCCTCAGGTAATGAGGTTCTTATTTCTTTTTTGAGATGCTCTGTGCTCTCCAGGGAGCTGAAATAATTATCCCCTACGGACAGAGGAGCACAGAAATGCACGTGACACTGGCAGCATTGATACATTCAGTTTTGGGGTCAGTCTATTGTTGCTCAGTACAAAAGGCCTCACAGCTGGCAAGAGTCCGACAGGTTGCGTTTGTCACAAACACCAGTTTCTGGATGGGTCCTAAAAGCCACCTTTATCTCCCAAGTCTTTATTTTCGCTGCTTCAACAGCACCCGTGGGTGCAGCCAGAGCAGAGGCCAGCAGCCTACAGCTTGCTCTGAACAATCGATCCCTCCACCCAGCCAGGGGAAACTATCACAGGCAAATGTTTCCCCAAGAGGCTGTGACCCTCTTAATTCCTGCCCCAGGAACGTGCTGTCCCCAGACCGTGGCAGCACAGCCCTCTCTCTCAGCGCTGGCATCCAAAGAATTGCTTTTAGATGCTGAGACCACCTGTAATTCTGTATTCCCCCATCTCACACACGTTCATATACGCACACCCATCCATTTTTATTAGAGGGAAAAGGTTTTATATAAGTCTGGAGGATTGGGTGTTATTTTTCAAATGTTTGCAGTAGTGCTTCTGAAGCATCCATATTATCTGGCACAAAGAGGAATTTAATGCAAAACCGTATTTCAGTCGCTCTCCCAACACCGCCGCTTCCCTTACAGAAATTGTTTTATTGAATCCGAGTTTTTTTTTAAATGAATTTGGTATTCATGAAAGAACTCAGATTGATAGCTCGGGAAGTGGTGGGCACATTTCCTCACAGAGTCCAGCCCGCAAAACCTGTGTCAGAACCACTGTGAGGAATCCTTGAACAACATCACCTTTTAGTGGGGGTCAGCTGAGTTTTTTTGTTCCCAGTTGGAAAGAAAGATTTCACCTACGTGCCCAACCTGATGCAAGGAAGTATTCCCAGACATTACAGACCTATTCCCAGGCTTGCTTTAAAGGCATGCCTTGAGTGCTGCCTTGAGGCAGCGTAAACACAGAGGGTGACAGATCACACTGTGATCCATGCGACTGATCAGGTGATTTATGACCCAGCAGATCTGATCCTTTCCTTCATCGGTTTACTAAGAAAGGAAATGGTCATATCTTAAGAGCAGTGTTGAAAAATATGGTACACATGAAGATTTTTTTCTGCCCTAGAGTGTTGGAAAAAATCTACCCCAAACCCCTCACGTTCTCAAAGTTTGCAGGAGCATTTATACTTATCCAAGAGCTGCATTTGCACAGACACGCACAGGCGTTTTTCTGTGGGTAAAGATAGGTGCAGATTTGCATCAATAAATAATAATAATAAAAAATAATCAGAATGATCTACGTTATGCTTTTCCAGCAGCTCTCTTTTTCAGTCTTTTCCATCTTCATTTCCATCTAGCTTTGTTCCAAGTTCAAAACAACAAGCCTCCACTTCAGGCACGATTGCATGGTTTGGCAAAATGGTGCCAATAGGACACCCTACCCATAAAGAAGTTTCCATCTTATTCTCACTCATTTATACTAGGGAAGAACAGATTCAGAGAGACCTGCAAGCTGATTGCAGAGAGCTTGAAAGGAGCTCCTAATTATTATTCACTGTTTTATAGATCATTGTTAAAAGCGTTAATTTCAATTATCTAAACGTTTTTCTGGCTTGTATGTCATTTGCAATAAAATTACCAGGGCCAGATTTACTGGTGTACACCATTTGCTGTGTGCAATTCCAACCTCAAGTTTATGGCTGCTTTGTGTTGCTGGAGCAGCACGCTGAGCTCTCTAATGATTCCGGCTTATTGCCTTTTCCCCACACATTCTGTATCAATTTATTATTCCATGGTGGATGGTTATGCGCTTTCTGCAATTTACTTTAGAAATAGTATTAAAAATGAAGTTGACATGCATTAAATAATATTTTATTGATTTTCTTAAACTTGCAACGCAGGAGCGCATCACTGCACAGCTTGCCCTAAACAATACATACATATGTATATATATATAAAACCACATGTGCACTGTAAGAGGAAGCCAAATGAAAGGCATACGTGTTGAACATAAATACATCTCAAATGACATCTTGAAAACCACTGTGAGAAAAAAAGCATCGTGTTGCATCGGCCTGTGTTCTGTATGCTGGCACATTCGTAAGGTAAACGAGACAGTTTCACCATGGGCAGCATCTGAACGAGCTGTGCAGGAAGGGAGAGCAGCCCCACGCTGCTTTCCTGTACCCTCTCCGTTAGGGGAGGTTGCTCTGTTTCCAAACCTATTTTGAGCACAGATTTTGGAGCAGACATCCATAGCCAAGGGCCTCAGAGCAACAAATCACACCCAGATCTGCAGGATTGGTTTCTTTCAGATGCTCCATTTGACAAAGGCCATTTTTTTCTGAGGCGGGAAGAAGGGGATTGTTTGGGTGACCACCTAACCTCACAATGATTTCATTTCTAAACGTAGCAACTCTCAGCAAGCACAGAGATAGGTATTTTATTTCCCACATGTGTCTGTTTTAGATAAAGGCTTTACATTTCCATTTTGGGAAGGAATTTGAAAACAATTTCTGTTTAAAATATGGATGGAAGAATAAAAATGGGTCAAGGTGGATTCAGCACAAGAGATAATTATTAGCATGAGCTACAGCCTGAAGCGTTTTAGAGTACGCATACTGCTGGATAAATATGACACTGGTGCAGCACTGTATGCTATCTTCCCAGCTAGCATGCTTTTCATCATCCAGATGCCTTTGTATGATCTAAAGCAGAGCTGCATGGGACTTGCAATCAAATGCTGTGCTGTCAGTAAGGTGCAATCAATCATCTCTGCCAGGTTGACAGCACAGGATCTGATTTATCCTGCCTCTTTCTGATGCTGATATTTATTATAAAATCAAAGGCAGTCGGAGTTTAGCATCGATACAAACTGCTGGAGCTTTGTTCAAGTAGCGAGCTGCTATATGTGCAACAAGCACCAAATCTCCTGGCGTTTAATGATTCATTTTAAATATATCTGGCCCATGAATTAGCAAACAGAGCCGTGCAATACTAACAGCAGCCAAAAGTAATTTATGAATATTGAATTGCACGGTGCAGTATGTCAAGCAAAAATACAGCGAGAACTCCCTTGGAAGCTTCTTTGCCTGCTGCAGGTTTTTGGTAATCAGAACACAGAAAGCCTGGAATATCCCCCTAAAACTGGATACAAGGAAGTTTTTAGTAAAGCCTTCTGGGTGAGACTCGTGTGGCCACAGCTTGCGATTGTTTTAGGTTTTAAAATTACTGTTATAGCCTGGAGAACTGGTTGTCTATGACATGACAGTTTTCAGATGAGGAAAAATATGAGGCTTAGAAAAAAATTGAAAGTGCATGGGCAAGAATAGCACCCAGCTTAAAATTAAATACAGATGTCTCGAAAAGCTCGCCTGCAGAGGAGGCACTGAAAGGAAATACTCCCAGTGAAAAGCTATTTGTAACCTTCAGCCTGGGTGAATGCGGGAGAGAACACAGGGGAAATCCACAAAAGAATCATCTGCCTGAGTTCATATTTACTCCTCATTTCCTCCCAGGGCACACACACACACGCAGTCCGGAGTACACTGGTCTTTGCACAGTTTCCTGGGCCCTCTGAAAACAGCCATCTGCCTTAAACCGAAGGTCCTGCCCTGGTACTTTTCCATGGTGTGATGTACTGGTACCATGGAAGCTCAAGTTCTTGTGAAGACTCAGTCACTCAGACGTACGAGTCTGTCTGCTGTGCCATGCATACTCATTGATCAGTATCCTTAGAAATCGGCTGGATATCATAATTAAGACAAGCCAACATTGCTAGCAGCAAATTATACATCTACTTTAAATCCTATTACACTGTAATGACTGAGTGGCAAAGAGATATTGGCAGCTAAAGCTGCATCAAATAGCTTTCTTGAGGCACAGCCAATGGCAGAGAGTAAAATTAGAAAAATATCCCATAGCATGGGATATTTTTATAACAAGCAGGGAGGAAAAAAACGCCAAAATTCCTAGGTAACAATGTTAAAACGTTTTGAGTGGGAGTGGTGATTGTAAAAGTCAGCTTATCCCTCAGACTGAGGACTCCAGCTCTCTCCTGTCAGACGGAGCCCTGGGCTCTGCCGAGCATTCCTCTGTAGCCAAAATGTGTTGGCTTCCAGAGCATCCTGCTTTGTGGAGAGGTGCACTCCAAAGGAGGGGAGGGGGTTCCCTCTCGGAGAAGGTCTGGGTGAATTCCTGCGAGCAGGAAAAGGCCTGCAGAAAATCTGAGCAGTGGGGATGTTTTGTATCTTGCACAATGAGGAAGAGAATGAGCTATGCAAGCATAAAACCCATCCCAGCCAGAGTCCTTTTATAATCGTGCTGGATCACCACCAACATGATATTTAGGTAATATCAAAGCTGTGGTTTAGATCGTAATGTTGTAGACATTCCTGTTGCAAGGAATTCAAAGAGAATCCAAACGCGCTCTTGATAAAGTCAAGCCTTTGTTGAGAAAGGTGTTTAATCCATTTGGGTCTCTGCACTTCAAGGAAAAGTATATTTCAAAAGTTCTTTTGAATAGGAAAAAAAAAGAAAGCCAATGTAAACTGAATTGGTGTGCCAATTGTACTCATGCTCCCCAGAAGTTCCTTTGCAAATGACAATAGCAGAAATGAAATTGCACATGGACTAACATGTAGGGGAAAAGATAGAGGCCTCTGAACACCAGCAAGAAATACAACATCAGTTTGCAGGTTTTCTAACACCACGACTGATCAGTTTCTATCTGGATCCTGGAATTTGTCTGATGCTTGAAGCAAAACTTCCAGAGTTACTAAATGTTACAGATAGTCCTTTTTACCCTGTTCCATCTTCTTGTATCAACACAATTAGCTCCCCATCCTGTGGACAGGTTAACTTAACCTTTTTCTTTAGCATATTTGAAACATTCTCAATTGAAGGTTGATTATCCTCTGAAAAAAAAGAACAAAGAATATACATTCGGCTGAAATATTAGAGCTACTTCCAAGAAACATCTTCACAGTACGCTGAGAACTGAAAACTGAACTGGCTACACAGCCAAAGACAGATGAACTTCCTTCTGGAAAAGTTTCTTGGTTTGACTTGGATTCAAATTAGAAAGTGTGGAAAACACAGTGTGTTCTACTCAAAAGAGACAGCTATTGCAATTTGAATTGAATAATAATAAAAAAGAAAGTAATTCTTAGGAGGAAATTGTGACACTCTGTATCGACTGGTTTATATTACAAGCGTTTGTAGTAACTATTTATACTGTTTGCAGTAATTCCAGGTTAATCTCACTTTTGCTTAGCATGCCTACACTAGCCATCCCATCTCCTTCTTAAAGGACAGAACAATAAACGACTGCAGAAATCATCTCATCTACTCTAACCACTGCTCTTCAAAACATTATCACTGAGGTTGGAAAAAACCTGTAAGATCACCTAGTCCAACAATCCACCTACCACCAATATTGCCCACTAACCCATGTTGCTAGGCACCACAGGTATGTGTTTCTTGAACACCTCCAGCGACAAGTGACTCCATCACCTCCCTCAGCAGCCCCTTCCAGCACCTGACCACACTTTTGGAGAAGGAATTGTTCCTAATATCCAACCTGAACCTCCCTTTGTGCAGTGTGGGGCCTCTCATCCTATCACTGTTACCTAGGAGAGGTAGGCCAAGCCCCACCTCACTTTTCAGGTAGTAGTGGAGAACAATAGGGTCCCTCCTGAGCATCCTCTCCTCCAGACTGAACAAGCCCCATTCCCTTAGCTGCTCCTCATAAGTCTCATGCTCCAGACCCTTCAGCAGGTTTGCTGCCCTTCTCTGAACGTGCCACAAGGCCTTGATGTCGTGATCATATGCGTATTTAAATCATATCAGATCAAATGCCTTTGTTACAGTGCATTAGGATTAAAAGGTAACATTTGATATACATAAATGAGAGTAAAAACGAGCAGCAATTTCTGTAAAAAGAGAAATAAGGTACCAGAAACTCACAAAAATAAAGTTCGAAAGGCACGAGAGTTGCTTCACAAACACACACAAACACCTCTAGGAGATATTAGACGTTTGAGAAGTTTATAAAAACGGGTTCTTATAAAACTGGCTCCTTCCCAATAGCCTCTTGAAAGCCAAGGCAGGCTTTGGGGTGGGACAAGGGGCCTGTATAGCAGGCAAGGACGGAGGGCACGTCACACCCACACAGTACTGCGGGCAGGCTGCAGGGGTTGGAGCAGGCCCTGCTGTTGTGATCATGCCTCGGGCCACACAGCAGGCTGGATCAGGGGGAGCAACGTTAGGTCAGGGTTTCTGAGGCTTCAAATGCTGACCCGCTTCTCTCAGAGATGTACTAAACCTCAGATGTATTCTCCACTTGCATAAAGTGTTCATTTCTGCTGCTTTTGGTGAGATTTCTGCCTACGCCCCAGAAGAGCAGTAAGTTCAAAGAAGAAAAAGAGCAGCACCCACCTGAAAACAAAGAAAGAAATGGCTTGACAGGGCCCAGCGGATTAACAGTTGCATGGGCGAGAAAAAACAGCAACACCTTTAAGGATCATTGAATTCTTCACAGAGCTCCCATTGGCATGATCACTTCAGGTCCTAATAAGAAAAATATATAAATCGTATCCATTATCTAGAAGAATTTCCTTTGTGAGAATGAACACAACACCTCCGAAAGTCTTAAAAAGAACTCCACATCTTTTATATATATATATATATAGTTACCTGTTTTCTCTCCTTTTGTGATGATACGCATTGTTTCCATGTTTAATAGAAGACCTTAATACTGACTTTTGTAAGACAATAGAAATCTGATTAGAACATTGTGTGGCGATCGTGTATGCTAAAGAAACTAAAACAGAAATTAGAATCAATAGGCATTTTGAAAAAAAAAATTAGTCCTTTTTATTTTGCAGGTAACATTTTTTCTCCCAAAATATACATCTTCACAAACAGTGAGTCAAAGGATCTCTCTCAGGACAAGTTAAGCCCTTACGTGAGCATAAAATACAGTAAAATACAGTCATTGGGTCAGACTTCAGAAACATTCCTAAACTTTAAAGTCCTCAATGGTAAAAACAACAGAAATAAGGTAACATTCAGTTATACTTACAGAGCCATTTATTTCTACAAATTAACACTGGCTACGTCTAAATGTTCAAGTAATATGGCACAATAAGAGTGAATACACGGAGTTAAGCAGCTGATATGGAAGCCCTGCTGCCCAGAGTATCGCTGTGGAGGAGGCTTTGCTCTGGTGGGATTCCTCAAGCAAGGAGTGTGACAGTTCTGCTCCTGGGGGCAAAAAGCCTTTGGTTCCATGAGAAATGGATGGAGATGGTGTACGCTTAAGGTGCTCCACGCTGACACAGGCCAGAACGTGGGGGGGACAGGGATGGGCAGGAGGATGGCTTCAGAAGTACACTTCTGTCCCATGTGTAAATACCAACTAAAAGCACGCACTGTCAGCACAAAAAAACTAGCTCAAAATGTTTGTCTAAAAGAAGTTTCGAATAACACTTTAAGTTACTGTAAACAGCAAACATTGAATGCAAAAATAGTTTGGAGAATGCTCTCTCTCTTAAATTACCACTCTTCTAGATCACCAGTTATTCCCATTTCCCTACTTCTATGAAATTCCACTATAGAAATACAAGAAAGAAAAACGTTTAGTAGTTTTAAGGTACTTTACACCGTTAAAATGGTAAATATTCTGGATATATACAACACGTACAAAATACAGTCTCCCTTTACTGTAGTGGTCTGGCTATTAGTTGTGCTTTCCTTCCTATTTAGGAAGTCTAATGCTGCTTAGTTACATAAAAGTTTTCATGAAACGTACAATTTGCTAATAGCAAACAGCTCAAAAAGTAGTGCATTCCACATTTAAGCAATATATTCTTAACAGAGTGGTAGAAAACCTTAGTCTTAAGGTCGAGTAGTGTCTGATTAATAATATAAAACTGAATTTGTAAGCATTAAAAAAATTGCTTATCTACATTTTTTTCTCTTAAATGGCAAAATTTCAGCTCATATTTGAGCCAACTCTCAGATCAAACATCATTCTGAAGGTGAATCTTCAATTTAGTTTGATTCTATCAGTCTGGATAGCTTTTCTCTGTTTCAGCTGAGAGAAAACCAGGAAGAAGATGGCAGAGCACCTGTTCCTGGGTGCTTCGAAGCCCAATTAATTGGAGTGTGCTTGAATAAAAAGCCCACAGATTAGATGTGTTCCCAACTCAAATCATCAAATCTGTTGTAGCTTGCCTTACACTTTACTCATAAAACAGTATTGCATTTGTTGCCGTGTCTATACAAAATTCCCATAGATTATAAAACCGGTGACCATTATTCATTTGCTGCTCACAGTAATTATCTAAAACTTGAAAATCACGTTTGCCTGACTGATAAATGCAGGTTCATATGCTTCCAGATATAAAATATTCATATACCAATGGAGATCGGATTCAAATAGAGATTTGAAGGTAATTACTCTGTTACTGTATTTCCCCCACACACACAAAGAAATATTGGCAAAAATAGTCGTAATTTCCAGACTGGTAGAAACTTGAACATGTACGAAACTACGGCCCCTAGGCTAAAATCTACCTGTCCTGCTGGTAGAAATACTAATTCTCAGAAGATGCTTTTATTCGTTATGTTGTACCTTGATCTCGCCACCACAAACACAGTAGAAACCACTGTATTTCTGCATCAACGCACTGGTGCTCCAAGCAAAGACATAAGTTAATTAGGGCTGCCAAACAGAGGAAGAACATTATTAAGTGATACTCAGCAGCTTTATCTCCCCCTTTCCCTAGTGAGAGTAGGTTCTTCACGACAGCAAGTAGGATACATTCTTCACAGTACACCTGACTATTACTTACACAACGATTAAACGTATTTTCAGTGGCAATGCAATAAAAATCCTTGTTTGAAGAACCTACGTTGCATTAAAATATAACACGAACAAAAAAAGAGCAAAGAGCCCTCGTGGCGTAAGTTCCTGCTCTCTACATATAAACCAACCACATTAAAAATCATAATAATAAAATTGCAACATCCTAATATACAGTTCTGGTAACTGACGAACTCAGTATCCATCTCAGCTGTGATTTGTTCCTCCATTTTGCAGAGCACTAAGAGGAGGAAGACATCTCCACACGCTCTTCCTCGGGTTGGAATGAAACATCAAGCCAAAGGCTACATTTTCAGATCGATGCAGATCACGATTTCTGGTCCTCCTCTGACGGGACAACTTCCAAGAGGATTTGCAGTGCTTCAGTTAAAGTGTCTACAAAAATAAAAGCATACACGTGGGATATTTTTTTGGGTGGATGGAGAAGGAAGAAGCAGACAGGAAAACTATCTCATCTGCTACACAGCCTGCTTGCACATAGTGTTCATGAGTTATATGTACCTGGTGCACATATCATTTAAACGCCTGACTAGTTTTTTTGTCTTCTTTAACTATGTGTTCTTTGCCTCTCATCCAATGATATTCATATAAAACAACAACAGAAGGGTATATAGGCATAAACTTGTTCAATAAAGGTATGCATGCATTTAAGGACTGCCGTAAAACACGACCGCTCTCCGCAACTGCTTAGTTTTAACATGGTCGTAATGTTAAAATAAAACTCTGGAAGGATTCAAACAAGTTAATGCAGCTGTGCCAAGTTCTGCCTAACCAAGAAAGGAAACATAACAAAGAAACTACGGAAGAAAGAAAATGATCATAACGCTCCACAGATCTAAGAATGTCACACATATAAAGAAACTGGACATTCTTTGTCACTTTGGACGTATTTCCATCCTGTATGTTTGGTGGTTTCCTTTTTAGAGAACTGATTCATAAATGGTACACTTTGTTTATATATTGAAGAGTAAAAGAGCATTCTTTTACTGCTTCTTTTATTCATCTTTTTCTTATTTTCAGCTAGCAGGATTTATTGCAAGAGAAAGTTCCTGTTTCCCTCTCCAGTACTACTACCTGTCAGTATCTACACGAGCACGGAGTGAGAAGGGTAAAGCAGTGCAGCTCTCACAAGACACGAACCAGAACTGCTTCCTTGCTTTTCTGTCTAACAGACTCCACCATCTTCTGCTCTTCCCGCTGGAGGTCAGCAGCACAGCCTGCCCTAAGACTACGTACTGATGGGTCAAAGAGGCTGAGACTCAACAGGGACTGCATTTTCTTCTTCTCCCTCCTTCCAGCAGTGGGGCCTTCAGATTTGGGCTGTTGTGGAGCTGGGGTGAAGGGCAGGAGGACAGCCAGCAGTGGTAAGCAAGCAGGGGTTCGCCTTGGCTGGCCCACTCCTTCCAGGCTTGAAGATAAGCAAAGGAGTAAAAAGAAACAGACTTCCTGTCAAGCTGAGCTGAAGTGCAACTGTTCTTAGAGAAAGGGCAAGGCAGCAGATAGAGAGCCAAGGCATCTCAAGAGCTGTCTGGGACTTCACTGTCCTGTTGGACTAACCAGGTCCAGCCACCAGCAGCCAGGCCTTACCCCTCCCTGTGGTGGAGGCAGCTGCTGCTCTTCCACCTCCACGCAGTAGTAGCAAATGGAGGAACAATCACACAAGCTTGGGGGTGAGGGGGTTCAGTAGCTTGTTTAGCTGTTTCTGGTTGCAGTATACACAAGGTAAGACAGCATAGGAACATTGCATTCTGAACATCAGTCAGCATCTATACTGTTGGCTTTGAGCAGTGCCTGGATTTACAGGACCACCTTTCCGTTTGTAATGAGACAAAGTATCACGAGTAAAGACACCTTTTGTTTCTGCTTTCAACCCTAATCACCCATTTCAAGTGTAGAAGTCACTGTAAACAAGGCCCAGGGGACAACCTTTACCAAAAAAAGCCCTGAGCTGGTAGCTTTATGAGTCCCACACAAAGCTTGGAAGAGTAAAGAAAGCAGTAATTTTCTGCATATGTATAAGACTGGAAAAAAATCTGCAGCAACACACACTGAGGAAATGTCCTGTGGGTCACAGCATCACACACTCAACAAAGAGAAGAGCAAACAACATATAATCTTGTGCCCTGAGTAAGGGAGCATCATCCTCTTGGTGTTTGTAAATAACCCCAAAGGAGACATTTCATTATATAAACAAAAAATCTCTCTTCTAATATGAGCTCAGGCTATGAAGAAAGCAGCATCCGACTTCTGAAGACCTTCCAATTCAATCCACTGAAAAGAAGCAAAGGTTTTTAAAGCATGAATCTATGGTTGGGTTTTCAACTGAGAAGTCCAACTGGCAGAGTCCCGGTGCAGGTGCCGCATCCTTTTACACATTCATCTGCTTCAAAGAACTTGTTAGACTTGACTTTTTTCATTTTCACATCAGTTGTACAAAAAGCAAGCAAACAAGCAGAGGTCAAATAAAGCCTGGACTAGCTGAAAATGATGTGCCCCAGCACATCTGGTACCACAGCATAATTCCTCTGGAAAAGAACAAAATGTTATTCTCACTGCAAAACACCACCCAGACCCTATCAACCTCTGCAACTCTGAAGTAATCTTTTGTTCAGTGCAGTAATTTGGTAAAGAGAATAGGCAATGTCATTAAGGACGGTCAAAATGTGCTTATCCAGAGAACAAAGACATTCAGCCTTGGTGAGGACTTCTTGGGTAATGCGTACTCATCTTCAGGCTGGGTATTTGAACTCACTACTCCTGGCTGTTCAACATCCCTCTCCTCTGATCATTACAAAACCTACTGTTCATATCCAGACTAATCTTACGTGGGCTGGTCTGAACCCATGGGGTTTTGAAGCATGCTGCAAGGTGCGTCGGCAGAGATGACCAAGTGACATTCACCCCAACAAGGCGACTGCAAGCGGGCACCCATGCCACCAGCACACTGGGCACAGCCTTGCCAGCGGGACACTGTGCTCACACCAACCAGCTCTGACCTCCAGCAGTACTGCACAGAATGCTCTGTTCAAGTCTTAAGTACACTAGACCTATTTTTCCTTCTGTCTGGAAAAATCAGTTATCATCTCAAAGACAGCCACCCTACTGATCTGGCAAAAATGTCCCTTTGGTGAATTGCAATCAATTTTTTCATGTTGCCCATTTACACTGTGTCCAGAATTTCTCTTTCATGCCTAAACTCATTTAATGCATACGGTTTCGAGGCAGGAATAACAATCTCTCAGCTGTGCCTTGACTATTCCTTCCTGTGTCTCACAGAGACAGCTGAAGTGAATTCATCCTCATTCAGTGCCTTTGCAAAATGCACACAGACTATACAGAGAAGCACCCTTAGCTTTTACAAAGACGTGCCAGTTAAATAATGACCCCGTGCTGAATGTTTATGGCTTACTCTGAGGGGTAAAAAAATAAAATAAAATACATATTTAACAAGTAAATCCCCTCTCCACTCCACCTAAAACTGTCAACATCACTTTTCCATCATTACTGTTGTTATTTTGGGAATAATAATTGCAGAGCAAACAAGCTGTTTCACCCACTGCCTAACACCTGCTGCTCTCCCCCCTGAGCCAGCACACTGTGTCCACACACATTACACAGGCACCAGGCCTTCTTTCCAGGAGGAGAATTTTGTGTTATCTGAAAAGCTAGAAGATTTACCTTCATTGTCACAGCTGGCAGAATGAGCTCCACATACACGCAGACTACCTTAAAGAGAACATTTTTTCTCTCATCCCAGTAACGCGGTTCAATACTGGCATCCTGTGGCCAGAGATTCAACTAATTATATTCCAAAACCTCTGAGGCTTCACAGAAAATGCTAAAAATCTCCTGGGTATGATAAGGGAAAATCGCCTAGTCCCTAAATGTCTGTTTGTCTGAGAAATTACAGACAAACAACTATTTAATAAACATCTTTTTGCACACAATTGTTTTCATTCGCTCTGGAATTTTCTGGTCATTCCCAGGATATTTCATGTAATTTACAACATTCCTGATACGAAATTAAGTAGATCAGAAACTGATAGCCTTTAATTAACATCTTTTTAACATAAATATTTTCTGCTCTACTGCCTATGGATCTCTCAGAACGAATTGAGAAACTCATAGATTTTTCAGAAGATGAGGTATAAATACATAGGCTAGATTTTTCTGAGCTGTACGTATGTAAAAACATATAGGTTACAGTGTAATACATATAAATACTGAGATACTCTTATTGTGAGCATCCTTTAATAGAGCAGCACAAAAGGCCACATGGATTTTCAGTTCAGCATCTATATTACAGGACAGTATACACAAAGAAGTATATACACTAAAACTATTTGTAGCTGAAATTTTTCAGGGGTTGATTTTTTTCTTTTGCTGCAGATCTTCTTTCAGTTTCACTTCTCCCCTGTCTCTCGAATATTTTGTCTATATTCTTAATACATTTTTTGAAAACTACCTGCGTTTTGGTAACTTCCTCTTGTGTTCAGTAAGAAAAAAAAGAACAAATGATTACGATATCTTTCTTACTGAAATGCTCCAAATAACCCTTCTCAAGAACATCAAAACTTTCCCAAATGCTTTTATAAACACTCAGAAAGGGCATTAAAAATGATTCTCTGGTGTATTTCACATGTCACGTGGGAAGCTGTTTGTTGCAAAGCACAGAAACAATTTCCAAGGAGGCATGTCAGGTATGGTGTGTTTTTCCCTCATTTTGTTGGAAGCCATCCTCAACGACGACACAGCCCCACCAAACCTGCCCCATTTTCACACATTCCTCAGCAGTACACAGATCTGTGGTGCTGACAGGGAGCACCAAGCCCATCCTGTCATCACAACTGTGACATTTAAGTGTCCAAACCAACCCTGCTATGAGTGAAATACGCTCTCTAACAGTGTAGAAGAGAGGGAGATTGGATTTAGAAGGGATCACGAGGCTGTAGGGGCAAGGAGGGGAAAAAGAAGCAGGAAGAGAGGCATGCAGGCATTTGAAGCCACTCTCTGCTGAAGAATAGGCTTGATGTAAACATCTCTGTTTAGTTAGCTGACATTGATTGTAACCAACACTACAGCACACTCCACAAAGCAACTTGCATTGTCATGCCCTGAGCAGAGCAGCCAAGGGAATCGATCACAAGGATTTCACAATACCCCCAGCCCTGAGAAATTTCTGGAGTCGGATCAAGGAGGGGAGCCCCTCAGGGACTTACCTAAGAGCTTTCTGAACCACTTTGGTTTTTTGTCCCATACGATAAAGAGGTAGTAGGCAGGAACTCCAGTCAGGGTTATTGTGAATCCAATCCCTGTATTGACTGGGTCGGAGTAAAGTGACAGTGCAACCATGAAGAGGCAGGTGAAGGAAAACAATGCTGGAATAAATAGAGGCACCTGGAATACAACCACACAAAGAACCATTACTTGGCATTGACCTTGCTGTTGAATGATAATGGTATTTAATGTTCCATGAAATGTAAACCAGATAAAACTCAGCAGTACAGGACAGTCCTGGAGAAACGCGGGTCTCTCTAGAACAGGCACACAAAATGCCACTGACTGCAGGAACCAAACTAAGCCAAGTGCAGTAAGCACCACAGAAGTCTTTTAATTACACACACTAAAACACTAGAGTGTTTTATGCCCTTTAAAATGTAAGGGCTGTAAATATGTTACATTACAAAATTCCTTTCTCTAATCCTCCAGTAGATAAGCAAGCAGCACTAACTGCAGTAAAGATTTCCTCTTTGATAATTACCTATTAGAAAACATTTTAAAACACAACACGGAGCTCGAGCCACCTTTTAAAACTATTAAGAAGGTATTGATTTTCTTCCTAAGGTAAAAATCAAAATCTGGCGGGAAGAGAGCAAATTAAACACCCATTTGGCTACAGATAAAGATATTTGATAGCATTATATGCAACTGATAGCTTCTGGAAAAGCACTTTTCTGACAGTATGACTGGTAGCATTATCAGCATCACTGTTGAAAGTACAAAAACCCAGCAATATCAAATTAATTATCTCAATTGTAAAGAATGCTGCTACAATCACTACGTTACCACCCCTCTGCACCATAGCTTGTGAAATGTTTGGTGTAATGGAGAATTGGAGAATTCCCCAGAGACTATTTTCTTCCTTTCATGCCTTGAAACATTACTGTTCCTCTTTTCTGCACTGTCAAAGCTTTTTTTTTTTTTTTTTAAATCAAAGCAAAACGGGCTGTGCTGTTGACCTTCTTATTTGCTGTTCTGCCTGCAAGAATGTGGCAGTGCACATTCTGAGTCCTTCATGACATAGATTTCTTAGGAATACATAAACACGGCTTATACCTGGCACGAATTCTGGTGGAAAAGTTACTCAAATCTTTATCAAAATATAGATTTAACTGAGGACTAGATGACTAGCCCCAGTATTTGGAGTTTGAAGCTTATGCAAGTGCACCAGACTGGAGGTATTTTCACTCAACTTGGCGGAGCACGAAGACCTTAGCTTGCCTCACACTGCCTCAACACGACAGGTAAAACTGAGCAAACACCTTGCCTTTTGCACAGCAAGCTCAATCGCTCCCCTACAGCCACGGGGGAATTAATAAAAATTGTCTTTCAGAAGAGAGCTCAGCCAGGGTAGCACTGGCGAACTTGAAGGAAAACACGAGGAGACTCCTCAATGTAAAAGACCATTTTCTATTAACTCTTGCTTTTTCTCAAAAGAGGCTTTTTACTTCAGCAAGTGCTGCTTTGCTAGCTGACCAGACAATAGACACAAGGGAGAAAAATTCATGTAGAACAGCATAGAGAGGAGGTTACCTTGAAAGGACGAGGCATATCAGGACGTTTATATCTGAGATAAATCAAGCCAGCGACTACCAGTCCAATAAAAAGCCACCTGGCAAAACTGAGGAAATTCAGGAGGCTGTAGAGATCCCCACTGAATAACATTATCATTGTGAGAGGGTGCTGCAAAAGAAATTCAGAGCATGAGAGGCTTTTAATGGTTCGATCTCTATTATTTTACAGCAGTGAAGACAAATCTTACCACGGGGAGAGGCAACAGCATCTCACCCAGAGACACACGAGGGCCACAGCCTTCGAGCCTGCCAGTTCACACGGCCAGATGTTTGATCAGTGCCTAGCAGTCCCCTGGGATCGTGTTTAATCAATATTATCTGCCCTGGCTGACCGCATGTGAGCCAGACACGCCTGTCCCCAGTGATCCAGACAGATACACAGGTACCACAACACGTGTACATCCTGTGCTCTGTTCTCTCAGGACCTGCCCACCACTCCTCTGCTTACTCATGACAAAAACAGGGGATCTCAACAAAGGGAGCACGTTAGGGATTGGCTACGCACCATGGGATGCTGGCTGGGCACACGAGGCTGACACCAGCTTGTATCTGCAGCATGCCTTGTGGGCTCACAGGGAGTAGCCTTACTGCACACTGGAAATGCAAACATTTCCAAGCAGAGAGAAGCATCTAGCTGTCACTCAAGAGGTTGCTGAACAGCAAGAAGGGGAGACAACAGCAAAATAAATATATTTCTTCATTAACTGGGTGCTTTAAGGTAAAAGGTATCTGTGAGATGGGTGAAAGCTTATGCATAAACCAGAGTGTTATACCTCGAGTTAGATGATTAGGCTACATGGATCTGCTTCAGCATTATCTCTGGATAAAACCAGAACATCTGTAGCTTGGACCATCTATAAAGGGTAGTCCACACTTCCCATACAAGACCTCTATACCTGCAATGACAGCCCTTGCATTCAGGGATGAAGACACCCACAAGGGTCACTACTGTGCTATTACTCAGATAAAGAGAATGTCCTAGTGGTGTCAGTCCCTCTAGGTTTACAATAGGGCAACAGCTGGGCTAAATCTTTATATAAAGAACATCTGCATTGGGGATCTAGAGTCACAGTCTATGTTTGTTTTTTTTTAAAGCAGTGAGAGCTGTGCGGATTTGAAATCAGAAGGATCAATATTTCAAATATGGGTATCTGGCTTCCAAATTCTAATGACTTACAAAGCACTTGGTTCTTTACTCATAGATATTAAGCAAACTTCTTCTCTGTAAAGGTCAAAGGAAATTTTCCCACTGAATTATACTGGGCAAAAATTCTTCTAGATAGACTTAGTCCCTAGAAGAAATCTCATCTATGGGAGTGATATTGCAACAAAGGGTCACGACCAGTGAAAGAGAGCTAAGGGGAACAAAACCAGGCTGCATGGTTCCTTGGAATTGTTACGTACACATGTATCAAATATTAGGAGATATGAAACATGCAAATATCTTAATTCCTAAACATTTGCTGTTGGGTTTTTTGGGTGGGGTTGTTTGTTTTTTGGGGGTTTTGGTTTGGTTTAGTTTTATTGGCAGGCCTCAAACGCTGAACGTGCACATTTTCTCAGTTTCTCCTCAGGACCTCTCTCCTTTTGTGCAGCATGTAGAGCTTGACAGAAGAAATAAAAGAAGAAAATGCTAAAATGCAGACTATTGATGCAGAACATATCCTGCAACTACTTTGCTTGCACTAAGGCAAGAAAAACATAATCCCTGAATGAAAACCATCTTCATATGGGAATCTGACTTTTTTTTTTAAAGGAGATCAATCTACTAGCAATGGGACCAGATGCAACAGAAGAAAACATTTTTCAGAAAAAAAAAATACATATATATATATATATATTAGTATATTCAGGGCATTTCATTCCACAGAAAAAGTCAGTACAATTTACCTGATGATTATGAATACTTCAGCCCAAAGAAATAAAATGCAAAGTAAACGTTCAATTAAGATGAATTCCGTTAAGACTTTTCACCATCATTATGTCATCTAGTTTTGCAGACTTGGATGCCTACAGCTGCATGGGCATATATAAGATTCAATACTTCAGCTGGCACTTCAGAAGTGAGCTCATAGACATGTCTAGCAAAAAAAAACTGATTTAAATTCCACTACAAGCAACTGATCTCGCTAGTGTACACTCATATGTACACACGTCTCCTGCTGTAGTTAGAACTCCCCCAGATGCAGAGGTCTGTCCAAACACATTACATTCATGGGTCCCAATAGAGTGGCTGAACACCCACAGCCATGAACAAGTCTGCAAGTTAAGTGGAAATCTACTTGGCACTATGCAAATGGGTGTGAAGTTTCTATTTTGACATTTTGTCCTAACATTTTACTACACAAATTAGCCTGCAATGCAAACACACGGCCAACATTTAGCTCTGCCTCTATGTCAGAAGGCAGTAAAAGATTTCCACTGTTATACTGATGTTTCTCCTCAGACGATTCTCAGACTATTGCCTAGGCACACATACTCTCATTTTTTAATCACCACTACACCACACTGCTGAAGGTTCCCTTTCCATTATCCTAGTGCATAATTGTTTGCATTTTTCAGTGTAAGGTGCTATAATGAGCTCTTAGGGTGCCCCCAGACACCAGTGTTTAGCTGCACTTTCCGTTAAATGAAGACCTTTTTTTGTTTGTTTGTTTAACCAGAATTTGTCTCTCTGAAAAGGAGCTAGCTCATCTCTAGCAGATCCTTAGAAAAAAAAGGGCAATAAGACATGAATTCGGTTCCAGTAATAGGCAGTGAGGCGCTACCAGCAAGATAGAAAGGAGGAGATGATAGAGTAAGAACAACTCCCAAATCTCATTCTTCTCTTTACTGTCCTCTGCCCTGCCCAAAGCCCGCATATACATTAATAAAAGAGACTCAAGCAGTGCCCAAATTCTGTTCGAACCCTCCAGAGCAAGCCTGTAATATGAATTCTTGTGCAGGAACATTTGTTTGTATGATTTACCAAAACAATGACAGCTGGCAGAGGAGTGTGCTTGCGGACATGAATCATGGAGAGAATTTCCGGAAGGTGACCCTCACGGGAGGCAACGAAGAACATCCTGGTGGGAAATAAATGTGGACAGACTTTAAATGTGCTCATTACTGTGACCAGGCAAAGCAGCTCATGAAAGTCACACAACCCAGCGGCACTTCTTAGGCTCCTTTGAGGTATTCAGAATGAAAAGAGTAGCGGGAGAGGCCCATAAGCAGAAATCAAAGTAATCTCTGTTTGTGTCCCCCCCTTATCTTACACTGTGATCAGTGTTTAGAAGTAATGTTTTCCCTCCAATTTACCTCCTTCACATGAAACAAAACAGCCATTAGAGAAGTGCTACACTCAAAGGGATCCGTTTCTAAACTGTTCAAAGGGTTTTAGCAGTGATACTAAACTCAACTGGAACAAAGTCAGAAGGGGGGAAAAACACACTTCATAAACTTTTCAGTCATTTTCAATTTCCTACTTAAGGAATGAGTCCTTTTCTTCCTTCTGCTTGCTTCCTTACTTTCAGTGCGTATCCTATGCCCTTCACGTCCAGTAATATGAACATGTGCTTACCTGGAGACCGCAAAAATGCCGCCATTCATGGATCCAAAGCAGGAGAGAGCAACAAACACGGGTACAGCTAAAGAAAAGCTTCCCATCAACCGTTCAGCAAAGGTCTGTCGGAGAAGAAAAAAACATACCATGACCTCATAAAACATGAAAGCAATTTGACTTTATTAACAAATTATTAATAAGCATTTTAATTTTGTTTATAACCGACTTTGCTTCCCTCACTGAAACTTATCCTGTGCATTTGTGACCCCTCCCTCTCGACACAAGACCACTGCAGATGAGGTCTTCCACTCTTACTTCTGACTGCCCGCGGCAGGCCCTCAGCTGAGGCACTGCTGTCGACGTGGTGACCTTGACCTTGTCATTTCAGATCATTATGCCTCCAAAAAGAAGACCTGCTCTGAAGAGATCCAATTCTGAACTCCACAGCTGGTATTTCTTTTCATAACCGTAAGTTTCCTTAGCTGATGCTACCCAACACTGCGTTCCACCCAGTCACACTTTTTTGTTCAAGGTCACTGAAAGAGCCTTACTTGGTGTTTGGGGCACCACAGGAGATCTGCACAATTTTCTGGAGATCTGCAAAATGTGTGGGTTTTTTTCCTACATCTCCCAGGAGCTACAGAATTGGCCATTTTTTAAATGACACGTCAATTGAAAAAGTCACAGGCAGTGTCGCTACTGTAAAGTAAATGGAAATTTTTATTTCCTCATTGCAAGTCCGATATCATAGATAAAAATCAGTGTCATCACCACAATTCAGCAAGACCAATCACAGCAATATTTCCAAGCCTTGCAGCTCCTTTCCAAATAAGCTCCAGTATTCACAGCAACCCCCTTACTAAGTACCCACGATACACAATGCGCAGAGTCAGCGTTACTGCTTCCTGCTACACTAAACAGGCTAGACCCCCCACTTTCTCAAGTATCTGTATATTCTTCTTTCCAGGAGTTCAGCCCACGATTCAGTAAATTTTTTTCTAGTTAAGTACATATTGGACAATTCAAGTCCTGTTGACTTTGTTATATCAAGGAACTAGATTAAGGTCTAATGTTACTATTACATATGCTATGACCTTAAATGCAATCCCACTCACCAGACAATAATCAGACAAAGTTCACCTGGTTGCTACTCTGTTGTGTAAAAGAGAAGCCATACAAAGCATGATTGGCTGTGTCCCCATCCAACTTTTTTTTTCCCCTGGAAATAAGAATATATTGACAAACACAACTGCAGCAGGGATATAGCTTTGTATTTTTCTTCTGTAACTTACCACTGCTACAGCTTTTGAAAGCAGCAATTCCCCAGCACTGATTGTAGTGAAATAAGCCACGTTTGTTAACACATAGCCAACTGTGACGATAATCATTGAAATGCATATTGCGAGGGGTATGTTTCTGAAATACACAAGGTAGCTCATTATTTTGCAATCTGGTTGCTATCTCCTGAACATGAAACAAAAAAAAAAACCGTAAGAAGCAGCCACTAATGATGGTGAGTGCATTTTCTGGTGATCCCGCAATACCAAAATTAGAAACTACCAGTGAAAGTAACACGTCCAAACAAAACCATCTAGACAAAGTAGTCAGTTTTATAACAAAGAGGTGAGACACCTTTCTGAGGGAGGAATCCTTTGGGGATCCCAAGAGGTCTTGGTTTCATATCTCCCATGCAAGACGCATTCCATGTTTTCCTTTCAGCCCAACAGTAAAGCAGCAAGTCTTAATGCTGGAACCAGCAATAGCACAGATGACGTGGACTGGGTGACCCTGCACACTTTGTATGTCAGGAGAGCACCTGCAGTGCCATTTCCAACAGGAGCCCAAGGTGGCCATTGCTTTCCAGACCTGGCAACACACCTGGGGGTGGTTGAAACCTTCCCCTGTGTGCCAAGACATCTAGCCCATCTGCCCACTTCTCTCTGTGCAATTCTCCCCTCGCACACCTCACCACACCTCTGTTCTCCCCCTCGTTTTTCAGGGATACATGAGGGCAGAGTGAAGCACAGAAATAAGAATGGCACAAATTTGTGCCATTCCTTACTATTTGTATTGATCAGCACAAAACCACTGACATTTTAGCCAAAAAAAAAAACCAGTAACACAAATAATAAATAGTACGTCCTCCCAGTCAGCAAAATAGAAAAGCAGAATTATTTCTGTTTTAAAGAAGAAAAATAGAGGCATAAGCAACGTACATTGAATTTATCCAAAGCACACTGTAGGCAAATGATCAGGTTAGGAAGACAAACCAGATGTTTCAAGCATACTCAAGTTTCTTTCCACTTGATGCCATCGCTAGGCTGAGATGATATCTGCACGAAACCAATAAGAGATTCAGATCAGAAACCAGTGCCAGGTCCTTTGATCCTGAGGCCATGGGGTGCAATTTGAAAGACCCAGTGCATGCACTTCCCCAGCGCTGAGCCGAGAGCCGCACAGCCAGTTCCCCTTGGGTACCTATGCCAAGGTGTTGGAGAGGTGTTATGGCTGCTACAACAAGCAAACATTGCCGTGAAGGTCACCTCCTAGCTAGAAGTAAGAAGTGGGAATTGTGGTGTACCAGAAGAGGTCGCAAGTACAGTGCAAAAGGACTACTGTATTTACCTAAAGGAGAAGGCCGTTTGAAAGCCAGTACTAAGATGGATTATTTTCACGTATTTTTTCCCCTAAAGAAACACAGCGGGGTCAAAATTTAATGATCTTCTTCACTCCTTGTCCTTACTTCTCAGAGAAACCCTTGCCATTACTATGTCTGAATAAAGCTGAAAAGAAGCTCTAAACTGAATACATAAGTAAAGCAGGGTAGCATCACAGTTGCACGTCATGTCTGCCATAGCAATCACGGTGCAAACCCCTGTAGCTAACCCAGATACACAAGATCACACTGTACTGCAGTATCAAATCTAGGCAGACATGATACCAGTGCTATCTCAGGCCCATGCTCTCAGGTAAAGAAGATGGAAGGAATCAGTTTGCCAGTGCGCACTTGTTAACGATGGAGCAGGCCATGGCAAAGACCAGCATACAAGGGTTACAGCAAGCAGGTAGATCAGAAGTGCTTTACTGACAGAAAAAAAAATACAAATAAAAATAAAAAAACCACACCAATTTACCTGCTCAAGAAATGCTGCAGAACTGTGCGTTCTTAACACAGCTGTGCAAAGTTTTTGCGGCTCGGTTGCCAGATGTTACCAGCTTGGTGATGTTTCCAACTTGATCTTCGTATAAATCAAACTAAATCTACTTAGCATCTAATTCCAGGTAGGAATACACGGTTTCGAGCCTTCTCAAAAAAGGCATATTAACGATATCTTTTGCACCACAAACACTCCAACCATGGTGGTGTTGAATAAGTCAGTGCTCACTCCAGCCTTAAAAACTGCATCTAACCAGAACCGGCAAACTTGCATTATTTTCACAAATGGCATCTGAGTTACTGCAGCACACTGCATGTCAAACTTAACAAACTACATCCATTCTAACCATTTCCAAAATCCATACTCTCTTCTGTCTTAAATCCCAGTCTCATTTCCTCTAAAATAAAATGGCAGTCTGAAATAAGGGCAAAAAAGTCACTCGCCTCCAAATGTGAACGTTCCCAGCACAGGGTCCGCCGTGCTGAGCAGCACTACCCCATGCTGATAGTAACTGCAGGGGTGAGGAAGACAGCATGGTTTGCTTCTCAGTGATACTTCAGATTAACACTTGGATCTTGACTCACCTGAAGACACAGAGAGATGGGTACGAACACTTTGTAATGCTGCTACGTGAGAGCTTTGATTGTTTCTTTCCTATCCTTCCAACTGAAGAGGCCGTTTCCAATCTGCAGCAGGACACCATCAAAATCACTGCTACAACTACAGGCACTACACTGGGGTAAAAACTGTAATGTCATTAGCACTGAGGATCAATGTAGTGGTTTTCTTGTATGTTGTCTGCTCTCCTAGGCTTCCAAATCCTCTCTCAGGAAAGATCAGGCCCAAGACTATTCTCCATTAAATTACCTCTAGATAGATTTCACCTTTTCAGTTCTCTGTCCTGTGAGCCAAATGCAACACAAGGTGCTAGCAAGCCAGTAAGTCACGTTTCTGATACACTGTGAATTCATAACTGCCATACAGCTAGACAACAGTTCTGGACTACAGCAAGTCAGAAAATTCAAGGAAGAAAGTATTTCTCACTTCTGAATGAAGTTTTTCATTCACTGAAGCTAACACTTTTGACAGGAAACCTAACCATTTCAGTATGACATTTCTTTGGAAAAAAAAGTCTTAGAGCCAAGACAAAATTCTTGTCCAGCCCAGAAAGACCTCAGGATGGTCTATGGCTTAAAAACCACAGCATTAAGTTCAGACACAGAAGACTGACATATTTGTTTTGTATAAAGCTGACCCAGGACTTGAACTTACACTGAAGTGGTCACCGGTTACTGCAGGGCAGCATTTTCCTTTTGCATTTCATCTTGGAGTAAAATCTCAGTGTATTTCAAAATCAAGAGAAATCATTCCCAAGGTAGCTGTTTTTCTGAGAAGAACTCCAAGTGCGGATGCCAGCCTCAAGCCTACACCATGCCTTGGAACTGGCCTGTGTGTTACCAGCAGGACAGCTTTCAGGTAGGCTGCTCCTCTGATAGTTCAAAGAAAATCAGTATCAAAAGGAAGGAATTCTGGGGAGACCTGAGCCGGGAAAATATTGATAATGTCACTACAAGCCTTTTTCAAATCAGATGAGATTTGGACAGCGAAGGAAGTTTTTAAATAGTAATTAAAAGCGAACTGAATCTCTGCACATTTTCAGATTCACCACCCCTAGCTACTATTCAAAGCCAAACCTTCCCTTCCTGCCCTGTATACAAAGCAATTGTGATGAAGGATCACAACAGCTTAAGCACAGATCACATCTGCCTTTTGCTCTCGAGAACGGAAGTCACGGAGGCATCCACTGTCACCAAGAAATCCAGCATTAGCCATACAGCCAGTCCCACCTGTGACTGTGCGGGGCTGAAACACATCGCTGTGTATTGCCGAGCTGTGCTTTAGGGCCTGGAAACAAATTCTCTCCTTCTCAAGTCTGAAAGGACCCCAGAACCGGGGCACGGGTTCAGTCAATCAAGATATCCGCTGCGGTTTGGGCTTGACCGCAAGTGTTGCAGAACCATAGATCTTCTGATAATCTGCTCTGGCACCGCACCACCTCACACACACATTTTGGAGAGAAACGCACAGAGAAGATTGAGTAAGAAGGAAAAAAAAAAAATGTGGGGGAAAAAAGAAAAGAAATCACAAGTGAGAACCTGGGGATAAGAAGAATAATGTCAATAAATCAGCTGAGGAACATTCCCAGAAGTTTACAGCTCATAGCTCAGCTTAATGACAAATTTTATAACAACAAACAGTAAGTGCTAAGAGCTGTGACCGCTGCAGAATGATCTTTCTATGAGACGACAAGCACACCGCCAAAATATGCCCCACAGATTCAGCTGAGGTCACAAGTACCAAATACATTGTCACCGCATCCCATGCTGTTTAGAGGCCATGACAAAATCATTTCCCTGGATGCACTTTAAATCTCAGTTTTACAAACACTTGGTCTGAGGTGGCTGCCCTAGAAAAAAAACTGCATTGATGGGACCCGGTCAGGAAACGTCAGTAAGAGGGTCTCAACAAATGAAATAATTGCTGGTAAAGTCAGATTTGATCTACCACATCTCCACTGCATTGTGGAAATTGTGAATTTATGCAAAATTTAAAAGAAGGAGAGTGGAAAAGTCCTAATTCCAGGAAAGGATTTGGTTTTCATGAGCACGAGCCCATATATTCTGCATTTCTTTAGTCAGAAATTTACAACCACAGGAGTTTCAAGATCCTTCTCAAAAGTTCCCTTGTGCAATAATTTATTCACCATTTGCAATCTGTTAAGCAATTTTCCAAATGAACTGTTCCCAGATTTTGGCACTCCTAAAATCTAATCATCCATCGTCAGTCCATAGGGCCAAAGCTTGGTGGAATAAGTCACAAGTGCAGATTCACCCAAATACATCCCAATACTGGGAAAAAAAAAAATAACCACATACAGTATGGAATGCAGCAAAGACAATCATGGTAATGTAACGTTTCCAGGACTTCAGTGCAAGAGAAGAACGTGTACAGGCTTGGTAAATGCTGTGTACTGGCACCTGACCTACATCTCCATGCATTCCCAGGTGGTCGTTCTTTGATCAATGGCAACCCTGAATCCTGGGCAACACAGCAGCAGCATCTGACATAAGCTTTCTTGTATTTTCACGTGAAAAGCAGTGCCTACAAGACATCCCGTCACGCTGAAGGGGTCACATGGTTCTCAACACATCGGCGTGGGGAAAAATTACAACCTCACACCCATCGGTTACAAGAAAGGGAGTAAAAGGAAGATGCAGAACATAAATAGAGGCCACCTCCCAGGACAGAATCGAAGGCAGGAATACAGATGCAGATCATGACAGCACATCTTGAGTCCATGCACCTGTAAAGGCTAACACGGTTCTTAGCAATGAGTGGTTTGAGAATCTAACTCTTATTATTTTCTTTCTTGCATTGCTCCCTGCATCTCTCCCCTCACTGCCTCCCCAGTATGCCCCAGCCTTCTGTTCCAGGCTGGAACTGCTGCCAGTGGGCTTGCAGTGCGGCCACTATTAAATTATGTGACTGTATCTTCTTTTGATTTCAATTTTCCAGGGGAGAAATGAAAAAGGAGAGAGTGGCTATTAAGCAGCAGTCTCATCTCTGTTGCTGAGATGCCAGTCGAAGGGCTTCCGTCTCCGTTCTGATGCCCTGGTTCTGTACCTCTGACATCTGCAGAGATGCAACAGCACGACATCGGGATAATAAGAGTGAAGAATCAAGCTGCAGTCTGCATTTAAAGCCCGTCTCACTTTCCATCACCTTGCAAGAGAAGAAAAGGGTTTCTGCTGCGTCTAATTACTTGCTTTCTTCCTGGTGTTTGACTTCACAGGTTTGGATTATAATTGGTTACAGTTCATAAAAGGGGTCTTCTATGGCCAGCTGACTTTGAGGGGTCAAACTGTGATGTAAGTGTGCTGGGAAGGGCAGGAGATTGTATTAACTTCTCAGATGCTTTCAGTGCCCTTTCCAGCAGGGTTTCCTAAAACGTTAATTAGCATAAATACCCTCTTGACTAAAACTTAAGACTCGGAAAAGTACCAATTGTACAGAATAACACTGTTCTCCATTACACTTTATTCCAGCCAACGTGGCAACAGCCCTGGAGAGCTTAAGGGTAACTGTTACACTAGCGGTGCGATTTCCTTCCTTTTAATAGGGATTTGAACTTGGCTGCAGTCATAGCACATACCCACTCAGGCTATGGTGAGCCAAATCTCACCAGAGTGCAGAAGTTGTTGATATCAACGCCCAAGTCCTAACTTGCTAAGCCGAGATCTTTTACAAAATACTTCTCTTCGAAGAGCAGAATCAATTCATCTGAAAATTGGACTGCCAGCTAAGGAGACATTGGACATTCAGGCAGGATCCTGAATCCTTTCCCATGGAGCGGATAGCATTCCTATTCGTCCCAAGGAAAACCAGTACAACGCAGCAGGTGTTAAAGATGACAGCAAAATCCACAAATTACTTTTGAGATGACAACACTAAATATTAGATACGCTGGGGCTCTGCTTAGCTATACACATTCCCTTTACAGTGAGCATTAAGTATTCTTAACCAAGAAATGAGTAGAAGAGGAAAAAAAAAAAACAGAGCTGCTAGCATGATAGGGAATGCAAATAAAACAGGGCCTAAATATTAAGAAATATGTATCTAAAAAAAGAAATAAAATAGACTTGAAATCTAAGATAAAAATTATCCTCCCGTGACTTCTCACTCAGCTCTTTGATAAACCATCTCCATATATCCCTTGAGTGCCAGTATCTAGCATCTCTAGATTGCTCCATTTGCAATCCTACTGTACAAAGTTTATGACTGTTTCCAAGAGATGCATAAATAAACAGACCTGGCTTCTATTTTGCACTGTAGCTTGACCCTAAATCACATCCTTCTGGAGGATCTACAGGTCCAAAGGATCTGAGCTGGTTTTTCTTTCTCGTTGTAATACAGGTTGCTCCACCCCTGCATAGACCAGGTTTGCCCCCTGGGAGCTCAGCACTGGAGGAAAGTCAGGCGCCTAAAAAACCTGGCAGCAGCTGATTTCAGCCCAAAATGACTGTGAAGATCCTCAGACCTTCCATGGGTGGCAGCTGCTCAGCTTTAGAGACAGCATCAGTAATCTAGGGTACATCAAGGAAGGTGTGCCTTAGGTTGGACCCGTAATTTAAACAGTGTCAGCCACTCTCTTCTACAAAAGCTTGTCTCTTAAAGGAAAGTCTAGACTCAGAGAATTGAAACACAAATATATTGTCACCGCTGTGCTCTCAATCATGACTTTGATAAATGACTTCCTTGTTCCCTATCAAGTGTCAGTATTTTGACATGCTCTGTTTATTTTACCAGTGGGAAACTTTCATGTACTCTAGAAAGTTTGGAACCTTTTCCACTTGAGGCCAAAAAACTCAGACTTTCTTTGTATTGCTTAGCTCATATTCAGCCAGGAGATGAACGGAGCACCTCTGCTCTTTCACACACTCCGGCTCCGTATTTCCTTCTGAGGCCTATTTACCAGCAGTGCTTACAGCCCTGCCAGTCACAGAGGTTATGATGAGAAGCAATAGTAAATCACAGTGCTTGCTTGGAGGCAAGGGAGCTATAACCACCAACCTGACACGAGATGCTAAAAATAAAACACCATCCGGGACTATCATTTCCATCGCCGCATACGGAAATGAAGGGGAGTGGAGCAGAGCAGCACTTCCAGGCTCTCCCTCCAACCTGCATTATCTAGTGCAGGATCTCAGCTCTAACTTCCTCTTAACTGTCCCACACAGAAACGTATCTCACTGCCAGACTTAAAATAAATGTAATAAGAAGGGTGTCAAGAGATAATTGCCCATTATAAGTAGTTTTATCTATTACAGGAGGTTGTCCTGGAAGTCTGAAATTATTCAACCTCTGAGCACCTGATTTATGATTGGGGTCGACTTTCCCCAGGCAGAATCACTTACAGCAGGAATGGAGGAGTCTCCTGAAGCTCCCTGCACATTTCCCAGCCTGAGGAGCTGTGGTCCTACAAAGCCATTTCCCATAAAGCACCAGGAGCAGCACGCAAAGCTGGCGGTAGCTAGAGCGGGATTTAGCAGTGCAAACAAGGCACTCGAGATGAGCAGATCAGGCCCCATAGCTCAGAAAGCTAAGCCAGCAGGGAGCAGCCACCAAGTAACAGGAATGTTAATGCCAAGAAAGAGATTATGGTGCTGGCAACTGGATTCCCACTAAAAACACCTGTTGCAGCACCCTTCCCATGCGGGTACCCAAGCAATTGCAGGTAGCGGGGCTCAGGTGGAAGCAAAGCACTGCCTTGCTCTGTATGTACTCCTATTGTCTATACAGAGGACATATGTCTCTGATTTATGGAACAGTAAACGGCAAAGCGACACTGTGAGTAATGCAAGGGAAAGGGTCGGCGCGTTTGCTATCATTCTGGAAACGAACCACTGGGGTTCAGAGCCTGTGACAAGCAGCCTGCATACCAAGCACCTCGCCCAGCTCCTGGTGCGGGTACAGGAGGGAACGCTGCCCCCAGTCCAGCATCTGAGCCGCTAATGAAGCACTGCCATTAGCATATTAATGACGCCTTAGGGAGCAGCAGAAGACAAACGCTGAGGAGCACAGAGGAGTGGTGGGAGGAGCGTGCGTCTGCATGTGTGCCTCTGAAAGGAATCGGATTTTTCATACTTGTTGAATCCCCTGACATTTAATTTTGAGCAGGAGAATTTCCACAATGCCAAAGATCATGAAGGAACAATTTGCTGCTGTATGTTACCATTGATATTTTGGCGTGAATGGAAATTGCGCCGTTCGGTGATGAAAAGAACAGCTACTTGTAATAAGGAGCACCATGGAAACTGAAATATCATTTACCAAGGCAGGCCCTTCTGCTGAAGGAATTCAAAATGAGAAAAATGACAACTGCGGGTGCCTTGCAGCATTAGAATTTTAAAGCTGTAGAAGGGTTTAAATGAAATTAAAAGGAGAGCTCTTAACAATGCCGCAGCGCCAAGCAGGGGCTGTCCAGCAGACAGATAGTTCACTATGCAGTAAGTAAGGAGATGAGGCTCCAGCTAACAACAGCCCAGCACACCCAGACGTGGGCCAGCACAATGAAACAACTCCACAAAATGATGCAGTTCTGACACAGAAATGAAATGCATACAATTCCAAGTGTGAGCTGAAATGTGCCTTTGCTGAGTGTAGTAACCGAAGGCACCTGAACAGACTTCAAACGGGAATATCTAGTTTTCTATTTTATTAGCTTTATTGTTTCTCACTAAAAATTCATAATAATTTAACTATAACCGCATGCATAAGAGAAGAAAAGCACATGCATGCAAAATTTTCAAAAGCAATGGTAAAGCTGGATTTTCATTTTCTGCGTCCAAGCTGAGACTCTCCAGTCTAAGCCTTAAAGGCTTACATTTACAGTGTAAGGTATTGAGAGTACATAAGGGATAAAGTAAAGTCAAGGCATTAAAATCCTTCTGAAAAACCTGCTCTTTCAAGGTATTTCAAATCAGATCGTGACATGAAGTAGACAGAATTATTCCTTTACAGTGATCTTGGACAGTACGGTCAGTGAGGCTTAAGGATATTTTTAAGACTGATCTTTGCTATTGCACACTGTCCAATGTACCTCCTGACAATAAGATGCTACTCTTTCAAGTTGAAATCTTAAAGTGACAGTGGTCTTTTTTTCAGACCTTACTACGTTGTCTCTTAGTCTCACTCAATATCAACCCGTTAAAAAGCTGTGTAATGCTGCCACCAAGAAGCCCGGTGCTCTGGCACTCCACAGAACACTGGCCAGCACCAACCTCTCTGTCTCTCTGACATTTACACCAAAAAGCAAGCCTAGAAAAAAACACCTTAGGCCCACAAGAAGCTCATTCTGCAATGAAGTTTTACCCAAGGAAATGCCGTTTCACGATCTTTGTGGGTAAATATTTACACTCATCTGCCCTCATTTAGCAGCTGTTTTTGTTGTTGCTGTCGTTCTGTAGTAAGTAAATGTGAAAAAAGAGAAGCACTTGTCCCTCCTTCATGATAGAATGAGCCCGACTCTTTCTTCACTAAAATAATCCCAACAGAAGTTAAATCTCCTGTCATACCGGAGTGCTGCTATTCTCTGTTCTCATCACCTATGGTGGGAGTTTCTCCATGGCTGTTAGATCTGTTCAAATGATGACATAAAAAACTGTTCTTCTAAAGGACACTTCATTCCACGATACTTCAAAAATTAAATACTGTTTTTATATGCTCCATACTTCTTGCAATGAAGAAAACATAATGACAAGGTGAAGATGCAAATAACAGCACTTGCTCAACAAGTGCTACGAGTGAATGAGGACTGGCATAATAGACCACAGCAGTGCAACTTTTAAAATGTAGATTATTCACTCCGCAGATCCTCTGAAGCCATTATAGTCTTACATAAATCCACTTACTTTACAGTTCATGGACACAGGCTACACTGTAATTTAAATGATTGAAAACTCTTACAGGATGTTAGTTAACCATTTCCTTCACTTAAGTAAAATATCACTGTCACTGCATATTTAAATTACCAGCATGCACAAAGCCAAATATCACAATACAAGCTACACAGTAAGCGATCCACTTCCAAAATATCAGCAAACCCATGGGCATTCACACAAAACAGCTACCACGTAGGGAAGCAGTGCACAGAGGAACATGAATCTCAACAGTCACTGAGTACGAGGAGCCTACAGCCTCCTCTGATGGAAATTCTGCCATCACGCCGAGTGGGAGACATTCATCTATAGGAAAGATACACAAAGCCAAATGGTCGTTTTGACACAACTGCAATATAACTTAAATACAAGTCAGCAATTCCACTGCTCATTAAAGTTGAACAGATAAGGCAGCCCCATTAAATTTCAAATCCAAAGACGACAGTGTTAAGTGTTGAGTAAGTTGCTCTGCTAGCTGACATAAGTGAAATATACATTGTTTCTCACGTATGATGATACCATTGCTATTGATGCTTTGACTAGGCTGTTCTAGAGGATAAATACTCTTGATGACATGGTACATGGTAATTACAGACTGCGCCGTTCTTCTCATGCACCTGCAGACAATAAGGAACATACTATCCTCGTCATTTTAGTACTTATTTCCTTTATTTGTGTTTCATTCTGCAACTTGTTTTATACAAACAGAAAAAAATATGCTACTGCACTTTCAGTCAGTTGCTGGAATCAGCCTATAGAAGTTTTAGATAGTGCTCTAGTAAAAGGTTGCCATTAATGGCATACGAGAGGCTGCTGATTCTAACACAACACTGGCCACTGTCTTAGGGCTCCACACCTTATCATTTCTGAGGCTCAGCATTAAAGGGTAAGGGGAACAAGGGGGGCACAAAGCAACTCGCTCAGTTCTGCAACAAGGAAAAGCTGTATCAGGCACAGAACATCAAGCTGAATTAACCCAGCAGTCTCTGCTGTATGTAATTACCCTTAGGTAGCAGGTGTTAGCTTGCTTCTGCAAATAACAGGAAGAGCAGTTGTTAGTCTAGGTCATGGGTTTCCTCTTATCTATGCATATCTACATAGTAATACCCAAGAGCAAAAAGAGAGTTGGAGAGTTGCAGAACTACACTCCATATCAAAGGGCAGGCTCTAAAACATGCCAAGTACCCATATGCTTTGTTACCTTATCCAGCTGCCAGTCTCAAGTGCAACCTGACAGCTGTTATCAGCTGGCACGATCAAAGTTTTCCTATATGGCACTAGTACACAAACATGCAGGTCATCACAGCTGAATGAAAAACTGGTTCCCAAACCAGTAATTCTTAGATAGCCAAGGCACTCGTCGATTTGGGCTGGAATGTTTGACGTTAACAAATCACATCGCTATGCTGTAGCTGACTCTGTAAGTCTATAGACTTAAGTATATCTGATTCCTTCCGGGACACCGTTTGGTTTTGTCCAGTTAGCTGATGTGGTGAGTTTATTCACCTTCATATCTACCATAAATGCACTGCCCCCTCACCTATTCTCTGGTGAACTGTGTCAGGCCGCTAAGACAAACCTGCTTCAGAGCCGCATAAAATGAACAAAAAGGGCCCACAAAAGTCCAGGGCCTTCACTAGCTTAAACCTGAGTCATGATCTCTCCAGTAAAACAGAACAGGTTTTACAGCTTTAGAGCTTTAAGACTGCATCAGTCTTGCAAGTGGTTTTTATTCCTGCAACGGCAAGTGGCTTTTATTCCTGCAATGAATATTCTGCAGAACTGCTCTGAGTTCCCACGTGCCATCGTCCTCCTGTACATGCACAGCTGTGGATCTGGAGTTGTGTGTCCCTCACTGAAAGAGATGTTCCAATAGGCTTGTGTGTATTTTGGGTGCTGAAGTGGGGAAAATGAAAAAAAACACAAGGCAGCGGAAACTCAGAAAGCTGCGTTGTTTAGTTGTTACATTACACGAGCCTGCTGTTAAAGCAGATTAGGACATTGCCAACTACCCAGGGAGATTGTGAATAAACATTTGTTTTACTTCTCTAGCAGGGCTGATTCACAGTAACAATGATTCACATAAACAAACAGAGAAGGCAAAAAGCAAAGCAAACACACCTTGCACTCAGCAGGTTATCACATCAGCATGCCAAGTGGGCCGCCAGGGCTTGGAGCAGGCAACCTGCTCTGCAGCAATGAGACACGGGGCAACGCAAACACAGCACGGCCACAGCAACAGCCACCTCCCAGAGCTGATGCAAACGGGGTCACGTACCATGTTATTAAGCTCAGAGACACCAAAACTTTGTGAAACTCCTGGGAAAAGAGCAAAGCTCTTGGAGGTTCCTGGGGCTCGCCTTCTAGCACGGGGAGGAGAGGTCCAACAGCTGAGCTCCTTGGGTTCTGCTTCCTCCAAAGAGCTCAGCAGAGGATGAGAGGCCTGGCTGAGAGCTCACCTCTTCAGTATCCACTGCCATGTGGATATCTGCCCCAGGGCAATAGCTTCAACCTCTGCCCGGTCTCAACACATTACATCCTCAGCATCAAACTTAAAGGGAAAGTCACTTGTTAAAATCAAAACGCCACAATATCTTCACCCCCCCCCCCCCCCCNGACTGCAAATAATCTTCAGAAAGTTTTTACTATTTCCAGAATTCTGAGAGAATTTGTCTTAAGCCACAGAACCTATGTAAACATGAACAAATCGAGCAAAGGATGGATTCTGAACCATTTCCTTAATGTAGGTGATGCCTCAGCAGAAAGATGGTCATATCACCCCCCTCACACCCCAGAGAAGCACAGCCACCACCAGTTGTGTCAGCATGGCAGCACGGCCTTGACCTCCCCAAATATCTTCCATCTTCTCTTTTTCCTTCCATCCTCCAATGATGTTTGCTCAGTATCTCTGACTTCTCAAGCAGCTGACTACTTTTCCAATTTCATTGCTAAAACCATTTACAATATCTTTATTGCATTCTAAAAACATAAAAGGGATTAGAATTGGATACTACATCAGACAATTAGGAGAAAGTGAATAGAAATTGCACTATTAATTTCAATACAAATATCCACAGCTAAAAGACAGCACTGCAGTACCAAACCCTATGTCTACAACATTCATCTTTGTTCCTCTTCTATTTTGCCAATCACCCTTCCTTAAGCATCCATGTGCTCTAAGTTAGCTGTGACTGTTTGAAATGCTCACACTAGGAAAACGAAGCAGAACAAGTGAACAGAAAAGACAACTATGCTTTCTTTTATTATGACCTCAAAGCTTAAGCTGTCAAAGTTACATCTCCCAGCCCTGAATATTTCCACAGCTGTCACCTCGACTTTTGTGTGAGTAGGAGCATTTCGTACCAGGAATATAAATGTTAGAAGAGGTAATTATACAAGTGACCTTGCCTTTCTTCATTCAATAGTGAATTATTAGTCTTCCCAACTGCAATTTTATGAGACGTCCTTATTGCCTTAATTAATGATCAAGGTATATCTTTGAAGCCTTTACAGACACCACAGATTACATCAGTCTCGTTTCTCATTTACACTTCCTGACCTGTCACAGGTAGCTCTAACGAAGTGCAAGCAGAACACAGAAAGACTTGAAGTCACCTGAACCAGTTCAAACACTAAACTGGTGTTTAGAAAGCAGCCATAAATTACACAGCTACCAGGGCCTGAAAACGGCAGGCAAAGCTCACTTCTGCCCCTCATGGCATGCAGTTGCCCCAAAGGACTCAGCACTCTTATAAGCACCATTAAAGATGGGCTGGGGAAAGAAAAAGAAACACACAAGGGAAAAGGAAAAAGAAATAGCAGTATTTGTTGAATGCATTTTACACACACATTCCTAGGCGTTACAGATGGTGAGAGCACCCATGAGGTCACTCCCTAACTAAATGTACAAGGGAAATGTGCATGCTCTGGAAAGCAGTGCACTCATGCAGCAGCTACCTACAGCTGCCTGCAGAGGGGACAGTGCCCAGTGAAATAGGCAGCCTGTGTTATCCCTGCTGCTGAAGCCCTTTCTCCCTCTGAACCCTATTCCACGTGGCAGGTGAGTTGATGCCATGAGTCATCCTCCCAGTCCTTCCACCAACTGCTTGCACTGTTCAGGTGAATTCCGAGCACCACTCACACAAAGTGCCTATGTCAGAGACAAAGCAGAGGATCCAGCCTGGCAGAGTCTTTGTGTATGTGGTGTTGATCACTGCAGGCTCATATAGCATGGCACATCCTGTTTTCCAGGTGTGCTCCCTGTTTCCTCTCTCTTCACTGCTATCCAGAAGGCAACGCCACATCCCTAGGGCAAGGGACACTGAGGTGTGGTAGGAGAAATTTGCATTCAACAGGCTCAAATGGGGAAAAACAAAATTAAAGGGCTGAATTCAATTGCTATACTACATATAGTAGGTACTGTGCTGAAATACTTGAAAATTGCAGCACTGCAAGACTATAGGGTAACTCATGTTACCCAATCTAAAAATCTAGTTCAGTGCAATTGAAGATTAAAAAGAAAAATCACTTGGATTTTCATTTGGGTCACCAATCTCAATTCCATCCTAACCTTCTCCCTTTTTTAATTCAAGCTACCAACAACTGCAGTCACAGTTTCCCTTCTTCACTCCAGGTGGTTGAAAGTACTCTGGGGATTCGGTGACTCCCACCAAACCCCACCACAGACACCCCCCAAGCACGGCTCACAAGCACACTGCAGCCCTTCAGACATTTGTACATCTCATAAATTGCTTAATTGCATCCACCCTCAGAGAAGTAACAGCTTGTGAAGGCTAGGCCATCTACAGCAGGTCTCCTGGAGGGGGG
>VXAB01012130.1:43643-180789 GCA_013399175.1 Odontophorus gujanensis
AGCTGAAGGCAGAACTCAGCTGAACCTACCACAGCATCTGCTGCTCCAGTATGGACTACTTCTTCCAGATCCTTTCATTTGTGATTCTAAAATCTCCGCTCACTCACGTGTGGTACTGCACAGCAATATGTCCCGAAGGAAGTCTGGCTGCTTTTATAAAAGAGCATTATTCCTCATTGATTTGCTGCCATTCCCACTAGGAATTAGGAAGCAATTGCAAGAAAATCTTCCTGACTTCAATACTACCATGCCTAAGCTGACATCACAGCTGGCCAAGCGGCTTTTTCAGTCCCCCACACTCTGCAATTAGCTTAGAATCCAAGCTGCCCCAAACCATCAGCAAAAATTAGCTGGAATCAGCTACAAATTAAGTAATAATTACTCCTTTCTAATGACGAATTGTATTTATGAAGCATATCATGTCACGGCTAACGACTGCATTGCCTCCCACATCATATCTTGTCAGGCATTTCTCAGCCTGATGCTGTCTGTACCTGGAGCCTTTGGGTATTACACATTGGGAAGGTTGGCAGGAGCCAGGGGCTGAGCACCCACTGCAGCCTGCACAGGCTGCCAGGCTGAGCCACAGGCAACGCACACCCAGCCCTCGACCTGAGCTTCACGAGCACCATCAATACATGGCACATAGCAGTACAGATACTTCAGAAATCAGGACAAAAGGATCAAGTTATATGCCTAATATTCCAATCTAGATGTTTACTGAAAAAATAAGAAAGGATGATAAATAGGAGCAAAGTAACTCAGAATATGTGGGTCCCACTCTAGGAGAATCTCCAGCTCGCAGCACAAGAAGGAACATCAAAAGATTAATCTGAGTAGAAAAATGCAAAGATTTGTTTTCACACTGAGATTTCAGAAATCTGAACCCATCTAAAAACATGCATCCAAGACTGAAAAGCTTCAGAAATGAATTATCAGCCTTTTATAAGAAACTATAATGAACAAGTTGATGATGTGAGGCACGCAAGCAGTAAGCAGTTAATAAGCTTAGAGAAAGAGCAAACGTAAAAGCAAGTTCATTTTATCAAGACCAATTTAATGCCGGAGAACTAGCTCCCCTGTGATCTAATAATGATCTCTTTCTCCCTCACAAAAACACACAAATGCTACTGAATCACAGACTTTATTAAATTCTTTTTTATACACTTCACGAATAGCAAAACCCATTCTTGACTCTGCGTAAGTAGAATATTTGGTCTGGTAAACTGTTTTCTGCATTCAGGAGATTCACTTCCCCCATTAAAGGTCTTTATGGGTCTGAAGGCTGTGAATCTAACATTTACCCCAGACACAGGGCATGGCTAAGCTCTGGAAAGTGAGGTCAGATTCACTGGTGTTCAGAATCCTTGTCTTCTGAGATGCTTAGCAGAGAACTGATGGCATTTAGGCAGCTTGCTATGGTGTTAGGTGTAGGGAAAATTAGAAAGAGTAAGATTTCAGAATCAGAGTCACAGAATTGTAGGGGTTGGAAGGGACTGCTAGAGTTCATCGAGTCCAACCCAGTTCCCATGCACATTTGTGCAGAACTTCCTATGCCTCAGTTTGTGGCCCTTTCCCCTTGTCCTATCACCAGACGCCACTGAGAAAGTCCAGCCTCGTCCCTTTGCCTCCCACTCCTTAGATATTTATAGATGTGGATCAGATCCCCTCTGAGTCTTCTTTTTCAAGGCTGAACAGCCCCAGGGCTCTCAGCCCTTCCTCATAAGGGAGGTGTTCAACACCCTTTACCGTCTTTGTAGCCCTCCACTGGACTCTTTCAAGGAGACAGTGACACATAAGTAGCTGGAGAGTTTTAAATAGAATATTCTCATTCTACGATGGAGAGTAAATATTCAAAGAGAAAAATAACTCAATACACAAGTAATGTGCTGACCTGACTTTCACATTAAGGTAATCTGATGAATTCACATGAGCAAATGGGCTTTGCAAAATAGCTGAAAGATTAGCATTTGTCTCTCCTGATTATCTCCAGATGTAATCCTATAATTTGTGCACTGAATGTTTGGCACCGTGGCCTGACGTGAACAAAACAACTTGCAGTGAAATGCATCTTGTATGAGTAAATGGAACAGAATAACACAAGAAAGGTTTCAATCTCCAAGTGTTATATAAAGGCAGGATATCTGAATCCAGCTTCAGACTTCAAAGGATTTGTGCTTATACTCAGCTACTTTGTGAGAAAGCTCATCCAAAGTTTATTTGAAAAAAAGGTTGTAGCCCCATGGGGTAAACCCTTGGGTGCTCGTTGCTGTCAGGTCTGTGTACCTACATGCTCCCTTGTTCCAATGATACCACATGAGCCTTACAGAACTGTGTCCTAAAGAAGCCACACACAAGGCTTAATCCACCTGCTAAAGCCTTCAGATCAGGCAGGAGATATAGTTTTAAATCCAAAGTTAGTTTTCGGGTTCCCCACAGCCCATGATGAATCTCAACTTCGGAACAACATACATACTCCCAAACTGCAGCCTGGACACGGTGCCTCTCACCCTGTAAGCCAGATAGAAACAGAAAAGAGGAAGAAAGTAGGGAAACAGGAGAAGAAAAAAAGTGAAGCAACCCAGCCTTCATTTTCTAAGCAAGCCTGTGCCTGACCAGATCTCTCCTGAGTCCCTGTTTGGCGCTTTTAACTACATTGCCTTTCTTTCCCAAATAAAAAGCAGTGCTGAAGTGGGTTACAAATTTACAGACAGGATAGCTGGAGGGAGGTCAGTCACAGGCTCCATCTGTTTTCTGGTTCCTAAGATTATAATCATCAACATCGTGCCTCAGAATAGAGCTTGGCATTAAATTATAAGATAACATGAGTGAACAGAGAAGCAGAGAGGTAGCAGTGGCTTGCGTCCTCTCTATTAACATTTTAACTAGTTTCCCTTTTGATTACTGGATGCATCACACACGTGGAGTAACTACTGGTAGTTTAGACTGGTGGTGAGCAGCAGCACAATTCAAGCTCCTGATACTGATACTGGAAGGGGAGGTGCAATCCTAAATGTTTAGCGCCAAAATCAGACAGCTACAAACAAGGGGACCGGGGGAGTTTTAGTGTCTCAGCCACAGTTCTCCTCCCACCCACCTGCATCCCTACGGTGCTCGGACACCCTGAAAAAACCTCACTCGGTCCTCCTAGATGCCAAGTGTGACTTTCAACTTTAATTAATATAAATGGGCGGCACACTTTAGATTAATTAGACACGACGCTCACATTATTTAAATCCAATATAAAAACAGATTACAGCAAACATTTTGAAACCCTGATTTTACAAAATGTCTAATGACATCAAGCCTTGGTGACTTGCTATACATCTACTGTTTCTTGGTTCCTCAGAAAAGAAGGAATAAATGAAGTGAGAAGAACGCTGGAAAAATCTAATAGACAAACTGACTAATCTCAGACCCCAAGGTCATAGCAAAGCAATTCATTTCTTGGCTTTTCAACAGCACAAGACATGATTTATCAATCTGAGACCAGGCTTATAAACACTATACATCTCAATAATATGTTCTTTGCACTGTGTAACTTTTTAAACAATGATAGATTGCTTGGGCTGGACCAAAGTTATTTTACAAACAGAAATAGAATTTTTGTAAATTAAATAGCACAACAGGGAGGGGAAAAAAAAATAAAAAGAGAGATGATAGCAGATTTGCTTAACTGTAACTGCTAAGGAATCTAACTTTTTGCTGTAAAGTATTTTCAGGCTCCACGTCCTTTAAACATCTCCCGGTCATCATTTTATGCAACTGAAATTGAAGACTACTAAAGCAAAAAGATTTCCAGAGTCCAACAGCACTAACAAAAAAATTACATTGCCAAAGAAAAAATAGGTATTGGGGTACCAGAAGGACTGTGAATCAACATCTCCAGTTGCCCATTTGATTGCAGACTTCCCTCAAGTCATTAATGAGTTCAAGTCTTAGTTTCCTTTCTCTTAAACTGAAGTAATATTTTCGCTCTTCTGCCAAGAGCCTAATCTTTATAACATGAAGCCTTCAGGCTCATCATTTGCTCACACCGAGGACGTGGCTCATGAATTTTTTAAGGCAGGGCTCTCTTTGGCCAGCACCTGACATGAGCTGGCCCCAACTTTGACGAGGCTCCGAAGGCAGCGCTGTAATGTAAAACACTCCTGTACCATTTCCTCCTCTGCAGCTCATCAAATTTCCTGACAAAGTCGAGCCCAGCCTCAGAGCCTGCTCCACCTGCAAAGGGAGGAAGGAAGTGCCGGCCAGGCACCTGCTGCTTCTAGGGTCTTGATTGAAATAACTTGGTCTGTTTCTTGGAAATACAGAACAGAGGCTCAAGAATACAGATGAGCTCAAAACTACGTATAAGGAATGAGTCTGAAAGTTCAACACGCTTGATTTCCAGTCCTCTAAATTTACAGCTCCAGGCAACACAGCTCCTGTCAATTTTCAGGTGACAAATACTCTTTCAGAGGCCTGGCTTTTCTTTCACTCACTTATTATTTAGACAATACGATATGACCTCAGCCCGAGTAGGGCTGATCCTTATAATGTAAGAAAATCAAAAAGATCAAAGCCGTGCATGATGTGGCTGCATGAGGTTATGGTAGGGAAGCTCTGCCTCAGGGATTAGTCAGATTCCATTTCAAACAGCGATCGCTATTGAGCCAGCACGCATATGCAAAGCATGATTTTAAAAAGTAAAAGTAAAAAAGGAATGTGTTATTACATTTCAACGTTGTTCCACTTACTCATGTTAATAAAGTTATTTCAGGCCCCTTTTAAAAATACTGCACATTAAAGAAGCTGAGTGCTGCAACCACAGCTCGCAGTGGAACAAACACCGACTTGGTGTTGCTTCAGGGCCCTCTGGCACTGATCAGGGGAAGCTCTTTAACAGAAAGGAATAAAAGAAATAAGTTTAGGCTTAAAAATGAGACATCAAAAGGGGGTTTAGCAGGAAACAGAAACAGCTGCTTTTACATCTTATGATAGCTCGCGCTATATTAATGCCCTTTTTAGTGTACAAAAGAAGAGACGGTACCATTTCCAAAGTGAGAATCACCGCTGCTTCAAAAGTCTGGAAAGACAGCAACAGCATTCACTTTCAAGTTGTTTTCTTTCCTTTCTCATTTTCCCTTCTGTAACTTATAGGGCTCTTCCTTTCTGCTTGGCTCATTTCCACTCTCTCTGTCCAGGATTTCATATCACCAAGGTATCTCGGTGCCTCAGGCCTGTAATATTTTATCCTACTTACACACCTAACTCAGCAATTTACTGTGCCTAGGCAGAGTGCTGCACCCACACAGACTCTCAGGCCCTCAGGAGCCCTTTCTCCCCAAACATCCCCTCTGCCATAGCCCAAGGGCAACTTTCCTCTGGCTAAGGTTAAGAACACCCTCTCCCCCTTCCTCTCTCCCACCCCACTGCCCTTCCACAGGCATTTGCTACACTCCAGCAAGCTTCCTGGTGCTGCCAACAAAGAAATCCCTATCTGGAAAACTGCACCATCTAAAAGATGACCCAGCAGATGTTTGCATCTTCCTGTGCGTTTTATGATATAATTGAGGACTCTGGTGCCTCTCTCTCACTCCATAACACAAGCAGGCAGAGGGAGCCCAGGACTTCCCCAGAATAAAGGAGCATTTCTGCATTCCCACTCATGTCAGGGCACTGCTGCCCTCCCAACCCTCTCAGCACGTTTCCCTGCACGTTCGCAGCAGGAGGGGATGGCTCAGGCTGATTGCCCAAGCTCCCTCTGCCTGTTACTCTAAAGCTGCTGCACACCTGGAAACAGGCAACTGTGACTGATTCTCTGACAAACATTTACCTTGGCATGCACAGTGAGGAAGGAACCCTCGTGTTCACCTCTGTCGCTGTAAGCAATTTGCATCCCTAACACTGACAAATATTACAAATTGCACACCTGGAGCTGTTACAAGCCCCAAGCGGCTCAAGGCTGCACTTCTTCCCTTTCAAAAGCACCTGGAGTATCACCACAGCACCGTGTGTGATCTTTAACACAAGGAACACTACAAGAGCGAGAGGAAAGCCAGCATCTTAGCTCAAAATAGATTATAAAAATGCCTTTGACACTGATCAGTGGCTCACATAATGCCTCTATGCAACTGGTTTTGGCTTGGTTGGGTGTTTTTGTTTTTTTGACATTTGCAGGTGGCAAATGGATGCAAAGTGTCCCCACTGTTTCATTTCACTGTTCTGGGTGAATCCCCATTTCCAGTTCTCTCCCAGCAGAGCAGGCAAGGAGACACTTGCCCTGTCCCCACCTGCCAATTACTAAACAGCATGTACAAGCCCAGCCTTCTCCACTGTTTATTCGTCCTGGTTCCCAGAGGTTGTGACCTCTATCATCATCTCCAAATACAACCCAACAAGCAGAGTGATGCAGGGAAGCCATTTGTGACAGCACCGCACAGGAGAAAGGGAGCTGGTTTTCCAGGGCTGCTCAGGAGGTAATCAATTCAGGTGGGCAAGGCCAGCCCTGCTTTGATGAGGGGGGCAGGGCAGCAATGCCTTTCTTTCCTAAGCAGCAAAGGGCAACATGATCAAAAAGATACCACTCCTCTAACGCAATCCACATGAAAGAAAAAGGCAACACAAACCAAACTAGCTCTAACAAAAATCACCAATAATTTCAGTCAACCATCATACAGCTGTCAGGGCTGCAGAGACGTGTACCTGTATGAAAAGTCCCAAAAGGTGGTAGGCATGTGTATGTTTAAAACTGTTGTACAGTACTGATTGTAACCATATGACAATTCATAATTTATACTGCATCTAGCGAATGCTTTGATTCCATCACCAAGACTGACCCCCAAGCTATCTCCCAGAATTTCCTGAAGTGGACTTGGACCAGAATCACTCAGCTTGTTTAATTTAGTTGCACATTTCTTTGGAAATCAGTCTGCCATAGAAGCAATTTTTTAAAAGGGTAGAAATCCACGGGTCTGCCTCGTTTAACTTTATAAAGTACACAGATTCCTGGTAGTTAAACCCAGATTTGCTGTGTCCTCTAACCCGATTCCCTGTGTGTGGCAGGATGGGAGGTGTCAGCCAGCTGCTTGACACCGAGCCAAGTGACTTGGGTTTTACCAAAGCAAAACTTCTAAAAAGGTGTTCTGTCTGAATGGAAGACTAACGATGAAACATCCAATGTTTACACAGGTATTTGTTCTAATGATTCGTCAACCCTGTTAAATATTAATGCTATTTCCACCTGCATTTGTCTGGTTTCAGCTCCCAGTCATAAATGCCTTGGTATACACATTCTTATCGCACAGAAGAGCCTGTTAACACCCAAGACCTCTCAAAGACACTGAGACAATAGAAATCTGTCAGCCTTTCTGTCACCCTCATGTTTAACATCTCTTTATATACATATATATATAATTATTTTTACTTCTCTCAGGAAAATACTGAGTAGCACCAGGCTCAGCTTAGACTTTGAAGAAGCCACCTATAAAGCCCTTCAGGATGCACCCCACTCATGGCTGTCTGTTGTTTTTTGATTTTACACATCTCAGACGTACAGCTCTACATGAGCATACAGTGCTGGAGATCTTTGAGTTATTTGGTACACAGCCATGTGTCCCATTTAAAAATAAGTAAATAAATTACATCTATCGGGTCATTTTAAATCAAGTAAATAGTTGTTTTTCCCTTAAGTAACTGAATTTGATGTGGCAAGACATGTTTTCTCTAATTGAAGAGAAGATTAATATTGTTTTACTATTGGCCACTTCCACCGAGATGCATCTATCAAAACAGATCTGCCAAGTCAAGCTGTCCATAGCAGGAAAGCTTTCCTTTGCACATTTTGCAGACAGGCGCTGTGAGAGATCTCATCTCTGGTTTGAGACAGACTCCCACCAATACTCCATGTTAGGCTTAATTGGATGGGATGCTGTTCTGTGCACATTCAAGCTCCTGCAACTTAGAGACATCTAAAGCAAGAAGAACTAAGTATTGGATTAATATTTAAACATAGCAAAACTGCCAAATATTGCAGCAGATAAGTTTCTCGGGCAAAATTTCCCTGACAGGATACCAGTAACTTTCACTGAAAGGAGCCACTGATAGTTACTCGTATCCTGAGGGGGAGATCGGAGCCCTGGAGGGCTGCTTAGTTTTCTGCTCTCCGCACACATGAAAGCAGAACACATAATAAGGTCACAACAGGCCAAAAATAGCAAATCTTCAAGTACTTGCAATTCAAACGGATATCAGATCTGCTGGAAAGTAAGCAATTTGACCAGCATGCAGAATTTCTCAAGATCACTACTTTCACAGCGTTCTGTATTTTACAAATACTCTTCAAAAGTTAAATAAATAAATAAATAAATAAAGTACCTACTTTTCAGGGTTTTCCACTTCTTCAGTAACAAAATTGAGGTAAAACCTAGGAAAGAGGCATAAGCACATCATGAGGCCTTGGTAGATTTTGATTCTGTTTTTAATTCACAGAGAATCAAGAAGGTGCATTCAGTTAAGCAGTGCTGTTAATTCCACCAGACGCCTCACACTCAGGAAGGGAATTATCAGAAAAGACAGCAAAGTAGAAAAAAAAGACAAGGGCCATGTTGTGTCACTGTGGGATGAAATCACATCTTTTCCCCAGACACAATTCACCAACCATGCTCACCCCAACGCTACACAAATACACCTGAAGACGTGCACCCCTAAGTCTTCCGCCATGTTGTGATCCAGCGTGAAATTCCACAGAACTGGGTCTGCCATCTTGTTCAGCCACTTCAGCATTTGTTTCCAGACTTGTTAGTGTGAGCAGCACAAAATAAGGAGTCAGGATAGCTCCAAGGAGAAGTGGCTTCTGGCTAACAGGACCCTTAGGAATATTTTTCTGGTCTGAGTGCTGCTACCAGGTAGAAGTAATTTGGTGGTCCTGCATTAGTCATTTTATTAATGCAAAGGCATGTTTCCTTGCATTCTTTTCTTTACTTGTCCTTTTTCTCCCAGTAGTCTATACTTGCTCTTGGCAGGATGAGCCCACATACATAAGCGATATCACCTTTGTTTTGTACTTTAAAGCTGTATCATTAAAAGATAATGGTGTCTCAGGCTATGCATACATTTCTGCCTCCGTCCTGGGACACATCACCAGCACACGTAGCACTCCTTCACATTCAGCTTATTGGATTGATTTAGCCCCATGAAACTGATAGTGCAAGGGTATTGACACTCCACTTAATGGTCTGCTCTTCTGTGCTCTGAGGCAATCAATTTGAGCTGGTGACAAAGACAAATAGGTGGCTTAGGAGAAGCACTAGCCAAACGAGATCTTTTCCTGCTAATTTCTTCTATAAGTGGCAAATCAGGACCATGAAATAAAAGTCAGAAGGTGTGAGGGAAAAAACAGAGATGATTTTCATTTTAGGAGGTTTGGAACGTCATGTGGAAAAAGGAAAGAAATGGGAAAGAAACAACAGCAGAATAGCAATCTTTTTGATGTAAGATTTCATAGTAAACCAACTCTGCTTTGGCAATGAATAATATTAAAGACCTTTTAAAGTTGCCACCGTAGAAATGTGTACACCAAGGGCAATATTTTAAAAGTGAGAAATCATCATGTGTATGGATGTATGAGACAGAGGTGGCTGAATCAGAGGAGGAAGAAGGAAGGGACTATAACGAGTTCAATTTCTTTGAGCCTTCAAAATGCCAGGTTCTTTTCTTACATATCTATCACAGATAAAGGCTGTGGACTCACTCAGGTTATCCCCCCCCCACCATTTAATACAAAAGTGCTGTTCAGTGCTTTAGTGTGCATGTTTATACTGCTCCTGTGACGGGGGAGTTACAGGCCAACAGAGAACTCAGATGCTGGTCCCATTGTCCCTCTGAATGAAATAAATAAACCCCTTATCATTCGTTCCCCAGCTTTTGTACAAGGGAAAGAACTTTACTGCCTGCGAGGCTATGGAAGGGAAGGGGAAGACCTCCAGACAAAGCTATCTCAAAAAATAAGCCCATGCTCTGCAGTCTTTTTGTTGTATATTGTAGTCCTTTTTTCGTGCCACTGCTGCAAAGCACATCAGCACAGTGCAGAGTGGAGCCCTCGCTAAGCACAAATAAATTGTAAGGTAGATTTGAAGTGTAGGAGCTTCTTTCAAACCAGCCACTGTGTACTTTGGCAGGGAGAACTTAAAAGAAAGTTCTGAGCTAGATACTTGAAGGCAGATTCTCATTACTTTGCTCACAGTGAATAGCACTTAACTTTTGTGGAAGCCAGTTGCAATTCTTGTTAAGTGAGGTCCAATTCTGCCAGAGCAGAAGCCACAAGAATCAGTGTTTTCATCTTGTTTTGTGGTCTGCACTGGCCTTATCAGAGTTTGCTTCTGACCCTAAAACACTGCTTTTACAAAGCAAAGGCTGAGGTCCACACAAGTGGGATGGAGATCTACAACTTTCTATCAGAGAGATCTTCTTCACATAATTATTGTCTTGTTCAACAAAATCTAAAGCATTATTAACCCTTTTAGCCTTCTATTAAAATAACTAGTGAGAATATAAGAACATTTATTTCTTGCTGTCTTTATTTCATGAGAATATAAATATGCCTGATTTTTTTAGTATGTTTACATATTGCATCTTGTAGAAGAATAATCTCTCCTTCTCAGAGCTGCTTGCAGAGAAGCTACTGAGCATATGGGACAGCAGTAAGAGCTATCCTTACTACGTGGTGTAGTTTGGCAAAAGAAGCAGAATGTGACTCAAACTGATGTATAAATAAATGTCTCTTTTTGTTCATAGTAGTGTTTGCTTTCAGGACAAATACTTAAAGGTTTCAACAACTTACCAGCCTGAATAGGCGTACATTCCTGAATAGAAAGCAAGTGGTAATCCCATAATACTGGCATCATTCCCCGCAAAGGCATTTTTAAAGTGCTGCGTTTCTCCTGCAACATCAACAACAGAAAAAAATTGAAAAACAAGCTCTTTGGATACCTCCTACATTAAAACAAATAAATGCATCACACCACGGAACATTTAATCACTCAGTAGTTCACTGACTTCAAGTTCTGCCCTTGACCTTAATTTCTGACCCAACCCTCGCAGCTAAATTCTGCCAGCAATTGTAAAAGGTTCTTGTGGTGTTCCTAGCCACGTCACAACAGAATTTGACCTGTTAGTGTTTTTTTTTTAAAGCATTCTGTGTTTGATGACACTCAGTACAGTGTTGTCTCCAGCAGTGACTTATATCAACACTAAAGAGCAAAATGAGCTCTGGGGTTTTTGCTATAAACATTTCCCTTGTTTGTTAACATTTTCTTCAGATGGATCATTAATAGCATTTCACTTATAAGAAACATTTGTAAAGTAAACAAACCCAGTATCTTAAGCCTTTCTGTGACTGGTGTTCCCAGCATTTAGTAACTCCCTCTTCTGCAATTAAAGGCAGCACTGTAGATTATGTTATAGCAAGAATTATGCTTCTCTAAATGCAAGTGTTTAGACATTCTGAAAGATGTGCAAGGCAGATAGCAGGGAAGGTGCAAGAATAGTTGAGTGCCAAAGATTAGTACCAAAATGAGCACATGAGGGCCAAAGTCTCTGTCCAAAAACACCATATGTACCACAAGACTGAATATTCAGTAAAGACCTTTCCAATCCTTTGATAATGGCAGAAGGTGCTGACAAAGCCAGTAGTCCCTGCTAGTGTAAATGCAACGCTGTTCAGCAACACTACATATTCATCTTTCCTCGTGCAGCTGAACAATGCAGTAGGGAGGTCCCATGCAGAAACAAAGCCTGAAAAAAGATACAGTCCTCCAAAAATTGGAACAGAAACTACTGGGAATTGTAAGACTACGTTACGAGCTTTATCTGTGTGCCTTTGCCACAGTCAAGGGGTTGTGCCATTTCACTACCTATCTGCAAGACCTTCTATGGTTCAAAAGACCGCCCCACAAGCCCTCAGATTTCTTGAGAAGCAACGATCCTCTTCAAGGAAAAAAAAAAAAAAGCAGTAAGAAGAAGAAGAATTCAATGACATTTAATTGAACAGTGGTCAAACCCTCTGCTTTCCTCTTCACCCTGTTTTTACTGAGCCCTCAGGCAGAACTCCCACAGAAGTGGAAGCCTTTTTAGATAAAGGAAATGGGAACGCTCTCTGAGTTGCACAAGAGGGGCAAAGCCCATCCAAACCTGGGTCTGGCCTGCTCCAAAGGCCTAGAGGAAAAGGGACAGATAGAAACACAGAAAACATTTGCACGTGAAAGGAGGTAAGAGAAGGCATGGCAATGGCCAGAAAGCAAGTGAAAAACATGCAAACAGAAATCACCAATCAGCAGAGCACTGGATAGGGCCACCTTTATTTCAGAGACAATAGCTCTCCCTGCCATGCACTGAGCTCATGGCCAGGTGCTGTGCAGCTGCCTTGGGAGGGAGGAGCAGCCCAGCCAACCACTGCCATCATTTTTGCTAGATAAAATCTGCCACCAATTCATTAAATGTGTTCTCTTTTCCAACTCACTGTGCTGAATGGCTCCCTGTGTTTTGTTAATTCTTGTCTAGCTTTATTGTAGTGAGAGAGAGAGCCATGGGTTGTCCCTGTCTCACCCCCTGCCGTCAGAGTTCTAATGGAAGAGCCTCCACTCAGGTGGCTCCTTGGGGATGATCTCAGCTTCCCTGCCAGCGTGGCTTTACCCAAATGTCTGCAGGAAAAGGCTACATACCTCATCCTTACAAGGTATTTTCACACTCCTTGCTTAGGCAGCAACCATCTGACCTGCTTCCTTTTCTTACTCTTCCATAGACCCAGATCATTGCCTTTAGGTTGGATGTTAGGGAAAACTTCTCAGAAAGAGTGGTTGGGCACTGGAATGGGCTGCTCAGGGAGGTGGTGGACTCATTGTCCCTAGAGGTGTTCAGGAGACATGGAGATGTGGCTCTGAGGGATATGGGTTAGTGGGCATGGATGTGCTGGGTTGATGGCTGGACTAGAAAGTCTTTTCCAAGCTTAATGAGTCTATGATTCTAGTCTATGATATAGCTACATGCTTTTGTTTTTCAACTGGAAGAAATAAAGCCAGTATGCAGCTGAGCATCCTAGAGAGCTGGAAGCCTATGAAAACAGCAGGTAGTTATCTTGTCTTCCAAGACAGCACCTCTACCTCATACATTTCTGTCTGATAATGAATCATCACAACCATTCCTACTGATCGGTTAGAGATTAGCATCCACAATTAGAACAGCCTCCATGATAACACTTATTACATATATCCCCAAAGCTGAGCCCTTACCATCACCACACCCCAGTGCTGAAGAGAAGCAGGCACCATCACAGTTCCCAAAGTTCACACACAATGCAATTTAGAGAGAAGGGCAATCCTGTCACTGGCTTGAAAACCAGCTCTATCTGAATAGTCTCATTGGCATGCAGAAGGAAATACCAGTTCATCCCAGTGTAGTTCCACCTCTAATCAATTACATGACAGTACAGAGCTCCAGTTGAACAAGCAGAGACTAATTAAGAGATTTTGCTGCTATAAGCATTATTTGGTGGAGGCAGGTGGGGGGAGGCTGGGGAGGGTAAAGATAAAAGCACTTTAAAAGCATTTACTTTTCATTTCATACCTTTAATTAGCTGGATAACTCCGGGGACTATAATTATCAGAATTGCTACAAGCTTGCAAAAGGTAAGGAAAATCTGAATGCGGGCACTCCAGCTGACACTTGTGCTATTCAGGACCATCACTAGTGCTGGAAGAGGAAAAAGAAAAGTCAGAAAGAAATATTCATTCAGCTGAAATCACCGCAAAACTCTCTGAGGCCGCACAGATGCTAGATTCTGCAGTGTTGAAGGAAATAACACCCCGATAGCCTTCTCTATTCTGCTGCCCTCCCATCCCGTATGTTTTCCCCACAGTCTCCATACTAAATGCTTGAGCTGCGGCCTTCTCGGACCCTTCCACTTCTCCATTCTCCACTTGGCTCCTTCTGAACCAAATTAAAGCTTTGTTTACACAGGACTGTAAGCTGTTGGTAGGTGACAGGCTGACAGAAGCTGCCTCAGATGGAAAAAAAATAAATAATTACACAAGCCCTGTCCCTCCAGATTTCTGTATCGGTGCCAGTTTGATTAGAGATTTGCATTTTCAGAAAACAGTAACAATTAATAATGACATTAAACTTTCTCACCCCCGTTTAGGCCCCGTGTGAATTTGTCACTCACTGCCTTGTTTACACCTGCTCCTTTCTCTCGCTGTTTCCACTCCTGTGCTGCCATTCTGTGGTGACACAGCAGGGGCCAGAGTGCAAGCGGTATTCCTGCCCACACTGGAAACTGGTGAGGAAACCAAAACCCAGGTTTGCACCTCACCAAACCAAGGAGCCCAGGAGAGAGGAGCTTCCCTGCCTTGCCCGCCTGACACACATCCCCCTGGGCCCCTGTTGGAGCTCAGTGATGGGAGGTCCTACAGCTCGAGTGCCACTCATTCCAGTTTGTGTAAACAATTACCCTGGCAAAACAGAATCAATAAAGTAGTTCACCTAAAAGAAATATTTACTAACCGAATGGAAAATGTGAGTCATTTCACTGGATACAAATTCCTTTTTCCCTTCTGCCACAGGGAAAGGTGAGCGTGGCACGACAAGCCTGCTCACTGATCATCTCTCTCCTTCCATCGTGTGGAACTAATGAATTAGTCCTTCATCAGAGCTCTTCCTTCCCCCCAGCCCTCCCAAGAGCGCTGCTCTATCTGCCTCATCAGCCACACAGCACGACACAGAGTGCATGTAATTGTGAGGCACTGTCTCCCACCAAACCCTGCAGGTCTGTGGGAGCTGGCATCACAAGCCTGGCACGGCACAGGGCCCTGGCTGCAGAAACAGCTGGGCCATCCCACGCCTTCTTTATCGACTCTGGCCAGTGGCAAGGCCAAAATGTCTTACAATCAATTCTCTGTTTAAATCAAAAAGAGTTTGGGTTTCGCGGAAAAGTGAGAAAACTATAAGCAATCCAGAGAAAATATGCAAACAGCATTTTCTGGAATTTGTATTTGGGAAAGTGCAGGCCCCACACTCAAGTAAACTATTTACCAAAATCAACCAATGTTTTTGACCAAAGTCAACAGAAATTCACATTATCACTTAGTTTTAAATTTGCAGAAAAAAATAAAAAATAAATAAAAATTTTTAAGGTTACAGTATTTTTCCAGTTCTGTATTTTACCATATTTCAGAACAGAGATGTCATTTTCTGAGTCACAGAAACATCACCCGGACTTATGGAAACTATCACTTGAGGCCCAAACACTTTTTTGCTTTATTAACTGCCTGTGTGTGTATATTCATCAGGAAACAGAAAATCCATGGGGCCCAACGCACTACTCTGCTTTCCCAATATTACCTTGATGTAACTTCATTCACTGAGATGTTGAAAGCACCCCTTAAGTCACTGCCGAACAGCAGTGCTTACTGCGGCTCCCCCTCTTTTTTAAGGGATATAGGGTAGAAAAGGCTAGCAGCTGTCATTCAAGCACAGTATATTAACACAGTTATTTAACCAACAGTGATTAAGCTATAAAGAAGATCAACTGCTATCAATAAGCACTGACTTATTTCAGATTTCTTGCGAAGTTCAGTATTTTGTCCTTTTCTGTTCGACAGAACAAGCCCAGACAGGGACTAGGTCATGAGAAAATGTCACCAAAGTGTTCCACATCCAGGGAAAGATCTGTGACTTGACATCCAGCATATTCAGAGTTCAAGAACCCTGCAGCAATCAGTCTGCTACCTTACCCGTGGCAGAACAGGTTATGTGAGCAGTCTCACCCTCTTTGAGGGTCATTAATGCATCACTTTCATCCTCCAGATACGCAAATGAGAATGTCATCAGATGGCAGACTAGAATGAACACTAATTTTGATCCACTCATCACCTTGCTTGCTCATCAGTCACACACAAATCACAAGCCACAAATCTGCCCAAGAGCCACACTGACTTGAAAGAAAAACACCCAGGGTGATGTTTCTGCAAAGACAACCTGCATGTGAGCAGGCTGCTAAACTTTCCCCATCTCTGCCTGCGTACTCAGCAAACTGCTTCAGCTGAGGTTTCTTAATGAAATGGAGAAATCAAAATGGACACAGCAAGGATCTTCATTTGATTGGGAAGCTAAAGGAAGGCTACGCCTGCAGCCAGGCCAGTGCACAGTGCCATTAGTTTGGATGGTCCTCCAGAAGAGTAAGTCCCTTGCAGAGTTGGGTACTGCACAAATGAAGATGGAAATTTTATCTTGGGTCTGTAGTCATTATCAACAGCACACTTCTACAAATAGGGTCTTGTGGAGATATTTCAAGATTTCAGAGACTTTGATACAGGACCACGGCAAAGATCAGAAGGACACAGCAAGTCCCCAGACAAAAGGACAGTAAAAGCAGGACTCATCTCTAAATTGGCTAGCTAAAAGTCAGGATGCAGTCTGCCTGCATCCTCCATGAAAAGACATTTACCTCTACAGGCTGATTAATCACCCATCTTTCAGACACCTAGCTAAGAGCGGAGTTGCCTTCAGAAAGGATACCTCCCCCATCCCCTCTTCACTAATTTTACAAGGAGCAGAGGCAGCTGGCTATAACTAAATACCTAACTAAAAGTGAGATGAATCCCTCTCTAGGAGAGGATGGCGAGAGAACGAACAGGGTTTGTTAACAATTGAACCAAATGGTAACACTGATCATGTTGCTTCTCACGATCCTTTCCCTTCACATAGCCACAGCTATAAACAGATAACAACACCTGTTAGGAGAAGCAGCAGCAAGCATCCTAGCCTACTTTTCAGGAATATGTGTACCACTGCCTTAGCGGGAAGCCAAGGGAGCTGCCTTCCCCTGGCTTGTCAGGCTGTTAGGGTCAAGGCATTTACACAAAGCTAAAAGTATCCTTAGGTTGTGGCTTTTAATGCATCAATTAAAATGAAGTCACAGGAGGGACAAAAGCACCCATCAGAGCAGCTTTTGCTATTCCTACAGCCAAGTGATGTCTATATTTGAACCACTTGTCTGAAAACTGTCAGCGGGAGAGAGCAGTGTCCACAGCATCCACTGTGACAGGAGAAAAAGCAGCTATTGGCTCCCATATACTTCCAACTGATGGCTACAAAACTTCCCAGAGTGTTTACCTGCAAGCCCTGACAGATCTGTAGAGTTGACCTTAATTTCTAAGCATAATATTTCTTCTGTCTAGCAGGCACAACTTGGGTAATTAGGTCTTTTTGGTAGACTTCTGAAAACAAAAGATCATGCTATATACGCATGCCTGAGTTGAAAAACTTCATGAACGCAAGAGCTGGTAACCTGCTTTCAGTTTCACAGGCTTTTTTTTTTTTTTTTTTAATAGTTGAATCCCGTTTATTTGACTTCTGATATGCAGAACAAGTGAAAAGATTAGAACTGGCTCAGATAAGGCTGCGTGGCCAGTCAGGTTATACATCAACAATGCAGTTCAATATGTTACCACTGCATAATCTGTTGCTCACTATTACAAATAACCTTCACATTATGAAAAGAGCTAAAAGATACTAATTTTTTGCACTCTTATTGCACTCTACCACTTCCTGAAGGGGGATTGTGGTGAGGAGGGGGTCAGCCTCTTCTCCCAGATTACTAGTGACAGGACGAGAGGGACTGGCCACAAGTTACGCCAGGGAAGAGTTAGATTGGATTTGAGGAAAAATTTTTTCTCTGAAAGAGTGGTCAGGCACTGGAATGGCCTGCCTAGGGAGGTGGTTGAGGCACCATCCCTAGCGCTGTTCAAGAAGCGTTTAGATGAGGTGCTAAGGGATTTGATTTAGTAGTTTAGTGGGTAGGGATGGTGATAGGAGGATGGTTGGACTAGATGATCTTGTAGGTCCTTTCCAACCTAATGCATCTATGAATCTAGGTGTACATTTTTCTTTATTTCAATTGCTTCTTTTCCATCACGATAATCTTTCTGACTATACCACCTGTAAAATATCTCAGCTACAATACTATTTGGTATTATTCATTCTTATTCTATTATTATTCTTATTATTCTATCATTAACCATATACTGTACACCAGCAGGTCTTTGTTCCTATAAATAACAAAGCAAGATGGGAATACTTTTGAAGGTCACCATCTCCCATAGTTCTATTTTCATTTCCAAATGAACTGCATCTCCTCTTCAGCACCCTTGTTCCTTTAGCATCACAGAAGCACAGAAGTGGAACAGCTGGGAGCAGAGTGAGCTATGGCCACCCTACAAGCAGTGCTTTTCTGCAGCTAGGAGAGGAACAACAATGTCTGCCACTGCCATCTTAATCCTGCCTGCATCCATCTCAGACAACCTTTGCATTGCAGTTCTAAAGAAACTCTCATGAATATCATTCTTGGCCATGCACAATGTTGGTATGCAGTACTTCACTGCTTTACCTCTTATCTCCCTTCACAAACCTGTCTTGCTGGTCATAAAGAGGAAAGGAAGAACTGCCCTCCATATTCACTCTATATAATACAAGGAATAATAGACTTAAATTGCAGAACAGGATGTTTAGGTTAAAAAAAAGAAAGAGAGAGAAACTTTCTTGTGAAAAGGATGGGGAAAAAAACTGGGCTAGAGCACTGCATAAGCCTGTAGGAACTCATCCCTGGAACTGTGAAGACCACTGCAGACAAACATCTTTTGGTAGTTGTTTAGAAATGCACTGACTGTTTTTGGGACATGTGATTGCCTAGAGGTTTTTTCAAAATCTCTTCCTTACCTTCCTAGTATGATCAGAAAATGTAAGATCACACTACAAAGTAAAGTTTCATCCAAGGACTAAGGTTAGTGATGCTTCTTACTACCTTTCTCCCCATGCAATAAGTATGTAGTGAGCACTCCGCAGACGTAGGCGGTAGAAGGGACTAAGAGTGGATAAGATGACAAAAAGCTCATAAGCTCTTATTTTCATTAACTTAACAAAATCTTCAGTGAAAGTAAACACTACCTTTGCCACCGTTAAATTGGATTATAAGATCTTCAGGGCTCCAATGTGTCTGTGCAGCTCAGCATCTTAATCTCGCCTATCACTCTGCCTACCAGCACAACACAGAACATTCATCACAGTCACCACACCAGCTAATTCTCACAGTGCAAGAATAACAGCTGTATGTTCTCAGATAGCTTAGCTCAGAGTGTAGCATTGGATCAAAAGCCACCACAAATGAAAATCCGCTACAAAGCACAGTGCAAAGAATTAAAATGAAGCCTCAGTCTGACAGGTCCCTGCTTTTCTCAGCGTCGTCCCGTTCACAATTACAAACTTTCTTCGAGAAAATCTCGCTTCAGTGAGGCAGCAGCACATCGTACCTGCTCTGCACAGACCCTTGGTCACCATAGGAACGGGCTGCTGTGAACTCCCATCTCCCTTCAGGGTGTAATTATTCCAGCATATCTCCACCCCCACTTCCCCCCCACCCCCCATGCTACTTCTTCGTTTAATTACTTTGCACAGCCCCGGTTTATCACACCGATTTTCAATTAAATTAAAAGCAATAAAAATCCATTTCAAATTGTTCACTTATTGTGCTTGAATCGCAATGCACTTAACAAAACATTTTTAATGGAGTCCTCACTTAACATTCCTTCTGTCTCAGTGACCTTGAAGTTACTGAACATCTGTTTCATCCTTATCTTTCACTAAAATATTTTAGACAGATGTAGCCATAAAAAGTCATTGACCTCGAAATTCAGGCCCTTAATTCAATTATTCCTATGAAACCTATAGTTTGTGCATAATTAAGTCAGAAAGAAATGCGGTCACACACTGATTTTTTAACAACTCTGGCAGAAGACAGCACTTATCAAGAGAGCTCCTACAAAAAGCCCCAGTAACCTGGAGACCGAAAATTTCCATGTCAATTGAACTCTCTACCCCAAAGAAAGAAAAAGTCATCTGAACCTATTATTGTGCAAAATTAAAGTGGTCCCCTGCATGCCTTTGATCATTCTGCATGTCTTAATTCCTTTTTCCAGCCCTTTTGTTTCTGATATGCGCACTGGTCGAACTGAAAGGAACAATCTGTTGCTAATTACTCCGATTCGCTCTGCACGCTCCTCCCAGCAGTGCTGAGTGAGTGCGTGTGTGTGAGAGCGAGGAGCATCATCCATGGTCACCGCACAAAACTGGAAACAAACCTCTACAGTTGCGTGGCTCTGAGTCTCATTCACATCGGGACCATACCTTCCATTTCACTCAGCCTCACACACCGCCCAAGCACACCAAGAAACCCCTAGCCCAGGGCCAGCCTACTTCCTTCCATCAGCAGGCTTTGCTTCTGTTCACCAAACAGTTCCTTTACACTAACTGTTAAACTGGAAAAAGGAGAAGAAGCTGTTCATAATAAATGTGCATTTCCAGCCAACCGCACACCCTGCTCCCAAAGTCATTTGGGTTCCTGCTTCCCAAGATGTGAGTGCCTCAGTGAGTTTTATCACTGCACAGGACAGTGAGGGACTGAAGGATGATAATCTCACGTTGCCTGTGCTCCAGTCAGAAGTGCTACATTTCTTCATGGCATCATACTTGGCAAGTGCTTGCCTCCTAAAACAGAGGTAGAGCAATGCACTTAAGTAATCAAGTCATCTTGATTACTTAATTCTTCCATATCTCTGGCACCAACTCGTCATCTCCCTGGGACTGAAATTGCTTCCACAAAAGTAATAAGAGTTCTGCCATTAATTCAAGTGGCAACAGAATCAGGTTTAGCGATAGATTTTCTCTGCCATTAATAAACTCTGCTCTTCTTTTTACTATTGAGAACCTTCAGAAACACACAGGCAAAAAATCCCGCCGATGCCCTTGGCACTGGATGCACACTCATTCTGCAGCAATTCACATCAAACAACTACCTGTTCAGTGTCTGATTACCTTTCTTATTTTATTTTTTTTTTAATTTACATCATCTTTACTCTTGCTGACAACTAAAACTGGATACTTACTGATGCCAACAGCTGTAATAAGTTTAATCGCAAGTTCTGGGATTTCGCACTGCATAAAGAAAGGTTCCAAAATGTAGCGTCCAAATGCCAAAGATATCACTGCTGTGGCAGCAGGGCTAGAGTGAAAAGTAAGAAAAGGAAAAAAAAAATCACAAAATTAATCTGCAATAGCATGCAAACAATAGTCACTTGGGATCACGCTGTAACATTATTAACACAGACCCACAAGGTGTACCCTGCTTTGGTGCCTGCTGGCCACTGTGGCTTTACTGAAATGGGAATCACAACATTACCCTAGTATGTGACTAAAATCTGAGACAGTGTAAAAGATGAATGAAAATGGCATCTCCTAAAATGCAAACACTATTTAGAATGCGTGCCACTTCTACTGACAAACAGCTCCATGAGAGGGAAAATCCTCAAAGCACACAAAGTCCCTTCTGTGCAACAGAGGAACATAAGGAAAGGCAGGCAAGCCTGTTGCCTTTCCCAGTCTGGTATTATATCCCTACAGCCTTTCTCTTTGAGGCAAGCTAAATATTTGCCAGAAGCCTCCATGCTGACGCATGTTACCTTCCATTGGACAGCTTGCAGGATCTGAGCTCCATCATATAGCAGCGTGCAGCAAAAAGAAAGGGACCTCAAGGGGATTTTTGGGTGAAACAAGAGTCCCTGCAAATTTGTTATGAAAAATCTACAGCATTTAATAAAACAATGCCTTAAGTACAGAATATACGTCTCCCAGCTGAATTTTAACTAAAATACAGTTGCTAAGAACAGCGTAAAAATTCTATAGAGAAGTTGTTATTCTTCATTGGAATGCTAAAGAGATTTTCCACCAGAGAGTTTTGCCTTTGAACCAAAACGCACCACGATGCAACCAAAGCATCACACACTGCGTTAGATAAAACTGCAGGGAAAAAAGACCTGAAGCATCTTCTTAAGAGACTTTCTACATCAAGTGAAGGCAGACTTCATGGCCTGGGCACTTGTTTTACCCATCCATTTGCTGCCTTTACCCACGTAACTGACACAGGCAGCTCACCAGCCTCCTGCTCTTACACTCTGCATCTGCACAGTTTGAACTGGCCTAAATTAGATGCAAGAACAGATCTCTGGAGCTTTCCCTGGTTTCTCTCCTCAGTCTCAGCTCCTTCCTCCAGAACCTGGATTTTTCCCTCTCATTTTAAGGAAGCTCTAGCTCCACACCATTCTCTTTTAAAAACAGAGCTCCTAAGATGATACCTTTAATAAACAGCTAAGTTTTTTTGACTTCCCACATGTGGAGAGATGCTGCTGGCAGTGTGCTCAGCCAGACGAGGCAGAAACTGAGGGAAAGGGGCATTTTCCTTTAGACTGCAGTCTCAAGGAGCAGCAGGCTCCTAACAGCTGTGCACTCACAAACATACACAAAGCAAATTAGCAGCTTTTATTTAAGGGCGAGAAGAGAAAACCTGAAGAAGAAAGCCAGCGGGCAGAGGCGGACACAGGCCCAGCAGCATTGTGTGAGTCACCTCAGCAGCGCGCTCCTACCCAACCTGTGGGGAGCAACCACCAGATCCAAGTGCTGCAGACAATGCCTTCAGTCATTCTCACTTGTTTGAAAACCTGCCTTTTTTTTTTTTTTTTTTTTTTCCTGTTCTTGGGTACACAGTACACCCACAACCTGATTGTGAGAGAAAAAACGTTCCCACCTGTACTGGATGAGGAATGGTGCAGTGCACAGTGTTTCTACAGGCAATGCTTGCATGGTTTACCCAGTATGTGGGCAGAACTAAGCGTGTCCTACACCATAAAATAGTGGCTGTAAGTATATACGAGAAGAGGAAATGTTTATTTTGGTTGTGGGCGTGAAAATCCCGCAATCTGATTCAGAGGAAAAAAAAGGCTGAAGTGAGAAGTGTGCGTGCAGCTTGGCCCCCTGACAACACCAGTGCTGCTCGCTGATGCTCAGCCCCTTTGGCAGCTGCTGCCAACTAATTTGCCAAGCCAGAGCCAGCCCTAAGACTGTACCCAGAGCTTCAGCAGCACTGCTCAGATCACAAGTTACAACACGTCTGTCTCCCTCGCTGCTTCTCAGGTTGGATGATTAAAGGACCCACTGATGTTCTTTCCCATGCAAGATGATTATTTACTGGGTGTGGGGCAGAGTGCAGTGACTAAGAGTGTTTTGATGACACTCCTGGGATGCCATCGTATGTACCAAAAAAATGAAGAACAAAATAAAAAACTGAGGATTTTACAAGGTCTGGTTTGACGCAGGTACTCATGCCTAGGCTAACAGCATCCTCCCAGCTACTAGGGTACAGGTTAACAAGGGGATTTCTCACACGACTGTCCTTCCATGATTTGCTATTGTGCAAGGCTGTAACTACGTTCACGCCACCGTCTCCCTCGATGAAAACCGTAACTCTGCTTCCTCTTTCTGGTTTTCTTTTCAGAAAGCACCTAATCTGATTAAGGCACCCACTCTTTCATCACATTTGATGGAGTTTATTCAAAGGTTATGTACGGGCGGGGAGGATACGAGGGGCCATCTGAACATGCACAGTCATTTCCTTTGGAAATGAGATAAGGATTTACGGTTTCATAATGAATCAGCACTGTTAGTGCTTTTACACTCAACAGTCTATGCTAGAACTCGTCAATATTATGTAAACATAGCTGCGATTTGTGATGAGGCTTGCGCGGCCGTGACTCATTAGAAGAGAAGGCAAAGGAGTGCTGATTGGCCTAGGGCAGGAACGGAGAATTCCTGAGTTTATTTCACACAAATGAACCGCCCCTATTCCACATGCAACAAGCTCTCCACCTCCAGTAATGCCATAAAATAATATCAATTAAAACAAAAAAAAAGGGGGAGGGGGGGGGAACGACATTTTACTTTGACAAAAAGATCCATTTACATTATGAACATGTATTTGTTACGATCCAGTGATTGTGGATCTTCACACTGTAATTTCCCTATACAATGCCAAGGGCTGCATCAACAGCAAGCTCACGCACCACATCAGTACTTTGGGTATTTTAGATGCCTAAGGACTTGATGTCGCTTTATTTGGCCAGCATTCTGTAGTAGCTTCGCCAACACACCATGAAAACAAAAGATGGGGACCAGAATTGACATCTGGAGAAGATGCAGTGCCCCCAGATCTGAAAACTACTGGATGACAGCTGTGCCCGGTGTTAATCCTGTATCCACAGACAACAGAGAACACTCCAAAAGCTAGAACCTAGGCTTAGAAAATGTAAAGGTGACTTTTCCACTATACTTCATGTAGACATGGGTATTAACATTAATGAATGTATTAAGCTTAACAAAACCAAAACAAGTTGCTGAATTTGTGTGACAGGCAGCTTTTGTAGAATCTTTTTTTTTTTTCCTCATACATACATGTGCCTTTTTGAATGTTTCAACAGTGAGAAGCAAAACAGCATTGTTAAATTGTCTGGAGCAGCCATTCTACAAACCTTAGCTGATAGATCAAGATATCTTTGACTTCTTTCACACTCCACATAGTGGGGGGTTCTCATTGTGACTGTGAAGTGTTGTGCCACCAGAGAAGGAACACACTTACCGAATAACGAGCAGTTCCACCCAGACTCTCACAAAAGCAGGCAGCGGGCCAAAGGCCTCCAGGATATACGTGTAGTGACCGCCAGATTTCTTAATGCACGTTCCCAGCTCAGCATAGCAGAGGGCACCTGTGAGAAGGAAACTGAGGCATTACGAGAGATACCCAGAAACACCTTTCCAAACATCTGTCAGGTGAACAACCAAGCTGCTATGGTAACACAACAACTTCTGATATATATATTTTTTTTTTCAAGAAGGGTTAGACATTTCATGTCATTCAGATGGACTTGCAATTAGCCAAGCTGTACATATACCTGGTTTCATTTACGTGTAAGCCATGGCACAAACTGTTTATGAGCAAGGTGCTTCCTTACTCACACACACTGGCACGGCACAAAGTGCTGTGTCATGCCAACAGAGCAAAGCTTTCTAACACTCTGACACATGGTTGAGAGCACATATTGACCGACAACAACCAGCCTCAGAAAACACACCTCATCCTTGGAGGAAAGCCTGAAAATGGCATTCCTGTTCCTCAGTCAGGGGGAGGGCAAGCAACATTTGGAAGCAGGAACCACAGATGGAGGGTTTTCCTCACTGGTACCCCCAGCATCTTGCACACCAAACCAAGCCCATCACAGCCCTAAGACTTTCCAACACATTACATCCTCATTCTTTTTCTTCGTTTGGGGATTAGCAAAAACATGACAGCTTCCATCCAATCATCTTTAGCTTTCCTGGAAATGTACTCAAAGAAATCTTAGGGCTGCATTAAAAAAAAAAAAGAAAGTCTATTGTCAGACTTCCTCTTTTCAACCCGCTCCAGCACAGTTCGGAATGAAATCAAACCATGCTTTGATACATATGACACAGACAGCCTGGGCAAGAGCCTAGGTGACCTCTGTATGAAGGTCCTATTGTAATTAGGTCTTGTAGGAAATTAAATACATTAACAAAAACAGTATTATGAAATAACAAATGAAGCAGGTCCATTTAGAGGAAAGAGGTAATATCTTTTACTGGACCAAATTAGACAGATCTCCACACATTGAGATCTGGAAAATGACCAGGAAAAACCATTTGATTTTTTTCCACAGACTTTACTTCACAGTCAGAAAACTACTACTATTGAAGTTACAGCTGAATAGGCGATACTTAAGGAAATTCTTGTTTGACTACAGCTAAAGACCAGGGTCTCATGACAGGGTTACAAGTTGTATTTGAGGTGTTCCTTATGAGGGAATTTTGGTTACAGGCAGGACTTGAACACTTGGACAACAGCACACGTTGCACATTGTGCCAATACAATTAACACTTGACCAGAACGGGTCCTAACTTTCTTGAATTGTCTGTTTGGCTTGGGTGGACTTAGCCTTCAAACACCCAGTGGTGCTTTTAAGCTCAGAGCCAAGTTACACAGGGTGGCATTTGCACATTCCACCTATCAGACAGACACGTGTTAGCCCCTGTTTGTCCTCCCTACCTCATGCCAGAAAACAAGTAGTTTCTGTTTTAAATAAAGCCAACACTCATGTTAGTTCCTCTGCTTCTTTGAGATTAACTCATTAAGGAGGTCAATAGACCCTCTGTCCCTCAGGAGCCAGGGTGGGGTTTTCTACTCTGAATGGGGCTTTGTGTACAGAAGAAACCACCCGGCATTCTTCAGAATGTAATATTGTTAAAAAGAAACACAGCAAAATTAGTAAGCAAAATTAGTACAAAACTGTCACAATTGGCAAGCCAGCAATAAAACTCATTTTACGCATTTGCTTCTGCTGCATTCATCCTTGCAACCCAAACTTTTCATAGCACACTGTGAGCAGGGAATAAAGTGAGAAGCAGTAATACGAGACAGGGGAGAGGAGCTGTTGGTGTTACTGCTCTGCTCCCTCTCACACCAACACAGATTACACCTGGTGGGAGTTATTCCCTGAGACCTTGACCGAGCCTCCAGGGAACCAAGCAAAGCTGCCTCAACACTGAGCCTTGCACACCAGCTGCCAGGGGCCTCACACGCAAGCCATGAGCTACTTCTTACAGGCAGAAGAACAGCATATTACGTACAGCACAGCTAACGACAGAAAGCGGGCACTTGCTTTTTCTTTAGGGTCCCATGAGAAACAACCTGCACTCACAGCTTGTGCTGACATGGTGCTGGGTGACAGGGACTGTAGACTGCTGTGCCTCACACACAGCTTATTGCAGAGCAGAAGCCTTCCGCAGCCCCATTGGTCCTCAGGCTCCATGCTGAGCCTCAATATCCAATGGAAAATCAGGCAAAAAATAGAAATAATCCGCCGGCTGCCCCTCCAGACCAATTGGAAACGTTGAGAAGACTTACCGAAGAGCGAGAGGATGCCACATGCTGTCCAGACTGTCAAGGACATGCCCACACTGCCCGTGTTCTTCAGGATTCCCTTGGGTGAGATGAAGATGCCAGCCCCAATGATAGTGCCAATGATGATGGAGATCCCCCTCAGCAGAGTGACTTTCTTCTTCAGCACCACCTTCTCCTGTGGCTGCCCGCTGTCCATGGAGGGCAACCTGCTGTTTGGTTGCCCCTGCAAGTAGCTCCCATTAGACACCGTCATTACAGCAGCTTTCCTCACCATGCTCCCGTGCCACCAACGCGCCGATGGTGAGCGCAGCCGAAAAGTTCCCAGCAGCAACTCAAGGTTTTTTCCACTCTCAGCTTTTTCCTCCACTGTCTCTTATCTGCGGGGTTGCTCCTACATGCAGGTAGAGCTCTGCTCTGCCCCGCTGCCTGCCAGTGCTCGCAGCACCTGCACCCTCACCCTGCCCACGGGCACTGCCCTATCATTGGGAACCAGATCAGCTTCCGCGTGGACCTGTATTTAAGCTCTTGTCGTACCAAGTTACTCCTGCTGAATGATGATGCAAATTCTCCAGGTTTGCATCAGCCATTTGAGAAACCTCTGGCATTACTCAGCACTTTTTTTTTTTTTTTTTTCCTTCTTAAAGCGTAGGGGCATGTTGCACAACCGACCTGAGCGTGGTAGGAGGAACAAAGCCCTCGCAGGAAACCCAGCCCATCGAGCTCAGCACATCGCCGCCGGCACCCCCAGACACGCTCCCCAATTTTTTACTGCAACTTGTGAGCAGAAACAAAAGCTTGCTGAAACACAAAGCGTGTCGGAGCGCGAGGGTGGAAAGAAATCAAACAGGATACGTCAGCTGGGTCAGATCCAGCTGCTTTTTCTCTCCGCTCTCTTCGCAAAAGTTCTGCGCGCGGAGCTGAACTCCTCGTCCTGCTGCAGCTGGTCAGCCTCTGCCTACCTGCGAGCTTATGGGGACTGCCTGCACCCACCCAGAGAACACACACAAGCCCCTGTTAGCCCGTGTTGCCTGGCAACATACCCAAATCAGACTCGTGGAAATCTAGGTTATTTCCCCAGTACAGTAATTTTCACACAGGCGGCGTTTCTGGGATGTCGGTAGCAACTTGACAGTGACACTTCCCCTTCAGAAACACCATCCCCGTCTGCAGATGCCATGTTCTGACAGGAGGAGAGCTCCAGGGAGTACACACACTCTCCAGCCACTTGCAAATCCAAGTGCTCCCTCTCACAAAGCCCTTCAGAGCAGCTGGGCTGCTGGACCCTGCAAACTTCTGTTTCACTGCCCGATCTCTGAAACTCCAATGTGAGAAATTAAAATCCTAAAAAGAAGGACCCTCTCCCAAAGCAGAATGAAAATCACTAGCCTTCAAGCGCTTGTCAGCTAATTAAGGGGCATGCAATATGTGCCAAAGGGAAAAATCCTGCCCAGCTTAACTTCTGCAGCTGCTCGTGGCTTCAGATCAGATCAGTGCACTGAGCAGTGATTCCTGGGGTTGCTAATTGGGACCCAGGATTGGGGTGGGGAAAGAGAGCAGCAAAGCAGCATTTTATCATTTGAAATACAGGCACTGAGCTCTGAGCACAACTGTGCTTTCTCATTTATTTGGGAAACAGGAGATTCTGGAGTACTAAAACACAGCAGCTGTAAAATTACAGTGATTTTAAAGCCTCGCATTTCCAGTTATCACTCACCTATAATAATTTGCACCGAGGTGAAACAAGGCATGCTAAAAGCTCATCTGGCTTAGATGCACGCAGGTAAACACAGAAGGGATTTCAGCTTTAGACTAAGCACTGGCACTGCTTGTTTCCTGAACACATCCTGCCCTGCTGCCTGCCCCAGCACCGCTCACACCTGACCCTGGGATGCGCCTGACCCCATGCAGAGCTGCGGGGTGCAAAGCAAGCTGACTCTCACAGTACTGGTCACACGTGAAGCCACGAGGAGGTGTCATACTACACAGAACTGTTTTCCCTTGGTGTACATCTGTTAGGCAGCTCCTCAGCAAGATTATTAATGCCCGAAGTAAGTAACCAGATCAAACCAGGAAAAAGCATTAACCACAGAAACTGGGGTGGGCTTCTGATCCTTATTCTCATTTCTGAAGGCTGTTTACAGAAGAGACACATGACATCTTGAAACATCTAATAGTGTAATGTAGTCATTCTTACCTAATGCTTACCCTCTACTTCAGTAGGAAGACAGCTCCGGGATCACATCAAAGCTCAGTGGGCTCCCAGCTGATCCCCAGGGCAGCTCCCTGCCTCACAGCCATCCGCATCGGTACGAGCGCTGGGCAGTCAAATAGCTTCCAAATTTCATTTGATCCCTAGCCAGAAGAATGCAAAAATGTTCTGAATCCACATTTGCCCTTTGGACATCGCTAGTAACACTCCCCCACACAGGGCAAAAGGGAGCTCGCTGCTTCTGTGGGCATGCACAGCCTAAGACTATGCAGAATTCCCACCAAACTGTCTGAAGTGTGAATAATCAAGGAGGAATAGACACAGAAAACCCTTTTTCTGAACTACTGGCAGCTTGCTAGTGATCACGCTTTTCACAGCTTCCCCAGCAGGCACTGCTGCGTAAACCATTTCTCCATGTTATCCATTAATACCAAACAAGTTCCTGCATTCAAAGCTTGCTTCAAACTATCAGAAAAGAGAATACTTATTTGGCACTTGGGGATGGTCTGTGGTTTTCTGGAAATTCCATGTGAATCCTCTGCGCCAAGAATGCCCTGTGATACGCCGCACATTCTAGACCTGTTCCCATCACCTGCAGCCCACCAGCAGCCATCGCAGAGCACGGGCTGCAGTACCATCCCTGTGCAACCACAGCATGACACTCAGTCTTTTTCAGAGAGCTTTTCCAAAGGCATTCGGTTTAACCTGCCCAATGCTCCAAACAGCCCTCATCTTCCTTAAAAACCTGCGCTTGAAACAGAACAACAAAGATAAAAGGTACAATTTTCTTTAGACCGATGAAATTATTGGAAGCACTGTTTCTAAATCCGATGCTCTGAAAATAAACCTTCAGCCCCTGATGGCAACCAGCACTGTGTGCAGCTTTCTACTGTTACACTGTGCTTTTTTTCCCCCTCACTCCCACAACATTTTCTCTTGGGCAAACATTTTCAAACATAACAGAGATCATTACTGTGAGATGGTTTCCTTCTGAACTGCACCATCAGCCCTGGGACAGCGTTTCACAGGCTGAAAAGCCTCGATGCAGAGTTGCTACTAGCAGGGCTTGTGCCAGATTCCTGGACACCGCCAAACCTTGATGCTAAAGAAGATACAGTGTGGGTATTTCCCCTGAGAAATGCTACCAAACACAAACACACACCCTAAAATTCAAGTCTGGACTTGAGTTTCAACTTCTTAAGCCCACATAAACTCCTTGATTTTGAGGTGTAGCAACCATGTTTTGATAATCCTTCCAGGCATTTGTATATCAGCTCATTGCATCAAGCAGCTCAAGAGTCACAAGTCAAGCCTCCAGGCCACACATTGCCACAGCCACTGGAGACATGGAATAAAAGGAAGTATAGCGAGGCAAGGGAAACCCCAAACTTCTCCATGTGGGTGGCACAGCATGAAAAAGTTGTTTAGAAAACCAGGCTGTGTCTTCTCTGCATAATCCCAAACTTCTTGCGAGCCTCAGAAAGTAGCCCTGTAGAAAAGTGGTAGTCTGGTTTCAAAAGTCAAAGGAGGCCAAAATACCTACAAGTCTTTGTTTCATGTAGACTATCTAGCAGTAAAAAGTTGTAACTGGGGATTTTCTATTCCTTTTGTAATGTTAAGAAATAGTTTAACTAGTTCTGGGAAAAAAAAAAGAGTATATATATATCTATAAGCAATTTAAAAGCTTGGGTGTTATTGGGAATTAAATGGGAAAAGCATCATCATATACAGGAATCTCAGTAGATCTGGATGGGTTTTAATGTTATAAAGAAAACCTGGAACTGTAAGAAGATGATGCTGTCTCTACTGCAAGCCAAAGTTTTAGTTAAAAAGGGAATAATAGATATAGCTGGGGCATGGTATTTTGTAGTCAGTGTCACAAATTACTCAATTATTTTGCATCCCACTTTGTGCTGGACACAAAGAAGATACTTAAAAGAAAAAGAAGAAAAAGAAAGAAAAGGTGAAGGAATGAAATAATTCCCCAGTTCATAGGTTTTCAAAATCAAACAAAAACAGAGAAGAAATCCAAAAGCAATTCAAATGGTATTTCATGAACTTTCAGTAAAAGACTTCCAACGAAACGCCTATGCAGTCAGCAAACAGAAATCTGCTTCCAGATCTACAGTCTACAGACAACGATAGCAGTTTAGAATGCAAATACTTCTGAAAGATTCCATCTCCAATTCTAGGGCTGTTCAGCCTGCAGAAGAGAATGCTCACGAGAGACAGACTCTTCAGTGGGGTCTGCTGTGATAGAACAAGGGGAAATGGTTTCAAATAAAGAGAGAGGAGATTTTGAATGGATGTAAGGAAGAGGTGTTTTTTTTACTATAAAGAGTGGTGAGGCACTCAAAGGGGTTGGCCAAAGAGGTGGTGTATGTCCATCCCTGGAGACATACAAGGGCAGGCTGGACCAGGCTCTGTAGGTGTCCCTGTTCATTGCAGGGGAGTTGAGCTAGATGACCTTTAAAGAATTATTCCAACTCAAAGGATTCTATGATTCAATTAGCTGATATCTGCCTATCAATTTTCAGCTAGAAAATAAAAGAAAAATAAAAATCCTTCCTGTATTTTTCACTACTAGAGCTTTATTTCCAGCTGCAACCATGATAATTTTGTCTCAACAGTTCAAATTTTTAATGATTTTTTTTTTTAATGGACAAGAATCATTAATTCTTGCTGGGTGCCAAGCAAGAAAACATCAAACAAAAAAAGCCAATTTTTACTGAAGCCCTACATACATGGATAAAGGATTGTGTTTTATACCATCTCATTTTTCATACTTGGAATCTAGGCAATTATAGCCTAAGAAATTCTGGACATAAATATTATTCTTAATTTTTCTATTTATGCATTTCTTGTCAGCGGAATGAGACAACAATTTTTCAGAGTCACTGTGTTATCCTTCCCTTGTTTTGAATGCACACACTGAAGTAACCCGTGGCTTTCAAGAACCAAGACTTTGTGGTAAATTTCTGTCAAAAATGCACAGATTCCTGGCACAAATGCAAGTTTATTGTTGGCTTTGGGGAGCTTTTACCTGAGCTGGCTTAACCTATGCTGAATGTGTCAACAAAATTAATTGGCGCTTCTGAAAAATTAGGATTTCTAAAAAATAAAGACAGGTAATTATCACAGAAGGGGTTTTCTTTCCTAGTTTATTTCTCCATTTTCTTGATGAGAATTCTTCACACTAGGTAAAAAGCTTATAAGGTGAAGACATCATCTAGCAGTTGCTTAGATTATCATACTGAGACTTGGTTGTTTAACTAATCCCTATTTGCTTTCACTGTATTTTTCATACAATTTATGCAGTATTACATACAGAATAAATAGGAAGCTGGAGCACTTACCTTCCTCCTCTATTCGGACAGGTCCTGTGCTTCATGCAAATCACGTTCTTCCATGATGAGTCAAATCTTTCTGTGAAATCCTTTTAATGAGTTAATGATACTTACATCTAATCACAGGTGTGATGCCTAAATTCAAGCCACTGAATCCTGTTACTAAAATAATCTGTACAAAATCTTGGAAAAAGGAGTTTTCAAAAACTTGAGCAAAATGTCAATGTACTGACCACTCCATAGGGAAATCTTTCAGATGGCTTTTCTTAATCCGAACTCCAATTCCTTAAACTCAGCCCCAAAAGAAGGTCACTATTCCTTCCTGTCAAGTTTTACGAGCTCATTCCCCTTCTGTTGCATACAACGTAAGCTACACAGAGCATAGATTCAAAGTTATTTGATTTTTCTGAAACAGAAAACTCTTACCCAAGCACCCAAGAATAATTGTAAGGGGATTTTTAGTTCCCTTCTCATTCCCCTCACAATTGCCAGATGCAGCAATACAATTGCATCTGTGGATTTCTCCTTTGGTTCATTTAATACAGCTTTTTGTCTGGAGACCAACCAAGTCCAGGCTACAGTATCTTGTAGCTCATGAACACAATAAGCTCAGGCTCCAGTCAATAAATTGCCAAGTAGTTAGCACTTCTTTAACATCAGCAGCCATGTCACAACATGTGCATTAAGTGATGGACAAAATAGCCAAGGGCTGAAGCAGTGACAGAACTTACCAAGAGGAGGAATTAAGCAGAGAAAAAGCAAAAGCACTACTCAACTTGGGTGCGCAGAAATGCTTTCCTGGCCATTGGTGGTCAATCATTCACACTGGCGTCATAATTTAGCAATGAAATGTGGCCTTTGGATCCTACAGGGAATTGTTTTATTGGCGTCTAAATGTGCACACTATGTCTTCTTGAAGTATTAAAAACTCCATCAGAAAGAGCAGCCGTTTGGAGCGCTGCCAAGGCAGTTCAGCAGTTTGTACTAGTGCTGCTCCATATATTATTCCTACATTTCAATAGAGAAGAGCATCTTAGTGCTGAGATCAGCTTCTGTTTCTTCTTTGAAAGCAGAGTTCCTCTTTTCCACATTCACAATATACTCTTCAGAGGTACTGTCCATCCACAGAGGACTAGAAGAAAGTCCTGAACAATGCTGTACTGTAAATCACATAAATACTTGTTAAGTATCACAGAAACTTAAGCTGGGGGAAGCCTGGCCTTCTCCTGTATCAGATTTTGTCTAGGTTATAAAGTGGGGACTATTTTCATGCTTAATTTTAAAAAAAATGGGAATAAATATTTATTTGACAGGAATACAGTCTAAGCAGAAAGATCAAGCTAATCGTTTGAAGATATTATTTACTTGTAGTTAACTCTGATTTATTAAATTCCTTCAAAGAAACTAGGGAAAGTGCAGTATCCCAGTTTGGCTTTATGAAAACCACATAGATTTAAAGACACATCCTCATACACTACAGTAACAAGTTTGGCATGCCTGGGGCATTTTGCACTTGTTGTTCCTTTACTTTCATTTTCCTTTTTTATTTCTCACCTTTTCTCTCACTTTAAGTACACTCTATAAATTCTGAGCTGAATGGGAGCCATTCAGAAATTTCTTTCATTTTTCCATACTTCTTTATGCCCATTTTTTTTTTTTTGCCTAGGGCAAAGATTGAATCTCAGTGAAGAAAGTCTCATTCATTCTTCGATCTTGGCATCCATCATGGTTGCGGATAGCTTATTAAACCTGCATCAAGCAAACAAACAGCTCATCTCAGGACTATTTTACTGTCCTGCTTGCACCTCAGGTTATCTCAGCACTGCTCATTTGAGGAGGACTTGACCAACCTGCTCTGAGTCAGTCTCATTGTGATGGTGTTCTTTCCCCCACCTTCTTTTTGCCTCCCAACTTCCTCCTCCAGCCCAGTCCTGCACAGGAAGACAATGAGCAACAGTACTGATAGCACTCTCACTTAAACAGATTAATGACCACAAATCTGTCTCAAACTGGGAGGATGAAAGAACTGATAGCAGAGATCTGGTTCAACAGCTAAAGCACCTAAAAACAAAGTATGACTGTGAATCCATTTATCTTACTCCATAAAAAGTGAACAGCCCAAGAGCTCTTTGAGCTTCCAACATAGCAGCGGGGTTGCAAGGCAAAATCTCACATCAAGTAGGGATGCCTCTTGAGGTCATGCAGAGATCCTTTATACCTGGATGACAAGATGCCCTGTCAATGCAGATCCTCTGTATGTGACTAATAGCTTCTTTAAAGCTTCGCTAGCTTCCTTAAGACTATATCTTAGAGTCACTGTAAACTTTGCTAGCTTTGCTAAAAACATATTTTAGACTGACTGTGCACATATAATCTCTTAGTCTGGGACTAGGAGCAGATCTGGCTGCACTTCAGGCTCCTTCCCTCTGTGGTTCAAGGATTTCAGAAAGCAAGCAGTTTGACTTTGAACATCATGACTCAGTGGGAGGGTCTCCTGTATGTGTGTACTTAACCCCAAAGTCTGTAGAGTAAATAATCAAGTGCATCCAGCCATCTCAAATCTTGTTAAGTCACTGTTAAATCACTACATTATATCTCTATTGTATCAATAAATATAGTCCTGCTTCTCTCTTATGAGTCGAGTATAACGTAGTTGTTTCCATCTATGACACTTGTGCATCCATGCTAGTGCAGTCAAACAGAAACCTCAGTGGAGAAACAGCCATTACCAGGGTGCTAGCCATTTCTTAACCTAGTTCTATGAAAGCTGCCACGTGTGCTCCAGTGCAGACTCAGCCATACTAGCTTAAACCACAGGTGGCAAGCTTCTTCCTCTCCATCCAGTGGCCTCATTTTCTGAGGCAACTGAGCTAGCAGGCTGAAAGGTTTGCGGATGAAGACTAAATAAAGTCTTGGGCTCGGACCTTGACACACATAGCACGTAGATCCTTGTAGCTCCATCATAAACTATCAGCGTCCTTCACTGCTTCATCTTCTCTGTAATTCTTCCACAGGCACCATCCTCACTCACTAATAAAAGAAAATATGATTTTTTTAATATGCCTCACTGTCAATACCAACTCTTACAAAACATAAACTCTCACAGCATTTTTGGCCTGGGCTGTGAGCATGCAATCAGAGCAGCTGGCTGGCAGAGGTCATTCTCCTGGTAATGGCAAATGAGAGGTGTGCCCAAGCTCAGCAGGTCCTTCTCCAAATAAAAAAGGCTTCACTGCTCCTTTATACTGTGAGAAAACAGAATAGGCACTACTAGTCGAAACACCAAAAAAGTGCCAATGGATCTTGATGCCAGAAAGGAGTAGCTTTGATGGACTGTCCTCCTTGTACAGACAGCCTGGGTAAGCTGTACAGAATAGAGGATACCTTTGTGAACCACAGTGCAAAAGGACTGGAAGGTCAAAGTGGTAAATGATTTTACTTAACAGAATGTATTTGGCTTTATATTTCTAATATTACTTCCATAGACAAAAGTTATTCTGAACACACCGGGTGACAAAATAGGAGTCCAGTCTCTTGACAGTTGCTCTGTCAGAGACCTGGAAATGAGAAATGATGCTCTGAGAAACCATTCATCTTCCTAACTCTCCTTTAATCTCCTCCTGTCCAGTTTTTCTGGATGAGTTCCAAGTCTCCAGCCTTCTGCATAACACACATGCAACTAGGTATTTGGGAACCAACACAGGACAGTCACAGAGACTGGTGAGTCTCTCCAAGATTTGGGAGAGCTTTTTACATGTCCTGTTTTAATTGTATCTGTTGAGATTATCCTACCCCAGCCTAAGATATCCACATAAAACATCCCTTTAAACATCGGGATATCCTCGTAAGTGAATCCATCTTTTTCAATCTGAAAATGAATTAATCTTTCCTCTCCAAAGAGTCCAACATGTCATCCACTCAGTGCATTTTCTGTTCAGTTAAACAAATAATACAAATGCAGTTTTCAACCATTAAGGTAAAGGCCAAAGCAAAAATTCCCAGCCTTACATACACCCAGGGTAGAACTTTTTACATCAACTCTTACCCCATGCTGAGTACAATAAACTCAGATGACACAAAATCCTACTATGTCTCCTCAGAAAGCAAGCTGCAACTCCTCAGGGCACAACACCTGCATATATGTATTTCCTCTTGCGTGACCTTGCACATACTTCCTCTTCCCCACTTCTGATAATTAGTAACAGACCTGGGAGAGCAGAGAGGAAGGTGAAGACAGAAAAAGAAAATCCGGAATTGTTCCAACCTCTGGTTTGAAAAAAAAAAATGTTTTCTTCTTAATTCTGGTGGCAAAGTTTGCATCAGTTTTCTTGCATTCCATAGCCGTAGCTATCACCAACCTCGTTTATAAGGGAAAACTGTCAGAGTATGCAAAAGTAATTCCAAAGCTAAAAGGCAGGAACGCTTCAGCCTCTGTCTTCTGGATTTTCATGTCTGCTGGCAGTTTCTGTAATTGAAGCAGCAGATTCAAACCTCAGTGCCACAAAATATATAATGAGGTGTAACAGTACAAAAGTTTATTAGGTTAAAAGGAAACCTGCAACTATTTTGTTCAGCAAATACAGGCTGAAAGTAAAAATAATATTGTGGGAACAAAAATAAATATGTATTAGTTTGTTTTTCTCCTTGAAAATAAACATCCAGGTGCATAGGAAACTGCATATTTCAGCTCATCAGGGAGTATGCCAGGGTAGATGAAAGGACTTTGGGCTCCTTCCTCTCTAACCAGTTGACAGGCTGGTCTCTGAATTTTAACAGAGCCTAGGGAAAATATAGTTTTGTTCCTGTTCAGATATGAAGAGAGCCAATCATACCCAAAGCACTGCTGTAAGGACTGCAAGAAATAGCACCAAAATGGCAGGCAGGCATCAGCATAACCCCAGCATCATCAGTGCAAAAAAAAAACCCAAGTCTGTGTGATTACTTGTGGCAGAGCCTATCAGCTTCAGGTCCAGAATCTGCCCCTGAAAATAAATATAAATTGGTCTGATTGTGCGGGAAGTACCCAGGGCAAACATTTTCAATTGCCTCTTTGAGCAAATTGAATTGTGCCTATTGGCAATATCTATCACCTCAAGAAAGGGATGCTTCTTTCCTCCAGACAAGACAGATGTGCAGTTTAAACCTCTCAGTTACCAAAATGTCCTTCCTACCTGGCTGCCAGGCAAACTAGTCAGCGTTGCATGATAAACTGAGAATATGAATATCTGTACAATCTCTCTGGTATTTAAAATAATGAAATTCAGCTTCCATTTAAAATATGCTGAGTAGATAGCCAGGTTTTGTTTAACATTACCTGCATGCCCTTTCTGCTACCAAACTCTTCTTCAAATCCAAAATTACAGAAATTTACTTGCATTTGGGGTTCTTTGATATATTTATTTCAGTTATTTTTCTGTTCATCCGAAAGATTTTTATCCTTTAGAGTCCAACACCATCCTGAAGAGGAAAACATTATAAACAGATTACAAGCAGCATGCATTCAAATAAATTACATGTTTAAATGTGTCAGTTAAATTATAATGCTCAATTAGACAGCCAATTATGTTGAAAATGCAGTTGTGTGCATAAATTGATGGCCACTCCCCCAGCCTGTCTGGCTGCTTGCATTCATACACTATCCCTTTCTAGGTTTTATCTTTCAAATATCACCTGGTGGAAGGTTTATTTAAGTGCAGTCAAACGCTGTTCCACTGTTACTTCATTTAAAAAAAACATCATTTAAAATCCTATTCAGCATTCCCACTGAGCTGTGCTGCCTGCCATCAGAACTTTAGGGTCAGTAGGATAAGCCCTGTGGGGCAGGTGCACAGACTTGTAGGGGTCACATTCCCTAAGGGCCTTCCCTCTGTCCAGGACTTCCCATTTTTAATTACCCTCACCACATCATTTTAAAACCATACAATCCATTTGTTTTTAATTTACACGCACGTGTGAATTTTACAATGACCTTTTGAGTTAACAAAGAAGCTGTGCATGAAACCATAACAGCAACATTTATGTTTATAAAGCGTAGTGCTAAAATTGCTGCTGCGCTCATTAATACTAGATGGGACCTGGAAACCACGGAGGAGAAAGACTCCCTAAGAGTAAATGAATCAAAATTTGATTTAAGGATAATACCATGTATGAAAAAACAGATCCACATATGTATTTGACATATCATCCCACAGTCATTATGCAAGAGAGCCCTTTTAAGATATACTGTCCCTGATTCACTCTTCATTTAATTTCTTTAAGTTTACCACGTATATTAGCATCCAAACTAACTGAAGCATTTACATGGCAAAATCCAAGCTCTCATAAAGGATGACTTCTGCAAATAGCTGAATGACTTGTTAGGTATTTTGGCTGTCTCACTGAGCATTATAATTTCGTACAATATGAAAGGGATCGTTAATGAAGTTCATCAGCATGCTCATGTTCGAAATCTCAGCAAAATAAAGACAGCATGATACTACCAAAGAGAAAAATCAACTCTACTCTGCAGTTCAGCATACCAGTAGCACTTTAGTCAGCTCTGCTATTCAGTTCCATGCTTAGATGACACCGAAAAAAATTAAAACAAACATACAAACAAAAAAAATCAAACACCATAAGCCCGAACATTTTCTTGTTGTTTGTTCTTTCTTCTGAACGGCCAAGAATACGCGTTACATTTTAAGGTCTGAAAATGTTATGATAGAGTTTCTCCACGCTGAGAAGTCATATATGCCAGAATTATCTGTAAAATTGCTCTCAGTTAGTCTATATTTCATGATAATCCAGGTAAGAGACCTGCCAGTAGAGAAAAAAAATAACAACAAAAATATCCCCGTGTCTGTAGATCTGAGCCTATGTGGCAGCAAAACTGAGCTTCTTGCAATATCAAAATCAACCTGGATAAGTACTGTAAATGATACATGAGCCATGGCCTTGACAATACAAGAGACAAAAAAGATCTATCGTACTCTGCCTTTTTTTATTTATGACCTGTGTGGTCATTCAAGAAGGAAAGAACCCATAATTACGCTCTCAGGCAGCTCCTCTGAAATATCTCTGAAATCAGGGAATTCCAGGCTGTGTTTTTATGGCACACACTAAAAATCATCAAATTGCACTTTGAAAATAAAAATCCCACTTCAGTCTTCTTCCAGAAATTCTTGCTGAAATCCACATATCAGTTTCTGACATGTCACTTTCAACCACTAGCCATGGCACAACAGACTATTTGAAATACATAGAAATGGGGTTTGTACTTATCATTCAGCTCTAGGCCTCTGAGCAGTGCTGGCCTGCCAAGGCACAGAGTGACACCGAGAGGGGATACAAACTGCTTAAAGATTTTTAAAGGTTCTTATAACTGTCACTAAGCTCGGTGCTCCACAACAGATTGAAAAATGTGAGAGGCTTTCCATCTGAAGTCACGTGGGTGTTAAAGAGGATTAACATGAACTGCCAACTAGCAATTGCCAATTTCTTTCTTTCTAGTTTTTTAATCCTCCTTTCTTTATATCTTGCAATAAAACATTTTTTGCCTCCTATTCTATATATTTTCCCCCTCTTGGAATAATGCATAAAGGAAGCTGGAAGTCGTTTAATAGATGCATCTAGCACAACAAAATTCTGCGCTATAGACTCTGCAGTAAATCGCACTCAAAGCAGAGAGTATTAAATCACAGAACTACTGGAACAACTCAGGGTCAAAACTGCTCATTTACACAATTCAGCTGCTGTATGCTTATCTCTGCATTCTCACCAGCCCCCAGTGAGTACATCAACAAAACCTGTTCAGTCAGAAAAACACCTTTTGGTTTGCATCCAAAGCCACTTCAGACAGAAACAGAATAGAAATGTTTTGGATGAATCAAACCAAACTGCAGTCCTCACAGAGCAGAGCAGTCTTCACAGGGTGACACCTCCTCAGAAGGAAAAGGGAGGTTGTGCCACCTCGTCCCAACAGCTGGACAGCTTTCACCTTCACCTAAACCTTTGAAACGTGAGTGAGACCATGGCTTGGTCCAGTCCTATAAACATCATTCAAACACAGCACAGTGGAAAAAACTAAGTCCAGAGAACTGTAGTTAATACTGAGCCAATATTATTCATCTTCCTCCTCTAGGAACATTTCTTTTGACAACAAACAAGCTGTTTTTCATTACCTCATTAACTGTTTTTCACCAGCTTAAGGCCACCCAACTCACTGGGTCTCCCAAGAGCTGCAACAGCTGCAGGTCCAAGGGTTCTTGCCACAGAAGATGCATCTGAATTGTTAGCGTTTTCATGGCCTCCAATGTGAATTTGCATGAGCACATTTCAGACCTCCTTCCACTCTGGAGAAAAAAGGCACCTTCTTTATTTTTGTCTGAAATTTTTCCCACAACAATTGTCCTCTTGAAATTCTTCCAGATTCACATTAGGGTGAATTTTTCAAGGTTGTACCTTTCAACATCTTTAAGGAAATAGATTAAAAAAGCAAACAAACAATCACAATGAACCCTGATCTTCCTCATTTCTAATAAAGGATTGTATTTTCCATTAAGGTTGTTGAATATAATTCAGAAGAGCAATTTGGCAATGATATGCACTTAAACCTTTCAACATTTCTCTTTTAAATTCCTTGGGAAGTAGCGGTCAGATTTAAATGCCAAGATGAGGAAGATAAATTTCTGAATGAGACCTCTGAGAGACAGGTTATAGTGAATTTTAAGTACTACATCGAGTGTTCTCCTGGTGAAAAAAAAGCCAAAGGTAAAGTAGACCCCTGGCTCTCTTACATTGTTCATTTAGGTCAGAAACCTTTGTAACACTTAAATATTTTAAACTAATTCCCCCAGAAAAACGTCATATGATTTCTACTTGCCCTTTTATTTATTTATTTATTTATTTTTAGCTAAACTCCTTCCAAGTACAAATAGGCTGAGCCAGTATGAGCTGCAGTGGGGAAGAAGCGAATTATCAGTATGGTGAGAGATCAGGCTACACCATAGTGCTGATGCTCCAGTGCAGCACCCTTCCTCTTGTGTCCTATTGTGCGTGATATTAACCTGATGTGAGCCAACACTGCTCTCAGCGATGGTCCAAAATTGGGGGTAATTTTAGATGTCAAAATAAAATAAGAACAATAATTTTCCATCATAGTTGTTTTATTTCTTATACTTCATATATTCTTCGTTTGATTATCTTAAACCAGATAATCTATGTATCGGAGTTTAACAAGGACAAAATACCCTTCAAGAGATACCTGTTACTCGTGTTTAATGCATTAACTAGAATGCTATTCAGTTCTCTGAGAGATCTTTAGCTCCTGCTTATTTGGGTAGAGGTTTCTAAACATAAGGACAATGCAAACCCTATACTATAAACCACTTCACTGCAAAATTAACTCTACCAGCTGGCAGTAGCAATCAGGAACACCATCGGTTTATATATCACACTACACAAGCAGCACAGAATTGTAAAGGAAGCAACTGTGCACATTTACTTCTTGCACAGCAATGCAGAAAGAAATGCACAGCCAAGTCAATGTGATTTAACTGCACTTACTCCTGAATCTCATCCAATGACAATCACTGACCTACCTCAGCATCTAATCACAGAGACACTGACAGTACTGATCATTTTATCTTTACATGGCTAACAAGTAATTTCCATTGCTTTAAAGAGCAAGCAGTCCACCTTCTTTTGTCTCTTGTGTGCAGTATACCCATTATCAATAAAAAATTTGCTCTTTCATACCTTTCATCATATTCTTGTGCTTCTGATATCACTGTTTGCTATGAAAAATCAATACAGATTAATGAATAATAAACATCAAATTGAGCTTTTTGCTTACGTTAGAGTACATCAAGTTTTCTAATGTAGGTTTAGGTAACGTTTGTAAAATTTCCCCCTCTGTGAGTAATGAACAAAAGGGATTTTTTCACACTGATTTTTAACCATGAGAACAATTCACAGCCTCCAAATGACTGTGGACAACGGGTCCTGAGAATTCTGTTTTCACCATCAGCTTACACTCACACTTCCCCTTTCTTGTATCCACAACTAACGTCACAGGTCTCACTGCCTACCCAATGACTCCTATGCTTAACTTTAATCCGATTCTGTAGATCCACACTGTATGATTCTGTGATAAACAGTCATAGTTCAGTGAGATTTAGGCTGTAAGCCTTCCAATGCATGGTTTGGGTCTCCAGTGTACACATGGACACCTACCTGCACAACAGAAATGCCTCCGACCACTTGAACAGGGCGAGGCACAGGCATCTTCTCATCTGGGATATTCACACTTCTGTGGCTGCTCTGGTTCCACCATCCACACCAGCTTGTTTTAAGCAGGCACTTCTCCAGTCTGCAGTATAAACACATCAACGGACACAATCCACTCTCAAAACTCAGCTGGACCCATCATAATGGAAATAAAGTGACATGGTACAACATGCTGCTTCTTCCAGTTTTATTGTTAGACCAGAACCAGACTTCCTCATAGCATGTGAACCTGAACAAGAATATTTTTGCTTTGGTAGAACTGAAACATTCAGTTGCATGAAGACGAGTGGCTACCGAAGCACTTGCTAGTCTCTGTTTCTTCTCTAAATATTGTTAGATGTGCAAAACTGCCTCTTTAGACTGTTGTAATTCCTGTACTTACTTCAGGACACTGTACAACAAGGTTTTCCATCACAACTACATCAGCTGGCACTGGAAGGTAGAATAAATCACTGTCAGCCCAAACAAAGATAGCAAAATCCCTGGCATAGAAACAGATTCACTAACAGCTGAGCAGTTTTGCAAGCTTAGCTTATGTCATTTGTCATTTTTTGTACAATGCAAACACTCTGCACCTCTGCTAGGTAGCTTTCTCCACCTTGACTACGTTAACACTGTGACATATGCTACCGCACGTTACCATAGCTATTCTAGTGCTAGCAAGGTCAACAGGAACGCTGAGCATCTCCAACATTTCTTTTCATTTGTATCTTTTCCAGGGGGAACAGAAACCCTGTCTGGAGCAGGTAGATTCATTACAATATTTCTCTTTTCTTCTTTCAGGAATGGGTCATCAGAGACAGACAGAGGTTAGCCTGGGCTCATAAAAAGATACAGAACACGCAGAGCATGCTGCAAGAACTGTCTCATATTCACCCCTTGCCCTGTTCTAAGTTAATATGAAAACTATGCATGATTAATCTTTTAAAAATTGGAAAAGATGATGCCTAAGGCATCTCTAATCAACTTGCTTGGTGAAGTACATACAGTTCTGCTGTAGTTCTGCACAGCAAATAAGCTACATAGAATTTTAATACAGCAATTACCGCCTGCCACTTCAAGATAATGATTACTTACCAACCCATTTAAGATGTGAGTGTATGTGCATCAGCAAGAAGGATAAATTACAGGCTCCTTCAGCTAAGGAGGCAGCAGACTGAGGTTTTCATCAGAGGGACTACCACACAGCACTCCAGCAGGGTAAAAGGAACCATCCAGGTGAGGTAAATTTACAGCAGACCGTATCTGCTACCATACCCCTCTGAAATGCTCCAGGGTCAAATACTGGCAGCATCATAAAAACAAGGTAACAGGACCACCTATCCACGTTACAACCCCTAGCTTTAAAACAAAGCCAGTAGTACACCAAATAGCCCTGCACAGATACGTTCGGGGGCAGAAAAAAAAAAAAAAAAAAACAGATAAAAGAGGAAACAGCACTAGAAGAAGTGACAAAAGGGGTTGTGAGTACACTCCTGCTCCAACAGGAACTTTAAAAAACTGTTTACAAAAAAATAAATAAATAAATAAAAGGCATGATGTCCCATTCGCTTGTCTCTCTGACCTGTCCCTGAGCTTCTCTGCTTTTCAGATACCTCCATATAATCCTTCTGGGCCATAAAATGCTCTCACAACAAAAGGTGGTGTAGTTCCTCTGCTTATCTAGCATTACACAGCCCAGCTTTAAACCAAGTGCAGCCAGATGGAGAGTCAGAGGTCACTGGTTATTTTTAAGCTCTATCTATCTAGGAAAAGCTTTTCCCATGGATGTTAACTCTCAGTTAAGTAATTGTGTGTACTCTATTGTACGTCAAGATATTATTGTGCTAGATCCAAGCTTCTCTCTAGCAACACAAAAATAATGCTATGTAATATGATGACACAGCGATGGTAAAAATTTTGGAGAATCTTGTTTGAGGCAGAAAAATGCAAGAAATTGCCCTTGGTGAGTAAAAATATATATTATTGCCCAGGTAAGCATGGTTGTGCACAGCTTGCTCATACTTGGTACTAGCAGACCCTGGAAACATAAAAAGAAACACAGAAGAAACAAATTATTACTGCCCCCACCCACAGAAGCAGTCAGCTTTGAAAAACAGCCCAGCTTTGTAATGAATTTCACAACAGTGCATAAAGTTATTCAGAAATATGAGAGGTGACAGTGAGAAGCATTGTAATGCATCAGACAGCTATGGAATTCCTCACCACTGTGGGCAGATGCTGAGATAAATTTCTTGTCATTAGTCTTCTCTGAATTTTGTTTTTAGAGAAGGAACCCAATGTGTGCACACAATTTTACCAAGATGATTGATAAGTATTGTATATAGCATATTATAATCATAAATATACATTTTACACTTTCTAAGATTAGTGAGATAATAACAATTTTGTCTAAAGATAACCTGAAAACACTCACAGTATAATTTTCAGTAGAAATCTCTGAGCATGAGGTTTGTCTTCCTCCTCCAGACAACTCCAAAATATCTGTAAAAGAGGAACAGATTCAGGTTTTTAAAAAAGGTTTTTTATGAAAGCTTCACATTCAGTGCAATCAAGAGAATTCAGTAATAAGGAAGTAAAGAAATTTAAAGTTATATTACAGATTAAATACTGAAAGACAGCACTTTTTCAGGCAGAAGATTGCTGAGTTACAAAACAAGAAATCTTAGCAACTCTGATCTAGTTTGCTTTGTTTATCAGCAAAGCAGAAAATAGTAAAACAGAACGGAACAGAACAGAAGAACAGAAGTGCCTGGTCAGTGCCAAGCATCCCTGACTTCAGAGGAGTTACATGGGATCCAAGACAACAGTGCTATGTGGGCAGTGAGGAGCCCTTAGTTAGCACACCTGCTGACTGCTTCAATCACACAGCAGAGCACAGCTTCCCGAGTTGTGTCACTTGCATAGGGCTAGCTGGATTTTACTTCAGAATAGGACTTCTATTTCATTTTCCCCCAAAGACAGCACACATGACTCCAAATATCTGAGAGAAGCTGAGAGAATTCTAGCATCTTATTTCTCACATTTCTACAGAACGACCTTGTGGAACAGATCCTCCACTTAAAACTTGTCTCATCCCGTGTTTAAAGTCCACTCCAACAACAACACATAAAACAGGCCAGCAGACAGCCTTTACCACAAAGCCTACAGTTTAATGCATAGCTTCTGCATCATTCCTTTGCTGAAAACTCTATATAAAGGAGTGTGGGAGGTGGACATTTTGTAAACATAACATGATATGTGCCTGCATTCCTCACTCCCCTGACAGCTGCCTCATGCTTAGGTCTTCTTTCTGGAAATTGCATATCATTGCATGTCAGGTCAAAAAGATTTGAGAGGAAGTATTTCTACCTGCTCTGACTTTGCTGTTAGCACTTTGTCCCTCACGGACTCAAATACATTTAAAATCAAAATGAAGATGTTACTGAGCCACTCACAACCCTTTTCATGGTTTTTTTGTGGGTTTTTTTTCCTTCATTTTTAAGTGCACTTCACATTCCTTAAGATTAATATTTTCTTTTTCATTGAAACATCTTCACTTATTTAGTGCATAACATAAGGAAATCTTGGGCATATTAAATTATCAGGGTCACAATCCCAGCTCTTATCTTTCATTACTTACAATTGTCTCCCTAAGCCCATCAGTATAAAAAAAGAGGAATAAAATAACACCAGAACAGAATACAAAGAGGACTGGCATGGGCTGCAACTGGAACATCCAGCAGCTGTAATCTTGCGGCAAGTACATTAAAGAAAGACATGGAAACACCCACTGTAAGGGAATCTCTAACCACATACAAATGACCAGAGCAAAATGCTAAGCTGTACAGTCACCTTGGTGCTGCAGCAGGTGATGCCAGTGCTAGGACTTTTGCTGAATAGCAAACTGCTAAAGCACAACCTTTGCAACAAGGACATGACAATACGTACTTCTCATCCCATTTCTGATGAAAAGCTTTTGACAATTAAACCTTTAATGCACTCTGAATCTTTTATTACTGTTTTTACTAAGAGGGACAGTGATTTGTGTGTGTGTGTGTGTGTGTGTGTGTGTTCACACTGATATCAGGCAATGCTGGCAGAAGTGCTTCTACCTGTAGGACAACAGAGGACCACAAAGCCATCTGCATTCTGCTTAAATGTAGTGTTGAGATTAGTGTCAGATAGGTGACAGCAAAACGAGCTTCATCAGAGCCAAAAAATCATAGCATTTGCTTTCTTTTACAATATATTTCACCATCTATATTGCATATTAGTAACCTTCTGCAAGTTGTGAGGTATTTCTGAAAAGTGCACACTGGCCAAAATAGAGCTAGTCTCTAACCCCACTGATAAGTTCCTAAAATCAGCATACAATCATAGAATCACTTGATTTGGAAGGGACTCTTAATGGTCATCTCATACAACTCCCCTGCAATGAACAGGGGCACCTACAGCTAGATTAGGTTTCTCAGAGCCCTGCCCAGCCTGACCTCGAAAGTCTCCAAGGATGAAACTTCCACCACTCCTCTGGTCAACCCGTTCCAGTGCCTCACCATCCTTATTGTAAAAAACTTCTTTACATGCAGTCTACATCTCTCCTCTTTTAGTTTGAAACCATTTCCCCTTGTGCTATAATAGTGAACTGTGCTAAAGAGTGTCCCCTTCTTTCTTACAGTCCCCTTTAGATACTGAAAGGCCACAATCAGGTCTCCCTGGAGCCTACTCTTCTTCAGGCCGAACAACCCCTCAGTCTGTCACTATGGGGAAGGTATTCCATCCATTGGATCTTGTTATAGTAAAATTATATTATTATTCCAGTAACATAAAAGGAGAAGAGGGTGGGTATTAAGTCATTATTCAAGTCTGCAGTTGCACCTCAGTCATGACATTTTTTTTCAGCAGTACACAAGGGCAAGATGGTGTCACTCTTAAATTCAATAGGAAAAGATGGAAAAAATCCAAATATTCCCAAATACACAAAAACAGAGGAGGCTGTACAAGTCTAAGTTTCAGTAACAGGCTTATAATAGAAGATAGGACTAAATGTAGCTGTATGCCAGTAAAATATACAGCATAAACATAACAAAATCCCTGTGGAGAATAAGAGAAATAGGCTGTTCCCAAAACAAAGGTCTCTTACTAGTCTAAATGAATGTGCTAGTTTCATACCTGCAGAAAAAAAAATGCATCTTTATGTATATTCATTGAAGGGTTGACTTAACAAGTGAATCCCCCAGAGTTTTCACAGTGCCCACAGCTGGTAATTTGGGCCCAGGAAGACTCCTCTTCTTGCAGCAAAAGTGAAAGCCTGTTGAAGATGAACAAGCAGGTAGGCCGTCTTTCATTTTGCAAGGTCACAAGCATGCTCATTACAGCACGGGAGCAATTTTTGAAGAAATATTGCCTATACACCTGAGGGATGTGGTGAGTTGTGAGCTGACCTTCCAGCATTTCCCCAGCCTCCGCAGAGTTGCCAACAGCATCTCTTTGCTATTACAGAGGCAGGTTTTCTTACCACAGAAATAGAAGGAAGGTATCTTACTGAGAGAGAAAACTGAAGCTGTCCACCATGTAAACGAATGACCCCAGTCCACCACATGTTTTAGCAGCATTTCCTCATCCCAAAGTCACTAGCTACCATGATTCAAAAAGGCTCTACATAAACTAGCTGATTTTTTAAAGATCGTTACAATCAATAAAGATCTGGTAGCAACTTCACAAAATCAGCTGTGTCTGTGCCAGTGCCCTAATTAGATTTCTGCTCAGGTAATTGCAGCTCAGTGAGCAGCCTCTCGTGGGCCCCAGCCACCCACCTTCCTGGTTCTTCATTTCATCTACAAAACCACTCAATGCAGTCAAGTACTCTTCAGAGACTATTGCATTTCAGAGGTGGGCAAAGGTAACTTTGTGAAGTCTTTTCATATGCTGCGGAGTCTCAGTAAGTTGAAGTTAGCACACAAATATGATATTTTCTTTCTGAAGACACCGTAAACACTTGAAGAGATGATTTTTATCTTCAGACAGTCCTGGGGAGAACTTTTCTCTTTTGAAATTCAAAACTTTTCAGTAAGAAAAGTAAACTCCCAAGAAGATAATTAACATCAAATATTACTGTATGCTTTCCATAATATTGCATATCTTGTTTTACAGATAGCCTTTTTTAGGTTCCAGACCGAAGAGTTCCTGATCTCCTACTACATCCCAGTTCCAGTGGGCTCCACAGATTGTTTATGTCTAAGCATGAAAGGTCCATAAAGTGAAAAGGTCCAATTGTTGCATCTAAAATCCAGACTCACTTGTTACTCTGCAGCTGTTTTCTTTAAACCACTCTTTTATTTTCTGTATATTTGTTTTGGTCTACAAAGGAGGTAAAAGTCCTTTCTTCTAGTCACTCTCAAGTAAATCCATAGTAACCTGTGTGGACACAGCTCCTCCTTATCCACAGTCTGAGTCAGGTCCAACATTCGGATTCATCATCCTGGGGGTAAAATTTATGACAGCACTTAAATATGACACATTTTAATTAAAATGCAAAATGCTAGGATGGATTTTTTTTTTCTTTTTATAGTTGTGTGGCCAGGCTGCTCTGTAGTAACTGAGGAGTCATCTTATTACAATGTTCATCATTATTATTTTTCTTTGTTTAATGTTCAAACAAAGTTTCATTTCCATCTTCCACTTCATTTTACAGATTTTGATCTTACTAGCAGCCTGGAGAGCCTCGCTTAATTCTCCTACATGTTAGGACCAAAGAAGAGAACTAATTAAAAGGAAAAACTGCTAAGTACAAAGAAGGTTCTAGGGAGAAAAAAAAATACAAAAGAGAAGATCAACAACAATTGCCAATAAACGCATACCTAATCAACAAGCAGAATTGTTGAGGTATTATTCCAAGCAGTTATTCTCCTGAGGAATTCTGCCTTTCCTTACTAAGTCTGGAAACAAATTTCTAACCATGTTTTCACAAGGCTATAACACATCCAGATTTCCTACCGCACTGTGCATTGTCCTAAACATTAGGATTTTTCTGAAATCAGGAATTACTGACGTCACAGATAGCACTTTTCCCCTCAGTTTCACTGAAAAATTACATCTAAATTCATTAGAATTCAGGCTTTACAGGGACCTGCAAAATGACATCCTCCTCATTTTAGGCAGCGCTGAAAATTAAGTGATGTGTCACCAGCTCGCATCTCCCATTCCCTTCTGTACATCCATCATGTCCCAAAGGGAAAAGTAATGTTGTATCTAGGGAAGCAGTATGTTTGCTGTTTTTATTTCAAACTAAAATAATTGACTTGGAAATAGGCACGAATGTACATAGATATTTTCTCTGAAAATATAACAATGGTTTGCGCTAACTACATAAAGTCATTAATGATCTTTTGTTGGTGATGCACCTAAACTACTGCCCCTCTATAAGAGTCCAGTTCTTGCTTAGTGGTTAACTACTGCAAAGGTACTAAGATAATTTAAGACCTTTTTTTCTGCACCGTAGTGTTTATATTTTTATCAGCTGAAGTAGCTGTCTTTTTATAAACAAATTTTATATATCATAGAACCAAAGAGCTCCTTCTTTGAACAAATACCGGAAACCTTGTGATCCTTTCCTATTTATCCACTTAACCTCACCTAAAGAAAAATCACAAAATAATTTAGAGAGCATGTAGCTCCTCTTTGTGAACTCAAAAGCAATGCAAAATAAAAATTATCTTTCTATAGAAATCATGAGTTCTGAGTATGAATTATGTAACTATTGACACGTGTCAATCCTGCTATCTTTCTCTTAACAGCTGCAGTGGCCAAAATGTTATCCCCCAGATCAGTCCTTGCTGAGTATTAAAAACAAGCTCTAGTAGACATAAGAGTACCAGTCATACAGTAAGGGAAGAACAGAATGTGTCATACTGATGAATTTAGCAAAGCAGAAAGGCCAAGAGGTTACTGTTAACCTCTCAGCACTTTGAGACTGATCCACGTGCCCAGACGTTGATGCCTAAACCACTCACAAAGCTTTCAGGTGTCCTGCCTCAGCTGATGCTACAGGTAAGCATGTGCATCCCATACTTCCAGTTTCACATCTGCCAATCCTACCAAGGCTGTATCAGCAATGTAAAACACTGATACCTGAATCACTCTCTTTTATGTGTCTTTCACTACCTGAGAACTATCAGCTCACACATACATACCATACGGCTACTCCTGAGAATGCCACTACTTTGTCTTCCACAACCTATTGGCACTGGGACACTCAGTACTTTAGTTTAGAAAAAGGTCAGATTTCTCCCTCTCACACTTATATAATTCCATGTACTAAGAAGACATGGCAGTCTTAAAACAGATGGAAGGTAAATCACAATTGAGATAAGTATATTTAATATTCAAATTTATGTATCAAATGGACAAGGCCGAGACAGGTCAAATTGAGAAGTGTTGAGAAGGCAGAATTTCAAGAATCAAACTGCAGCTCCACGCCCAGGTTGCATACCAGCTCCACCAAAATGCACTCCAGGCATTCACGACTCCAGAGTACACCAGAGCTGCTCTGCAAGCTGCACAGATGCTGCTCCTTTTAATACTCAAATTGCATTTCCTCCCTGAAAGAAACACAAACCCTCACATACAGAAGTTGTGAGAAGAAACAAAGATTAGAGTTTAGAAAACTAACAAAATCATACTCCCTAACTATTGGGGTTTCAGGAGACTGGCAGAAATTACCAGCACAGACACTAGCTTTGAATTACAAAAAGCAATAGGGAGACAGACTTGTTAAGCTTTCAAAATTGCTTTCATTCCATTTACACTGAAGAAATCACACAGTGCTCAACACTTCTAATTTTCAATCACAGCTAGCCAACCTTGATCCCATGGTCTCCTATTAATTTTTCCTTCTCACAGACCCAAGCAGCTATATTAGTTCACCATTTTAACATGCTTTCACCCTGTGCAATTTAAATTCCAGTGGCCAAACTGTGAACTTCTATTGCAGGCATCTCTTAAATTGGATGTAGGGACTTAGACAGCTGCTGTTACCAGGGAACACTCAATTGTTTATTATTGATATGCCTGTGGTGTATATCCAAGGCGGGCCAGGTGTTTTACATATAACAGAAAGTTCTGCAGTTTTGATGCTGCCCTGAGCCAAAAGGTCTGCACTATAATGCAGATAACATCATTTGAATGCCAGTGTTAGTGTATGGACACATCCTGAGGCAGAAGACCTCCATGCCCTTTCCTCGAGTGCTGCTGTTTGTGATCAATTCCACACCCACCTCCAAATCCTGTAGGATTCATATCCTATTGTCCAGTAGGTATAAGACAGTAACTCACAAAAACAGGACTTAAGTGTCAGATTTTGTACCAAGTCATCTTCACCAAATTTTCCAGTAAAGCCAATGCAAACACTTGCCATACCTTGGCTGTCTACAGCTCATATGAGCGTGGCCGTGGCCCCGGTTTACCTTATGGACAGCACCAAAACATTTACAATCCAAAAACATTATTATTACATTTTGCAAGAAGATAAACTGAGAAAGGACAAGACTTTAAAGCAAGCCTAGACTTCAACTAGGTGAGTATTCATATCTACAGCAGACAGAAGGTTGGGTGGATATCTTAGAGCTGGTGAGGACAGCAGTGAGAGTCACAGCATAATCAGTCCAGAACCCCAAAACAGTGGGGTGCTGCATTCAAGACAGCAAGTTCTGCCAAGCCAGCTTTGTGGGTATGAACTCAATACCCTTAGTGTGAGGCGCAGAAATATTTCTTTACATCAGGAAACAATATTTTCTACCTATTTGCTGAATATAAACCATCAGATACTATTCAGTGAAGCCCACTAACCATAGAATGGCTTGGGTTGGAAGGGCCCTCAATTATCATCAAGTTCCAACCCTCCTGCCACAGGCAGGGCCACCAACCTCCAGATCTGCTACCAGACCAGGTTGCCTAGAGCTCCATCCAACCTGGTCTTGAACACCTCCAGGGACAGAGCATCCACAGCCTCTCTGGGTAGCCTATTCCAGTGCCTCACCACTCTCTCTGTGAAGAACTTCCCCCGACATTCAGTCTAAACTTTCCCTCCTTGAGCTTAAAACCAATCCCCCTTACATTTTTCAAAGGCCTAATAATCCTTGACAGTTTGTTAACTTCAAGGCTATGGATCGTTGATACCTCCTTTCCAAAACAGATCTGCAATCACAGACATTACTTTGTGAAAATGCAGTTTAGTTTGCAAGAGTTCATATTTGAAGTCTTCAGGAAGTAAATTAAAAACGAATTTATTAAATAAATAAATAACCTAAGAACTTTCCTGCCATTGAAATCCCTATAAACAAGTACTGTTGAACAGCAAATTACCTTATAACATTACACAATTGAACAGTCCTTCAAATGAGAAAAGATTATGTAAGCTTCTGAGAAAGAGAGAGTTCTCATTCTCAAACATGCCTTAAAAGGAAAAGATTTTGTAAGTGGTGCCTTCACCAGAAAAGGTATTGCTGATCCAACACTTAGCAGCTTCATTCCCATCACATTCAGGTGATGCTGGGTTAGGAACAACAGCTGTCAGGCAGGACTTATTTGAGGATGGCTACTGGAACAGTTTGCATTTCCATTTGAAAACAGAAGTACTTGAGTTCTGAAGTTACAGTTTTATTAATACATGGTGAACAGAAGGTCTGATCTCTGACTTGTTTCCCTGCGTCAATGTGTGTCCATTTTCAGGGATGTTTGGACGTGACATCACATAAAATCTAGCTCTCCAAAATCGAACAAATTCTCACAAGTTAAAATCTCTTTGGAAGTTATTTGATGTCTATAGCAGTTCTGTTGAGACTTTAGTCAGAAAATTAACCTCAGAAACAGTTAAGCCAGAGCTCCCTGTCAGCATTTTCCAAAACAAGCCTGATCATTCCACAGGCAGCACTACATTTATAACAACTGTCAGTCCTATAAATTTAGCCTTGGGCATTAGAAGTCAGACATAAAAGCCGTGTATTTTATTCCCGGCACAACAACAACAACAACCAAGAAGGATTGCATGTACCTGCTGCCTCCCTAGGAAGGACAGATTCATACTTTGATGCTGTGGAATCAAGATCCTGGTCACTTCAAGTCAGCATACAATGCTTTGCCCTTCAGAAGTGCATTAGGATTAATTGTATTTTTAAGGATTAAACTTCGGAGAATTGAGATAGGAAAGAGAATAATGGGATGAAGTGGGGAATAAGAAAACATACACTAGTCTTCATGCCTACATCCCATGTGCTCAGAGGGTGCTGGTTAACTTCCCATTCAGTTTTCTGAGTTTCTTCTGCTTCCATAGGGAAGCTCAGAGGGTGACCATGGTTGCAGACTCACGTGCTCTGGAAGTTGGAATGCTTAATACATTACATACCAAACAAGGTACTACATCTGCCCTGGAAAACAATCCTGACCTGGCAGAAGAATCAAATTTATGGTTTTATAGATCTGTTACACTTATAATTAGCAGAACTGTAGAAAACTAACACATGCCCTACAACACCAGTTAACAAAACATGTCAGTGCACAGAAAACACTTCAGGCTAGGATCACTATAAACTGTTCAGATGAAGACACTGTATTGCAGCAGCTTTATCTCCACTCCTTTAGAATTAACCAGACCATTAGTCACTTGTTTTGCTGACTACTCAGTCCTGGTCTTCTCAGGACGGAATAATTCAGTTGTGCCTGGGTTGGTATGAGTATCACGAGGAAAAGAAGTGGAAGAATAACTTCTAGAAAAATTAAGTTAATTTAAAAACTGAAATTTTTGAGGTGAACACATTTCATCATTTCCAGCTCGATGTTTTGATCCCAACATTAACAATGCATGACTGAATAGTTTCCTGTAAAATAAATAAATCAATCACACATGCCAACATGTCTATGTCCTGCTCTAGTTCTTTTAAATGTGGATGATCATCCTTGCATGCCGTTCAAAGTGCGTAACGTATGGCCACAGTTTACAACCAGATCCATTCAAATCAAGTACAACTTCTTAAAGAAAGATATTAACTATTGATCTCTTTCAGCAGCTGCTATCTGAATGTCTAGAATTTAGCCTTGAATATTTATGTAGAGAAAAGTCAGATGAATATTCAGAAAATTTATCAGGTGCCCATTGGAACTTTTTATACCTATGATATGCCACAGGAAAAAAAACAGTTTTGTTTAAAAAGAGTAATGAATTCTCCTTTCTGCTGTTTCAATCATTTATGACATACTACTGAATGTGGAACGTGGTCATTTCCAAGTTACCAAAAAAGGGTTAGCTTAGTTGGAAGGGTGATCAGAGTATTGCCATGTGTCCCCCCACACCCCCCCACTCTGCCCTGGTGAGGCCTCACCTGGAGTATTGCGTCCAGTTCTGGGCTCCCCAGTAGAAAAAAGACTGTGATCTCCTGGAAAGAATTCAGCAGAGGACTACAAAGATGATAAAGGGCATGCAACACCTCTCTTACGAGGGAAGGCTGAGTGACCTGGGTCCAAAAAAAGAAGACTCAGAGGGGATCTGATCCACATCTATAAATATCTAAGGAGCGGGAGGCAAAGGGACGAGGCTGGACTGTTCTCTGCAGTGTGTGGTGATAGGACGAGGGGAAATGGCCATAAAGTGATGCATAGGAAGTCCCACACAAATGTGCAAGGGAACTTCTTCACAGTGCAGTGACGGAGCACTGGCACAGGCTGCACAGAGAGGTGGTGGAGTCTCCTTCTCTGGGTTCAAGACCCGCCTGGACACCTACCTGTGCAACCTGGGCTAGGGAGCTGCTTTGGCAGGGGGGTTGGACTCGATGAGCTCTAGAGGTCCCTTCCAACCCTATAATTCTGTGATTTTTCCTTTTGCTGGTCTGACCGAAAGGAGGCTGCCACCTGAATGATTCATTTTTGAGCTGGACATGATATCTGCATGCAGAGAAAGTTCTCAGCCATTGACTGACAGCAGCTATTGCAGCCACTCATCCTTAAAGAAAACGTATTTTCTGTTAATACCTGCAGGTGCCTCTGCCAACAGGAATTTCCAAAATTTGGATTATATGGCTTCAGCACTCTTTATTGATCTATTTTATTTTTTTATTGGAGCGTGGCTAGAAGGAAGATGATCTGTTTTCTATAATGGTATGACCTTCCCTTAAGCTTGGCAAAATCTCAGGCATAGCTGACAGTATGGATGTCAAGTAAAAAATAGATTCGGAAAGAGCTTATGAAAAATCATTTTCCAGTTAAAGGTCACTGAACAGTAGTTAAATTATATAAGGAGAGTGGGAATTAAGATTATGCACCTTTGGCTGTTTTCCTGCTTCACAGAATATGAGAACAATTAATAATGCAAAGAGCTTACAGTATTTAATGATGCAGAGCGCTTAGCAGAAATACCCATGCTATTTCTAAGACACCACAACAAAGACCAAACCATCTAAAGGAGGCTTGCTCTTTTGCCTGCACTGGGTATCTTCTTGTTCCTTCGTGATTTCTGAGAGCTTTACCCTACTCACAACTTCTTTCCTGAAGAAGAAAAGATGAGCACAATCCAGAATTCCCCTTCCTTAATTAACCTCCCATACAAAGACTCTAAGGATTTACATTCTGTCCTCAATTACACCCAAACCTCCAGCCTAATTCAAAAAAAGCACCCAGGGAGAAGGGGAAAATTAACAACGTACATTAACAACCAGATGAAAGATACGAAAAAATGGCCAGGTTTTGCACTAGAGGGAGGCCATCGGTGAGGTCTGTGCTACATCCTGTTCTTCATCTCCAGGGGAAATAATCTGAGAAGAAAGGAGACAAGAAGGTGCCACCTGTGCCAGTGATGCCAAATAATTCAGAGCATCCTGTCTGGGTCCCAGTTAGTGTACTGGTTTGTTAGAGAAAGGAAAGAGATGGGAACTGTGGGAATTAATCTTCTGCTTCAACATGTCTCTGAGATATGCATTCAGAATAACAGATGATCAAAGGTAACAATGAAAACATTTGGTTGACGACTTCACTTACACCTTCTCAATAGCAGTTCTTAGAGTAAAAGCTGAAAAAAAAAAATGCAAAGTTGAGCATACGAAAATAGCAGCTGGGGAGGACTGGCTAAGAAGCAAAGAGTCCGAAAGGCTGGGCACCTCAGGACTTGTGCCTGGCAACACCTTCTCCCTTTTGTCCTTCTAAGGCAGGTCATAACTGTGGATTTTAATCCCTCATTACAGCACAATTAGACACGCTGGGACACGCTGTGCAGCAAGGGCTATGCAGCTGAGCTCTGGGAGCCTGCTGGGCTCTGGTGCCACTCTGCCCGGGAGAGCAATGAAATGAGTAACACACCTAGCACCACACCTGAGTAACACGGGCACCCGCATCAGAGAGATCCAAACAGATTAAGTATCTGATGACCTTTATTCACATCTTGCCTTTTGCACTAAGAAAAAAAATAATAATCTAAAATAAAATTTGGCACAAACCTCCACCAACTCCCACATGAAACTGAAGCATTCCCAAGCTGTACATACATACTTGATCAAATCTTTCTTTCTTACTCACTTTAGACACAGAGTGATCCAGTAAAGCTGAGATAATGAAACCATCTAGTTCACAGTTTTAATTAAATGGAAAAAAGAATATCCCTCATTCGTTCAGGAGCTGCACACAGGAAGTGAGTGGATGGAAATACAGAAGAATGCTTTGTCTCAGAGAACTAGCAACTTCATTTTGGAGTTCTGAAAAAAGCTTTTCCTATCATGCAAGTGTATTTAGTGCATATCTAATTTATCTACAGATTCATGTTAGATATGCACTTCTCTGATAGATGCATGCTTTCTTCAACGGGTCAATCTCAGTTCATTATTGCAGATTAAAAATGAGCAGATAGATATAACAGTCTTACTATTTTCTTATTTTAAGGTATGTAACTAATCCAGCATTTTAGAAGAATAATACTCCTTTAACTGTAAAATAATAGGATGGGAACCGGCTTTAGAAAAAGCCAGGGCTTTTGGAAGATCAAAACTTTGAGCAGGAGGTTGCATTTCACCATGACTATTGATGTTTTTCCCCTATTACGGACTCTGGTATTGTTATTTTCCCTAATGCTCAGAGTGTAAAAGAGAATTGAGATGAGCTCCACTTCAGCTCTTATTCTTCAGGAACGACTGAACACCATCAGTACTACTACTGTGCTCCTCAGCAATGCATCTAAATAAGAGACTGTGGCTGTAAAAAAAAAGAGTTCACTGAAGCCAGACAAGAAGAAAAATTTCTGTTTCTGATTAAACCTCCCATGAAATGGTTTAGTCCCATTGTCTGACTGAATTATATATTCCTTCCTTTCTCATTCTCTCCCCAGTACTCATCTCACCTGCATAACCATTTTCAGAGTATCCGACACTGTGGTTCCTTTTTTTTTTTTTTTCAGCATCAGGTCCAATGCCACCAGTTTCTTTGGCATACAAGACAAGGTCTTTCCTTTTTCATGGATTTCATGCCAGGAGGAAAGGCAGTGCTACATAGCAGCCCTATTTTTGTCATCATAAGCAGAAGCAGAAAGTGTTTGAGCTATATCTGTACTACCAGCCCTAGAAAGTTCCCCTCTACAAGGCAGGGCTGCATACCTGCTCCCAGTTCGACAGCTGCATGCATCCCAAGCAAGCACAATCTTTTCTTCATTCCTGAAATCTAGCTTGTACACTAAAGACACCTGAACACACCATAGAGACCTCTGCATATAGACCGGGTGCAGCTGAAGTCATAGAGGCTGCTATGGACTATACCACCAGATGAATTTCATTGGGAAAATCGATTCCTTCCAACTTGCTTAGTTATGGGAGGTTGGAAAGGAAATACAGGCATTATTGATAAGTTACAGTAACTTCTGCTTGACTCATAAAGATTTGGACTGTAATGGAAAAGTTTCTCCACATGTGGTTTGCAAGACATTAGGAAATAAACCATAAATGACAGTTACCTTTTTTAATAAAATCACATACACACTCCTATAGTCAAAAGCAAGTCACCAAACAAAGCTTAAAAAGGTATAAGTTATAGATTTTTTTAAGTTAACCATTTTGACTACAAAGCCCATGTTTTGTTTTATTTTCTCATGATAGGTGGTCCTTAGATTGAAAACAAACGGGATATAGTAATTCAGAACACACTGTTGACCAGGCTAACTCTACATTTGGGTGGCTAACTGCTGCCTGCAGCCAAAGGAACACTATATTCAATGTCCAAAAGACAAAAATAACTCCTCGAGTATGTTAGAAAAGCACACTGCGAAAGGAAAAATAGCAAGTGACTGAGCTTTGTAAAAGTGCAGGTATAAAGCAATGTGGAAAGGTGCAGAAGATGTAAGAAATTGAAAAAGCAAGAGGAGAAGGCAACTGTTGGTGTTTCAAACTACATTGTCCCTCTCCCCATGCTGTCTGGATGGGCATTTTGGTTGAGGCCAGCCCACGGAGGGCATGCTGCAGCAGATGGCAACTGGACAGCTGAGGCTGCTGCTGCTGCCAGCCTTCCTCCCCACCTGCCTGCCAGGTGCCGCTGCCCCACAGGAGTGTCTGACCCACCCAGGGTTCAACTCTGAACCACACGGCTTCTCAGCCCATTGTTTTATGGCAAACTGAGGTCAGCAAGCAGGCAGCAAGGGCCCGGTTTCCACATAACTCCACAAATACTAATATGTACACATAAAACAACAAGAGGTACGTTATACTTTGTATTTTTTTTCTCTCCAGAACAATGGAGAAATTACCGCCCTGCAGATATCCCAAGTGCTGTATCCCCGATGAGCTGTAAAAGGGATATTCTGAGCATTCTGTTCTTTAGCCCTATCTGTCTGAACCAGGGTTAACAAAGTAATCCTAGAAAAGACAGTCATCACAAAAAAAAGGCAGTAAACTTTCCTAGGGGAAAAAAAAGCAATAAGTTTCATAAGTATATGAAACTTAGACACGGGTTGCAAAAACCAGAGCACACTGAACGCTGAAATTCTACTCCTTAAAGAGTTGCAGGTCTGTTTGCCTGAGGACACAATATTAAGGACAGTATTATTTATAACATACAATAAAGGCACAACTTTAGGTCCTTTTAAAAAGTTACTGATATTGATCTTGGGTTCTTTATACAAGACAATATCTGTTACTTTCCTAAACATTTACTGGATTGCAGCTAAATTTATTTTTTCATATAAAATGAAAGTGTGTCTGACACAATTTACTTTTTTTTTTATGATGATATATTAAATCAGCTCAGAGACACTGACAACAGAGTGGTAAATATTTAAGATTACATCTTTTTTCGTGCAACATTATTCTTTTCCTTCTCTATCAGATCTCCTGTCAAATAACTCAGTTCCTCCTTTTATTCCCACTCTTCAAACACCCTCAGCACCTCAGCAACACTAAGACCATCAGATTTCATTGGCAAGATACAAAGACATCAGAAGTCAAAAGACTACTTTGGGTGTGATCCAAAGTTACAGGTGTCAACAGAAAAAACAAAATAAGGGTTCAACTGGCTCAACATTGATCTCCTAGTATTAATTGTCACTTTAAATGATTGTATGCCAGAGTATCCATTAACATTCACTACAACTAAATGTTTATTTGAAAATAGAAACAACGTCCAGGTAGAAAGCTCTAATAGTCATAATCTTTCAGCTGTCTAGGGACTGTTGGAAGACCCAAAAAACTATTTCCATTTCTCTGTCTAAGAAAACATCAGAGAAATCTTTAGGAAAGTAACATTGCCTAGAAGAGCTAGGATATTCCTGCAATTATTACTCTGATGTGGAATTCCCCACAGATTGACAGCTACCTTGCAAAAAACACTACTGATCAACTGGCAATCATTACGTACTTCCTTCGGAAAAAAAAAAAATAAAAAAAATTTAATCATTCAGTTGAGCTTAGATACGATGGCAAAAACAAACACACCCTGTCATTTACAAACAGTTCTCCAGAGAAAGCTTTTGTGTTTGCTTTTCTGTAATCACATTGTTGGGCCAAGCAGGAGGTTGTATTACTTGGTTAGTTATGGCCTTTTCCTGCTGCTGCTTTGCTTCTCCTATACCACAGACTCACCTTATTTGAAATTCTGATACAAACCACAGCACTGGGGCAAAGCTCAACATTTCAGGGATCTGCCTTTAGCCATAATTATAGTCTCACCTTTGTGCTCTGCACTTTCAAGGGTGGCAGCTGCTATAAATTACCACAGGTGGAAATGAAAAAAAATATATAAAATAAAATAAACCCACAGCTTTCTTGAAGGGACACCAAACAAGGTACGAGCTTGTCCATTGACATTTTCCTCCTGGATAACTCAGGCCAGAAGGTCAAAACAAGGGCTGACTAACAAGACAGCATGCAGGAAAAAGGTTACCATTAATAATGCAACAGAAGAGCACTATGTGGACAAGTAATGGTAGAAAAACATACCAGGAAGACCAGCAGGATAAAAGGGTCATGAAAGAAATGACTAGATGCTAGTTGGAGAAGCAGTGTTCTGAAAAAGATGCTATGCTGTTAGCTGAATGCCCTTCCAAGTGCTCAGCAACTTCTGTTCCCAGTATATTTCCCTCAGAGACAGCAAATACAGATCTACTAACATTCTTCCTTCATTATTATCATAAGCCAACGCTTGGACGATTTCACTAGATGGCTTTTCCGAACAACCTGAGTTGCATACTCAAAGCAGACAACACAAGTAAGGGTAGCTTGAGCATGGTGCCATTCAGGCAGCTCAGAGAGAAGGATACCCTGCCCAACACAACAACACAAGCAGTGGTGGATTTGTCAGATGATGCCACCCATCACATACAGTCATCCCTAACAGTTTCGCTGGACTGTGCACTAATTCAATCTTTGGTCTAATAAATAGATACTGATACTGCCAAAAAGAATCATGAAGGATTCCTGAAGCTAGCTGTAATCAGCTAACAAATCAGCTTCAGAGATAGCTGAGAAAAGACTCCATAACCCATCATCTCAGAATCTACAAAGAACCATGTACAAAAGATACAATTTCAGTAGCATTTTCATAGCCAATATTGGCATATAATGACCTTGTACCTAGCCTTCAAATCTAGATTTTCCTTCCCTGAACAGTGGGATGCCAGCCTTGTGAATGGATACCCAAAAGCTCCATGAACAAGCAGCACACATCAGACCTTTTGAAAAAATTAATGTACTCCACTTTTCTCCATGCAGCATTGCATTTCAAATGCACTGTGGTACAGACTTGGAAGTATACAATCTGAATGATGCAAATTTCTGATTTCCAGAACAAATGGCATTAGCAGTATACTGACAAACACTTTTATATGAGACACGTATAATTTTGAGGTTCCAGGGGTGCATAATGCCAGATGCTAGCGAACTGCATACCTCTTTCACTTTCTCACAGCTAAGTATTCTCTAATTCTTCTCCTACTCTATTGTAAACTATTTACAGCAGACCAAGTCTTGTATAAGTAAGAAAATAATTACAATATTTTCTATAAACTACAAGAAGGGCACAGAGTTTAAATAATGGTTTTGTAAACAACAGCCCTTCACATCTATAGTCCTTGACCAGAAAATAAAACCTTTCCTTTATAATAAAGAACAAGTGGCTCAATTTAAAATGCCTTGCATGAAGGAAAAACGTGAGGTGCAAGCCACTGGTTGGGATGAAGGAATTACAAGGTAAAAGTGAATTGAAAAACTGTTTTCCTTTCTTTTAACAGCTTTGGAAATGGTTTTGCAGTTCAGTCGCATGCAGACAATTCTTGTGGAGAAAAAGGTTTGTAGGTTTGTGGCTAGAAGTATGCAATCCTAGAAAGAGGGGAGAGAGACAGGGTGTATGCAAGCTGCCTGTTTAGTAATCTTTTGCTAAATAATTCCCTCTCATACCAACAGCAAAATGGGAAATAGATGCAGTGGCCTTGTATTCTCTTTCACCCGCTTAACTAAATATACTTACAAAGAAGTCTTCTGTGTAACAGCCTTCAAGTACAACACAATAAAAAATATTTCAGAACTGCTCTGGTGTGGTAGTAGGGAAAGCAACCTCTGCACAGTATCTTCTACAAATGGGAAATAACAAAAAAAAAATAATCAGTTTCCTAACGTTCTTTAACTCTGATCCTGGTTTTGTGATTTTAGCTGATCCTTACTGTAGGCTACTGAAGTAAAGACTTCACAGGACTATGAATGAGACCTCTTAAAAAAAGCTAGGACTTACCTACATCATCAAGAACCAGAATATTTGCTGTACTATGTCAGAAGTCAGTCCTGGCAATAACTGCTGATATCTGGAAGATCAAACCAAGATTCATCATTGCAAAATGTCTGAGGCAAAAGAACTAAACCCAAAGAGAAGAACTAGATAGATCTTAATAAGACAATTACAAGACAAAAATAAGACAATTAGAAATGACTACACTTATTTTAAAGATATTACTGTTTCATAAATGCTAACAAATCAATATGAATACAATGGCATGTGTGAATCAGGAAACTGTTGCTACTGTATCTTCAACATCACCCAATCGATATGAAGAAGAGGCTGTCCTGCATTATGTATCAGTTCTTTCTTTTCTGAAATGTCAAATGTTTTACCCAGAAGCAGAAAGACTATACTACAGAGACAGATAAGACAGATTTACAGTCATATCCCAACTGATTCACTTTCAAAATGATTAAGCCACATCCTGGGACTCTCCAAATCTCTAATGCTCTTTATGCTTCATTGGTTTTATGCACAGCACTGAAACTGCTATATGTTAAGACAAAATCAAAAATGATCTGGGCTAAGTGTCCTCAACCAGTGGCACTCCTGTTGCACTCTTTTTTCTAAGAGTACAACACTGGAAGAGAAAACAAAGAGTTGGTTTGCAGAGACAACCAAGGAGCTAAGCAACACTAATCCAGCATCCTTCAAGGAAAAGGAATAGCTTTGCATAAAGCTGCTTCTCTTTCTAACTGTGTGATATCTCATCTCTGTATCAGAGACATACTAGAGAGCTGAAAAGATTTGAAGGTTCAGAGACAATGAATTTTGCTAGAAGGCATGAGCTCCAATTACCTCAGGCTTAGAAATGCAAAGCAATGGAAAAGCCAGGATGTGGGCAGGTAAAGGAAGGCGGTTTTGTACTACTTAAAGCTTGGTGAAAGGCACGTGGAGAGACTAAGGCAACAGAGCATTCAAATAACAGAAAACATGACCATCTGCAGATTATGAACTGGCAAATTCTTTTAAAACCTTACTTAATGAACCAAAGAAATCAAGCTAGAGTTAAAGCACTTATATCTCAATAGTTCTCTGACATCAGATTTTATTCAAACCACCTGAATTATAGAACTGACAGAATCAAAATTTATCTGAGGATATACAGGGAAATGACAGTGTGACAACTGTGGGGCAAGTCTAATGGGATTGTCCATAGACAAGCTGTCATCTTCTTATACAAGCTGATGCCTTTAAAAATCAAGAAAAGAGATGGAGAGAGAATGAGCATATGAATGAATATTGATAAATGAATGAATACACCTACCTTTGAAGCCTCTAACCCAAACAGTGTTACAGGGAAAGCCTGCACTCCATCATGAACACACCTGTGCAAGCCAATCTGAGCAGCTGTTCTGTGCCAGGCATCAGGAAGTAGAACAGGTGGATGGAAAAAGGGGTTGGTTCACACCACAGCAACACTTAGGGCTCTTCAAGTAGGAGGACAGCAGGCCAGGAATGAGACTTGGGTGCCTTTCTTATTTATAAGGACCCATAAGGATTCAACTTCCATCTGGACTAAAGTGAAGCACCACGAGCACTAGCCTCTCCAGAACTCCTATGCTCTAAACATCTCTATTACCAACACTTTCATGCAATCCATAAGCTTTCTCCTCATGAAAATTCATTTCCTCTCCTCTGTCCGCCAGAAACCGAACTGAAACAAAACCTTTTCAAGATGATGAACATGAGGAGGGGTGACTGAAGTGATGAAGACACTGAGTTCAAAGGAAATACATGTTTATTATAGCAGCATTTATTATCTCACCTTTGACAAGGGGGAAAAGACAGAGCTCATTTCGCACACATCCATGTCAAAGACCAAAAATAGAGGAAGAAAGGATGTGACTGAATGACAGAGGTTACTGGCAACAAAAAAAAAACTGCTGCTTTCTCATCCTGTACATGCCAGAGAGTTGAAACTTGTGATTGACAGTACACTCCAGGGTGGCAGTCCCTCGACCTAGAAAGGGTCCATCTCAAGCAACACATGGAGCCTCTACCAGAGAGAAAGAGCCATTCTATCAGAGACAAACAGGCACTGGAGAAATCCCAGCTTCCACTCCATTCAGTCCACCCTTCCCCCAACTCACCCATTTCTGCACAAGTTTTAAAAGCTGGTATAAGAGCTTGGAAGGATCAGAAGAGACTGCAGTCATTCCCAGTGCTGTTTTACACAGCAACCAACACTGAATCAGTAAAGATTCCTACAGATCTCCCCTCAGACTCAAGGGAGATTGTTCTTTGAAAGGGAAATGAAGTAACTCCACACAAGTGATTGATCAAAGAGGGACTCCAAGTTATTGTTCCCATGACACCTCTTGTTAAGTTGACCTCCAGGTGAAAACTGAGCCTGCACGTTGCTTACCAGAATACCTAGCACACTGCTGAAAGTCGAGTTATTGAGAGCCTAAATGTATCTCCTTAATATCTGAAAGATTATCTTGCCTTTTAACACATAAACAATTGTAGGATCAGAGCAATTGTTTCACAATCACAGCGCTTTTTGTTCCCATAATCCACTAACTAGGAAGAGAAGCCAACCTACATAATGAACAGAGCAGATTAAATGGTTAGCTGTCACACACAAGATAAGAGAGAGAAGTAATTTCTGTGCCCCTGGTTTCATGGGCAGAATTCAGTTCCAAAACACATGCAGTCTTGCCAGCTCCCGGCATCATCAATCCATTAGCGAGCCTACATCACTCCAGCAACAATCCCTTTCCTCCAATGTCTTTTTAAAATCTCTGTTTGATGATTTATTCCTTTGTCTCACTGCATGTTGTCCTTTGTCCGGACACCAAGGAAGAATTAAGCTCCTGTTTTCTGGCCTTTCCCTGCGGAATAGCTGAGCCAAGAGATCTGAAACACATCCTCCTCTTTTTCTAATAACAATCTCCCCTCTGGGATTCAGGGCTTTCAGAAAACTGCAGAGGTCTCTGAGAAAACGTTGGTACTCAACAACACTAGACATACTTCTGTGACGTGGTGGAGAGAAACCAGCAGTGAGGACAATCTTGGCACAAGAGCATCTGTGTGATATATACAAGAAGCATTATATCACGGTAGAGTTTTGGAATCCTTTTAGATAAATCCATTATACAACTAAAACAAAAGAAATTGGTTTTCATGTATAACAGAGGAAAAGTGGAGAACAATTATGTATTAAAAAGACTCTCAGATAAACCAGTGAGAAATACCCACAACAAAAACCAAGATGTCTCTAATTCAAGCATAAACCATGCACAGATAATTCTAGGAACAAAGGGTAAACTTCTATGGCCTGAAATATCAATTTTCCACATATAAAAACAATAATAAAGTTTTCCCTCTAGACTCCACATATAAAAACAATAATAGTTTTCCCTCTAGACTAGCTCAAGAAGATCCAGCACTGCGACAGTACTTCAGCAGAGTTTTCTCATTTACCTTTTCTCAGGGAAAAAAAAAGATAATAATTCCACCATGCTTCACAAAGTAGCAAACAAGGATTTTCAGTATCCTGAATTGAAACTAAAACTACATAACATGTCTGTTCATATCCACTCACCAGAAAATTTCAGTCAGCTGTAACCACAACTCAATCCCTTGTTCTGCGGCTATAGTTTATATGTGTAGGTTCCCTTGAACTTCAAAAAATCCCTTACCTGTACTTGCAGGCAAGTAAACTCAAAGTGATGCAGAAAATCTGGACCACAAAAGCTAACATTAAACAAGTTGTAGAACAACTTAATTTGAGCCTAATACATTTTGTACATATTGAAGAATTAATACCTGTGCAGACAAGCAGCACTCCACCAAGAAACAGTGCAAGCCAAAGTGGTTGTGTTTGAATATTTTAATTTCAAATTAAATTCTAAGGGAATCTATTTGTTTATCCGTCTGTTTAGAAGACCTCACTTGTGCCATACACAGAGAAAATATAAAACAAAAGAAGGAATCAAAATAACCAGAGGAAAACATCTTGTTGGCTACCACTTGACTCAGAAGATCTTTTTTTTTTTTCCACAACTTTCATAACGTATTTAGGATATGTTCAAGTTTTGAAGGGACAAGCTCCATTACTAATCAAGTTTGCTTCTCCCATCCTCCAGCTTATTTGTCTTTCCTCTATAAATGCATTTAATATTTTTGTCATTTTTCAAAACAAAGTTATTTCAAACATGTCATGAAATACCACAGACATTTTTAAATACAGGATAGATGTCTCATATCATTTCTAACAGGATCTATTCTATACTGGGTCTATAGAATAATCTCATTAGACTGGAAATTCAACCACCAATCTAAAGGTATCCTAAACTTCCTCTCTAAAACTGCATTTCAAACTCAGAAGGCTATATAGTCTATAAGCTGTGAGTAGATAAACTGTGATGCAAACGTCCACCTTTGCAGAATGGAAACTCAGAATTGCAATGAAAGTATGCAGTGATTCTATTCTCCTAAGGTGTATTTTTTTTTTTTAAATCAAAAAATACCTAACTATATATTATTCATGAACAGCATAATATTCTAAGTTATTCATAATCTATGTTTCTGAGAGAATACAGCAAACTTCAAGCTTGGTATTTATTTTTAGACACCACTACTGCTTGTTTCCTAATAATTTGCCATGAAGAAATGGAGAGCAAAGGAAAAGACAACCATTAATATTGGGAGAAAAGAAAATTTAACAGAAGGTAAATATTACAAATGAACACTAAAAAGGGAAGAGCAAACTTCTGTTTTACATTAAAGCTTTTCAGGTTTTTCCTTAAAAAAGATGGGGAAACAAAGAATAATACCTCTAAAACTCACTGTTATAACTACAGATACTTATTCTTAAAATCTGTCCACAATCACAGTGTAGTATTAGCAAACTCCATTTCAGTCAGTGATTGCCCAGATGAAGATTAATGAGACATAAAATTAAATAAAACATATATATTAACAACAGAATGCATTGTACTTGTTTGCCTAGAGTGACAAATTAACTAGTTATTAGTTCCAGCCCAGTCTTTGTTTCGATCTCATTATAAACTACTGAAAGAAAAAGACTTATCCTCTTTTTGGATGAATGTGCTATTCTCTGTTTTAGGATATCCATCTCCTGTTGCTGCTGCTGTTTTTTATTGAAATGCTTTTCTGAATGTGATGAATGTGCTACCATGCACAGGTCTAGCAGCAGTGTGACATACACAGTAGGCATTTCCTGTAGCTTTCTTTCTTTATTATGGAAGATCTGTAACTAGATTCCTTCCCAAAATATGAATGAGATTATCTAGAAAGTCGAGAAGTTTTTAGGTTTGACTCATCATTTAAAAGAAAATCTTTATTTTAAAGTAACTACTCTTGGGGCCATCCAACTTCCCATTTCAGTTTCATGAAACTCCCACTTCAATCTCATGTACTGGTCAGTACCTCCTCACTGCAACACATCCTCCCATTTCAGGAGGGCATATAAACCTAATCTTAACAAGTGAATTACTCAGGCTATTTCTTCACCAGGACTTGACTCTATTTTCAGTCATTCAAAAACCAATTTTCCTAATGAAGACCCAGTCTTCTGGGAAATGAGGCCCAAATTTGCTCATCACAGCTGTCATTCACCAAGGTACTCAGCATACACCATCACCTAAGACAGGTCCAGGTCATGCAGGAGAAGTACAGAGAGCAGCCTATGAGTGCCAATTAGTGTTCAGATTCAAGCTGACTCAGCTGCAGTGGTAAGATAGTCTAAGATTTTTGTGTACCAGCAATTCTCTGCTTTCTTGTGCCTATCCTCTAGCTATTACCATGCTTCACTATTAAGATCTTTTTTTTTCTCCCACTTAATTCCAAATTTAGCTCTTGCTTCCTTAGGCTTCTGACTTTTCTTACTTGTTCATCTACTTTTTGTATTACAGGCTAATGATCTGTCAACTAATATTAAATTATTTGCTCTCCTAATTGCCTATTTTCAAATAATGGATTGTGGAATAAGGTGGCTACCTTAGCACTTTCCCTGTACATTTCAAAAGAAGAAAGGATTGAAACATTAGTAATGAAAGGCTCAAACCCCAAGAGAAGCCTAGTCCTATTTATTACTCACAAAAACACATCATCGACAAAAATTAAACATTTTACAATATTACTGTAGTATTTATTTTTTATCCACTTCTGGTATCAGTCACTTTCACTACAAAGCCTGCGAGGTTTTCTCATTTTCAGATCAAATGTTCAAACCATGCAGAACATTTAATACCACCATAACGATGTACAGGAAAACAAAGAGGAAAAAAAAAAAGTGGTTGAATGCAGTGCCTTGGGTTTTTGGTTTTGTTTGTTTGTTTTTGTTATTTTTTCCCCCCTCATAAAAATATTTCCTGCACACTAATGAAAAAATAAATTAATAAATAAAACAGCTGGCCAAGTTTAGGATCAGTTGCAACACAGAGGTTACACAGACAACACACTCAAGAGCTCAAATTTTCCAAAACTTGAAGGGCCCCTGTTAAAGTTGCTCTCTCTTATAACAGGGAAATGACAGCAGCAGAGTTGCCAACGGAACGTACTTGTACAGGAAACAAGGTCCCCTACCTGTCTCCTCCAAATCACGTAATTATTTTGCTTGGATGGATTTTTGTTCATGTTTTCAACTCTTCCAGGATTCTACAATGAATCAATTACACCAGTAGAGTAGCATGGTTAACTCAAACTTCTGAAAAGATTGAAGGTGTAAAAAGACATGGAAAAATACTGACTTAAAGACCTGCTGGCAACTCAGTAGAGACAGTGGAAGGAGCCAAAGAAAGATACTCTCTTTCAGACTGTTCAGATTTACAAAATACCCCAACACTCCACCTACAGCTTCATTCTCATTTCATGAACATGAAACCGTTTGGCAAAAAAAAAGCATGTGGTTTTGGAGAAGAGAAAAATGAGACCCTGCATCATCACAGGGCACTCGCAAAGGCTATGAGAAAATTATAGTAAAGTCGTAGTATTAATGCCATTCACAGTAGTATTCCTTTATTTTGCTCCACCTTTGAACTCATACACTTTGTTAAGCAAACCACCCCAACAGAGAGGGAGAAAGACCAAGATGGTATGACACTGAGTTAAGCCTTGTAATGCAAAATCTGTATGATTTCCTCAAGAAATTTCTAATAATTTCTAATAATAAATTTTCACAGATTATTACTACATACTGAGTGATTTATCCTCCAAATTTCATTTCTTGGTATAAAATAAAGCTCGTTTTAAAGGTTAACATGACAGATGGATTAACGCAGAACATTCCTTAGTTTTCAAGCATTTGTTTTTATTATTATTCTCTAAAAACAACTCAGTAAAGTTTCAAGGCAATTTTAAAGTCCTTAGTAATCTGTGACATTAAACACAGGAAGCCTAGGAAGATTTCAGCTATGCCAAATATTCTTAAGACAAGCAAAAAATAAAATAAAATAGGAAATAACCAGCTAGACCATAAGCCTACACTGATCTTTAACCTAAAGCCCATGATGTTAAAAAAGTCCAAAAATAACTTTCAAACAAATCAGAGATATCTTTAAGAGAAATTTAATTTTCCTTGTGAATTGCAGTTAATTGCTAACAAAAATATCTGCATCTGTCAACAATTAAAGATAACTGAATTTAACTTCTTAAAAACATAATCACGAGGTACTCCATCTCTCATCTAATGATATAATCAAGAGATGATGAAGAAACTTGTCTTTAAAACATCCACTTTGCCCTTGAATTCACTGGTGTGAAAGTCTCCACCACAGCAGCCTGCACAAGCAGCTGAATGTAGGCAGTACAGGAGCAGTGTTAAAGCTGGGGCACGCAGCACCATTTCATTAGCATGACATTTCATGGCAGGTCAGAATTAGCCACCTGCAAACAAAGGGAATACCTTTTCTGCTCTTCCCCAAACATTTGATTTCCATGAAGATGGGAGGGGTTTGCTTGGTTGGTTCTATGCAAGAACATGAATATCTGAGTGTAGTTGCTAACAAAACTGTCACTCTTGTTGCTGAAAGATTGTGGGAGGGCAAGGCATGCAAATATCTGTGTCTCCTTGATTACATCCTTGTGTTCCCAGAAGAAAACATTTCCTAATCCAAGAAAGTGGCCTAAGATGATGCTTACCACTTCAGACTTTGAATCATGGACTTGTGCTTATTTCACAGTAGCCACAAGGCATAAGCCTTTGTGAAAAATACGCAGATATTGATAGGTAATGCCTTGCCAACATAATTAGACTCACAAACAATAAAACCAACTCACCATAACATTAACATTTAAGAGCCATTATTTACTGTGCTGAAAATAGTAAGTAATAATAATAATAATAGTAAAAATGAAACCACATGCCTCTGTTGAAAACTCCACGTTTGCCATAGGTACAGGGATGTCACAAAATCAGAAGTTCCAATGGGAAACTATTTTTCCGGACCATTTCCTCCAGCTCCTTTATTTTGTCTCTTTTCATAGAGTTTGCCTGCACACAAAAAAGTTTTAGCCCATATCCTAAACTTTTCCTGAGTAGATTTCCTCTTAAGCAGGAAAAAGTTTAATATCATACTTATTTAAAACAGAGGCAGGTGCCACACAAAGGAAACAGCTACAAATCATTTAAGAACTGAATTTCTGTCCAGCCTCAATGACAGGGGTTAGAATTTCACTGGGATTTAAGCAGCTTCAATATGAACTCAGGTCTTTTCTAAATGAATTCAGGTTTTTGTGTCATCTGTAAAACAAGATGCCCATTCTGCTTATGCATGTCATTTTCCAAAGGGGAGGGGAGGGGAGAGAAAGGATTCAAAAGGATTCCCCCTTCTCAGCCTAGGAACAAAGGAGACAGATTCCCACTTGGTTGACTATCACAAGTTGCAATTAACAGCGATACTTCAGGAATTTCAAACAGCCCTGAGAGGTATGGCCACTTCCACACCTCCCTGCTACAAAGGAGAGCATCCGTGCTGAGCAGGGCAGCCTCGCTCGTGCAGAGTGACAGGCAACAATGAAAAGCAGTGGGCCACCATAAATTTTGCAAAAGGTTTTCAAGTCATTTCTTCCTTTACCTGCGAGCCAAAGCCTGATATAATGCATGGAGAATAATAAAAGAGATGCCCTTAGTCTTTAATTTAAGGTTTACAACACAGAAAATGTTAATGGGAGTTAAATTAACTATTGACATTTATCACAATAATTTGCTGTGCTGCCTCTGACCTGTAAGACAATATCAGGATAATAAAAGCTTGGGGACTTGCCTGAGCTGGGAGCAGCCACCATCGGTTTGCCTATCTAATGTGAGATTCTTTGATTTACAGACAAAGAGAACCTCTAGTGAGGACTGTTTTACCTTTGAAATAGGCTTACACGCAGGCAATCACATCAACTTTCATATCCATTCTCTCCGTAAGTATATGCAAAATTAGGTCCTGAAAAGTGTGTTTAGAGGAAGAAAGCCAAATTGCTACTGAACATTATAGCATACAAAACAAGCAGCCAGTGTGACATCCTTACAAGAAAAACGCTTAAAAACATAAAAGATAATTTGCAGAAATAGGGTTAGCTTCAAAAACACGGAGCAATTATCTTCTATACAAATTTTAAGCAAAGTAATCTCTTCTCCTAGGTAACAAGCACTAGGACAAGAGGGAATGGCCTCAAGTTGTGCCAGGAGCAGTTCAGGTTGGGTAGTAGGAGGAATTTCCTCTCAGAAAGAGTGGTGAGGCTGCCCAGGGAGGTGGTGGAGTCACCATCCCTGGAGATGTTTAAGGAAATGGTAGATGTAGCACTTTGGGACATGGTTTAGAGGGCAGTATTGGTGGTAGGTGGATGATTGGATTAGATGATCCTAGACGTCTTTTCCAACATTAATGATTCTATGATTCTAATATAAAGGAGACCTGAGACAACAAGAGATAACATTTTTGACTTAAAGATTTGTTCTGTAACAAGTGTAAAAACTTGTGGAATATTGCAGTTTTACCTTCAGAATAGTACTTAACACTAGAAACTGATAACACACTGCAGGCAGGTAGTTCTGTATTTACACGATGTAGATTAATTCAATTCCACGTCATGGGTAGGCAGTTGTAAACACCTTTTTTTACATTAACAAAACAAAGAGCACGTAACAGCTAAAACTTTATATGCCAAGCCCAAGTGTTAGCTGACTGTTTCCAGAAGAATAAGGGACAGTGAGATGGAGTTGAGGCAGTGGACTATGTTTAGGCACTGGACAGTAGGCAGTATTTATTTAAATATACTTTTTGCTAACTGTGTGATCATGTGGAAAAGGTGGAAGGATTAAACCAACCACACAGTCCTTAATTAGCCCAAATTCTATTGAATTAAAAAAAAAGCTTTGCCTCTTAAAGAATTCAAGGCTCAGATAAGTCTTCCTGCACCCAGCAGTTATTTTTTTTCCCTTGAAGGCTGATTAATTGCTTACATACTGTAACTATTTTCTCGGCTTATATAACTGAAATCCTTTTCATGTGTGTCTTGTCATTTTTATTTTCTAACCAAGCTATTGGCAACAGCATCATCCTGCCTCAGCAATTCCTATCGACTGAATAAATGTCGCATAGAAATGTGTTTATCTGTTTTAAACTTGTTGCCTTTTAATTTCAATGTTCTTTTGTTATAAGAAAGAGTAAAATGACTGAGCTTCTCCATACTAGTTCATATTTTACATGCCCCTAACATCTTCCTTCACCAGGTCAGGCAAGCCTTATAAATATCTCTGCTTGTTAGCCCCTGCTTCCAATAACTTCCATTGCCCTCTGAATCTCTTCTATTTCTGCCATGTCCTTCTGCAGCAATTCAACTAGAGCACATTCAAGGTTAGGAGAAAGATGTACCTCTGTTTAGATAACACCAATTAAACATTTCCTGTGTAATTTTGTGTCACTGTCTAACATACCCCATCACTTCACTTGCTCTTACTGCTACCGCAGGCCCTGTCCCCACCTCCACTGCACTGACCCTGTGTGCCTCATAACCCCAGTAAGTCAACATATTTCAGTAAATTCAGTCTGGAGATCAAAGACTGACAACAAAACACCCCAGCTCACGCTATCTTCTACAGCTCATGTTCTGCCACCCCTCATACAAAGAGCCCATGGCTCTGACTGCAGTCCCTGAGCATCACTGTAAAAGCACAGCAATTACAGCACCCTGGAGGCACTACAAACAAAGAGCCTGCCCTTACAATAACTTATTCAGGTGTGTGTTTGCAAGAATTAAGTTACATCTCTGCCCAGAAGAGATGCTAAGGTGATGGCCATATTTATTTCTGTTTCCCAGTTTTAATCACCTATTCCTGTGCACAGGATATGGTACCCGTCTATGTGCACCATTTCCTGAGGAACAGGTTATTTCTACTAAGTGGGTGCCCATTTCCCTCAGCATATAGGTTAGCTGTTTTTTCTGTTGTTGTTGCTATTGCTTTTTGTTTGTTTTAAACACAGGGCAAAAACACTGCCTACAATTACAGCTTCTCTGCCATAAATTACTAATCACTCTCAAGCCTGCTTGCTTCAGAGAGAGGGGAAAAGGATTGTCTACCTAATAAAAGAAGAGCTTACGATCATGCCAGTAGTTTTCAACACCAACTTAAAAAAGAATAACGATAATCTTGCAGTATTGGAAAACGCAGAAGTATTTATACTTTTATCTGGTAGACTTTACTTTTAGGTTAGGAGGTACTTTCTCAAGAAGACTGATTTTATTTTTGATTCATATCTTATTTCCCACAGTGTGGTAGATTAACATAGAAATATATATAGTATGCTGAATTTAACTCCTTTGCTGCCCTCTGCTAAATATATTGTGACAGAGTATTTACATTCAGTAGATCACTGCCCTGAAAACTCATTCACAGCTCAGGGTGCAGCGGAATGGTGAGACTCATACCTGCAGCAAGCCAAGAGCTACGCTTGAGGATGGAAACTTGTGTCTTGTCTCATCTGATCCACACAGACTGGAAGCTCACCTCTACTGACCAGTTCTCAAGATCTAAGAATGCTTTATAAGCAATATTACAAGATGTTCAAGACCCACCTGGACGCCTACCTGTGCAACCTGGTCTAGGGAGGCTGCTTTGGTAGAGGGGTTAGACTAGATGATCTGTAGAGGTCCTTTCCAACTCCTATAATTCTGTGATTCTGTGATAACTGTTACATACACAATTTGAAATCTAGAACTTTCGTCTTAATTCTCCCTTTTGGAGGTGACATGAGGGTAGATTGCTCTAGTATTTTTGCTCATCAATACCCCAAAAGCAGCTAATCCACTGCATTTCAGACACACTGTCGTACATCTCTGAGATCCCACAGCTGGAGATGATGAGGTGTTCATCATCTGACAACAGATAATTTGCTAAAGTAGGAAGGCATGGAGCAATATGCCAAGAGATATCACACTTTTCTCTACTGTTAGTTCATTCTCAGAGAGTGAAATCCACATACTGTTTTTGAGAAGACCTTCCCTGGAAATAACAAGCAAACTATAATAGAAAAAGAAAAAAAAGAAAAAAAGCACAAAGTCCTTGACCACATTTCATTTCCTCTCATAACCCTTCCTCACATCTACTTCTATAAAGCATTTGAAATGCTATAGTGAGAAATTCTTTTGAAATATCACAGTTTGAATTAGATCACCAACGTGTGATGAAAAATTAAAGGCAGATACCCAAGCAGAAGCAAATGCAATTAGACAGATACAGGTACCCCAGCCACCTGAGAAGAGAGGAAACAGATAATAGGGTAGTAGGTAGCAAAGCAACGTCTAAGTGGATGTTTTGTAGCTGGTTTACTGTGTCAGACCAACACTTTTCTTTTACCCTATCCCATCACTTTTTTCAGGTTTACGTGACAAGAAATCAAGGTGCTTGCAATATTAAGGATGAGCAGTAGCACTCACTGACCAGGTTTGCAACCTGCCTGGCCAGGAAGGACACAAAGGTTTCTGAGCGCACCGTGGAAGAACCATTTATTTATTTTTCCTCTCCTACACTTACAGTTTTGTTTTATCCTAACCTACTTCCAGGTCACAGTAAGGTGTGTGTTTGGGTCTCCGCCTCTGAAGGCTGCAGATCTCCAGGAGCAAAAGCATTAACGACCCCATTACAAGCAGCTTAGCAAGACAAAATTGGAATAAGGATGGACCTAAGTAACATCTGACAGGTACGTATAGGCCTCCTTTACAGACTTAATGATCCCACATGGAAAAGCAAAATTTTTTTCATTCCAAAAAAAATCAAGAAAGAAGTTGGTAGAATTCTTGGTGTTTGGCTTGTTTGTTTTTGTTTTATTTTATCAGTTCTTTTCGGTTTTACCCAGACATATTCTGACACCTGCTTCTAAAAATATTTAAATAAAGAAAAAAAAAAGGAAAAAAAAACAATTTTAAAGTACAAGAGAAATTTTTTGAAATCACAGAATAGTTCTTCTTCTGGAAAAAAAAGAAGTGCATCAAGCAGAGAGGAATAAAACACAAGTCTTTTTGTGGTTCTCTACCTGCTGACTTGCCATTACCAATCTACTGAAGTCATCTTTGTTTGTCCAAAAGAGGAATTCTAGGGTTTGTTTATGAAGAAAATAGATTTGGATACTACTGAGAACAGAAGGAGCCCATCAGAGTTGCTGTCTGTGGTAGCTGTCATCTTTATTTGTATTTCGGGAAAAGAAGAATACATCTGTCTTTTGTGGAAATAAGCACACAGTTGCCAGCTAGAAACAAACAGGTACCGAAGTGATGAAACAGAGCTTTATAGGGTCGTGTTCACCCTGTACTGCTTTTAAAACTTCCAAGGAAGTTCCAAGTAAGTTAATGCTCAAAATGACACACCAACAGCTACACAGGGTGTTCCTTAGAAATCATGTGAGCACAGAGAAACAGAGTTGGTGAGCTGAACTAATTAGTTCTACTTGAGTGCTAGACATACGTGCCTATAGTGTTTCAAGGGAACCCTGCTCACTGTGTGCTGTATGTTGTATTTACATTCCATAAAAGAAAGAGGCTGTGTTTGTGAGATTAGCTGCAGTAGCAGTTTACCACTCAGTTTTGGTTCAACCACGCCCATTATGGGAGCTTCACCACTGCTTTCAGTGGGGGCCCGTTTAGGTCAACACTTGTACTTTTGATCAATCCACCCTGAAGACAAATATTTAGGAGTAAACAATCTCAGTAGGAGCAAATAAAAAATTAAAAAGAAATAGATAAAGAAGACTGCTCAAACTCATCATGTAGGCAGTAATAAGCAGATGGGACATTTCTTCAAATGCAGTTGTTTCAAGAGGAAGTTTCATGTTGGTTGTCAGGAATCAATCTTTTCTATACAGCAAGCACTGGGAAAACCTTCCAATTTGTTTTTCTCAGCATCAGCAAGAGAAAGTTTACTGCCTGTCCCTGTCCTGCCTGACACATAAGAGATGCCAGTCAGGATGACCAGGGGCTAAAGGCAAGATATACAGATGAAAAGACAGCTAAAGCAACAAAGAGCCATTCCCAGAAACTAGAAGAGTGAGTCAAACTTTCACTGATCCTTGAATGCCACAGAAACGTACCACCCCAGAGAGCTAAGATGATAATACAGTTCTTAATACAACCTTGTGCAGGATGTAGCCTGATTTTCTGAACAACACAGTGGGGATGGAGAATCTGAGGTCCTCTACCTCTAGAAACCCAAATCAGTCAATTTATGTTATAGCTCAAACAGAACACAATTAGACAGTAATGCAGAATTCACCGCTGCACCGACACCCACATAGCAAAACAAATAAATCTATATTATTCATTTGGACTAACAGAAAGGAAGAGTAACTTACAACCTCAATGTAAGGAAACACTGTCAAACAATCAATGTCCCCCCACTTTGCAGTCAATAACTTTGCTCTGCTTTGGTTTTTGTGAATCAGCAGGAGACTGTTATTTTGTGACGATGTTCTCCCATTTACATCATCTCTTTAGAAACTGTAGAAACACCCAACTGGCAGGATTTAGCCAGTAAATATTGATTTAAGACAAAAACAAAAACAAAATAAAACCTATAGTTGTTCTCTAACTCAAGTAAAAGAATCCTTCTAGAAAGCGAAGAAGTGTTCTTATTTTAATGAAGAACAAACAGTACGACAAGGGAAAAAAATCTTCTGTCAAGTTAAAGTATGTTTGCTGCTAAATAACCGCTTTGTATAATTAGGATTTGCAAAGTGGCAAAACACAATCCAATTAAGTCAGTTAGGTTCATATGATTAACATCAGACTGCCAGTATTGCTCTCGTAGTTCATCAGTAGCATTACTAATTAGGACATCACTAAGCAAAGACATCTGACCTTGCCTGAGCCAGTTCAGATTATGGTTGACATTTCTGAACCCTGAAAGAACCTCACTGCTTACTTCTTTCCTCGCTCACCTTACTGATGAACACTTTCCTACGTTGTTCTACTTCTTTTGAACATCATTCCATCAGTCGTCAACCATCATCAAATAATTAGTGCCTCTCTGACCGCCGATCAGAAAACTGAAAAAGCTTCTGGCAGACATGTTTTTCTGTTCATACTCTGAATTTGCTACAGTATGAAAATCAGTGCAGTGAGTACAAAAGGAGCCAGGAAACAATTTTAAGTTTCAAGTAGCAAGAAACAGAAATGATCTTCTCTTGACAAATAGTAGCCACAAGTGGAAACGGTGTCAAGTGGAAATGGTGTCACAAACATTGCTCAACAGCAGCTCGGTAATCAGAACTGAGGGGTTACTGCAGGGAAAACAGGATCCGTGATTTCAGCCCTGGCAGGATCCCTGACCCATGACAGAAGGACAAACCACAGTCACTGATTGCTTTGCTTCAGTGACTCCACAGTCACTCCTTCACAGTGCTGCAGTGGCTGTGACCACAGTACTTATTATCTGGGGCAATTATTTCTCCTAAATAGAAAAACAGAAAGACTTTCCAGAGACTACTTTCGCATTACACCTCTGTGGTTAGGTACCCTTAGAATCACTGCCAACAGAATTAAAAGAGTTTAGAAAGTACCTGCAACTTTCTGACAGAGATGAAGCGGTAACTTATAACAGTAATACAGAACTCCTAAGTTTCAAGAGTAAATAAAATACAATTAAATTTTCTCGAGGACAATGTAGAATATCACCTGGTTGGTAACAAAAACAAAATAACTTTATCAAATAGTATAACTTACAGAGCACAAAAAAACCCTATTTGACAGTACGATTCTTCCACTTGACATTACAACTCCTCTCCATACACTTCCTAGCTATGCCTGCTATGACAGAGATAAAAATACTGGACACAAACTTTCTTTGAAGATAAACCCCAGTAGCTCCAAATGAGCTACCACTAAAAGGTATCTGTGATATAAAAAAGATAGTACAATAAATGAGTTAGTGATAGGGAGACTAACAATGAATTAAGCAAATTAGTGGGAAAATAAAACCTCTAAATAGGAAAGAAAACTAATTACGGGATTAGAAGGGATTAAGTGACAGCCTGTGATGACAGTGAACATTACTCCATAATCCTCAAGATTTCCCTCCATCCACTGTTTCCAGTCTTTCCAGGAAGCATTCTAGAGAACAGCTCACTGCTGCGTCCAACTCTCCACAGTCTGTTCCATTTCTTAACTAACCAAACTGCTCCATGGCTGATGCAAATCATTTTCCAAAGAAAGTACACGCAATGTACCATTGCTCTCCACTCCTTCTTCTGCTGTACTCTTCTTTTCCTCACCTCCTCAATTTAGGTCACTTAAGCCACTGGAAAATGCAAAGGCCAAGGATGCTAAACTTTGCACGGACCTTGTGGCTTCATCCTTGACTAACGTGATGCCACTGAGTTAATCTGCACTTGTTTTGTTTCCAAGACTATGGTATGTTTTCAAATACCACAGCAGTGCCTCAAAATGTTGTTTTAGTACTCGAGCCTGTCAGAAAGCCTCTGTGTAGAATTCCACGGGAAAAAATAGATTCTTTTTAAATATATACATCCATCCCCTCTGCTTTCCAGTAACATCAGAAAAGCACCATTAAGGCTAATTTTGAGTTCTGGTTAACACTTGGATGCGGAATTCAAAAGCAACATGTCATACCTCATTCACTTTTCAGTGATAAAGAAACTGCTTACAATAAAATGTTTCACTTATGCTATCAATTTCTCTAATAAATAAGTCAAAATAAATTGCCCAGCATTTCAGAAACCTGACTGGTCTAATAAATGCTTTCAAAGAGTACAATCTCCAGTGGGGAAAATGGGTACTTAAACTGTTTGCCAGCACATACAAATATCTATCTCCAAAATAAATCTTGGGAAGACACCAAAGAGGAAATGAATTTCAGGTTGGAAGACAGAGAGATGACAGCATATAGAAACTATTTATTATTTAAAGCATTTGGACAGGGTTGTTCTTTTCTGTGGGTTTTCTCTGTTTTATTTTTTGTACGGTTACTGTATGTGTTCAGTACTGTGTATTGCTGCTCATGCTTAGTCTGTTCTGAATGCTGGCAGATGATGTTAGGGTGAGGGAATTGGTCCCAGAAGTTTTTCTTCTCATGGACATCCAAGCACAGGGTGTACAGAGACAGCAGGGTGACTGCACACATTTGCTTGGAAGTCGTTAGGAGAGTATTTGTCACGTGACATTGTGGCTATTTCTGTTGTCACCACAGAGCAGAATTAAGGCTCTCTGGATCCATTTGCAGTGTGATTTAACCACAGTATTCATTTGAGTTATAACTTCTTATATCATCTTCTTTAAGATGCGTCTATCTGATTTATAACGGATTGCGTTTGGGATAATTAAACTTAGACATACAACTTTGCTCTAAATCAGAGTTCCAGTTGGCAGCTAAGCCAATCTCACAGTTTTTGCACCAGTATTTCAAGGATACTGTTCCCAACCCCACTGACACACACTATCTGTGTGAGGCTTTAGGTCAGGCTTACAGCTGTCAGGATTTCAATAACTTCTGCAAAGGCAACTCAGGAAAGAAAGGATTTGAGTACTGCCAGGGATCCTGCTTTAACTGAGGTAAGTGGTTACACAAACGCAAGCCAACTACTGATCAGGTGGGCCTTCAGGAAAGAGAAGGTGGAAACCTTCCTTCGTGAGGAAAAAAAAGGGACTCACTTTTGGAGCTGCCTTTCAAGATCCACCCTTACAGAAAACTGCTTTAAGATGACAGACTGTTGCTTGGATCTGATCTCCCATCAGATCCATAGTAGCTCTGGTGGATGGAGAGGGATGATGGCTAGAATTCTCCTAGTATGCTAGGAGAAAGGAAACCTCATTGTCTGTTAGGTTACAATGCACAGTTTACTCAACTCTCAACAAAGAGCTTTTACATCCCTCTCTCTTCCCCTCCATACCTCTTAAATATGACTTGCAGGTACTGTGCTGCTGCCCCACAGACGCAACAGCAGCCTTCTGCTGGCCTCTCATCCTTCCACTAGGCATCTCCGCCTGACACTGCTAAATGAAGATTTACATCCGAGAAGGAATGGTTCGATTAAGTTTCTTGAAGTACAGTCCCTAGTGTGGATGTCACTGACCTTTCACTTGAATATTAACTTCACTGGGAAACATATCTTTGAAGCCAAACCTTGGAATAATCAAGAAAATCTCCCATTTTCTTATTATCCTTCCACTTGAAAATTTCTGTCTAAAGTCTGAACTCATATCTATACGTCTTATGGAAAATTAACACACACATCCTTAACATATTGTCAGAAAATAGCCATGTAAAGATGCACTGTATCTTTAAGGGCTTATAAGAATGACAAGAAATATTTTACCGTATTCCTCAAATTCAGAGTACCAAGCCAAAAATCTTACCTTAATGAAAATCAGCCCAATGAAAACACTGTAAGCGAAGTTGATGGCCTAGAATAAAACCTGGCCTTAATTTTATGCAATGACATCACAATTCTTCCATTGCATGCATTCAAATTTAACCTGTGCTACTTGGCACTACACACAGACAACATAATACTCTTACAGTACTTTCTGTGTTATTATAGAAATATTCAACTGTAACTGATGATACATAAAAAAATAGATATAGGGTTAAGAATTCTGCTTGGATGCTTGTTTTAATGCTTACCTAGTGAAAGTGATACATAAGTACACTGATTTTATAATGAGTATTTAGTAGCAGGAATCTTCCAGTTCAACATTCTGCAAGTTAACTGTTATATTTAAAATACTGTAAAGTGTTTCAAATGAGCTACAACACTCAGTGTGTATAATACGGCATCAGTTTATACCACGCAAATCTCACATTCTTCTCTTTTTAGCCCAAATTTGTGAATATTTACCTACTGGTAGAACTTACAGTTACAAAAGCAGCAAAAAGAGAATAAAAATGCCAAGACTTTTTCCTGCCTTCCTTTCTGTGATCATTTTATAAACTATTCTGATGCAATCTTGAAAAAGACACACCTAAAATACTTTTTGTATGGAAGACCAGGACAGAGCACACTAATACTTTCAGCTTCATTAGAAGTACTTCACAATGTATTATAATTAGTTTAAAATGTGTTTGGCTTTCTCAAAGAAAGCACACAACAGCTACTTTTTTCTTTCACTCCACAACAGCAAGTAGTAATTACGCAGGAGGTTAAAAATGATGATCTTAATAGCCCCTTCTGACCCTAAACTATGTTCCAGCTATTAATTCAACTTTCATATCTTTGACTACAGCTTGAAAGAACTACTTTTTAATATGGAATGAAGCAATCTGCGTCAGAATTTAAGCTACAAACCAAAACAGTCTCCTCCTTCTCCTACCTATCCAAAAGTTTCTTGGGGTAAAAGAAAGATAACAAGAAATACAGAAAGGCACCTTGCCAGTACCCCTAAGTTCTCTTAATTTTTTCCTTTTGCCAAAATTGTCTATTGGCTGTCAGAGCTTCTGCCCTCCGTGAAATCCTGTACAGAGGCTTTCATGGGAAATAACAAACAAACCCAAATACATCCACTCCGAGTTATGTTCTCAGTTTTGCAAAATGAGATAAGTAGCTTCCCACATAGAAATTACACCTCCTCTGGGTCACAGTACTCATTTTAAAGAAATCTTTTTTATTTATATGCATCAGAGCTAGTTCAACACATGCTCCTCCTGCTCTCTGCCCCTTCAAAAGAAAGGGTTAATTATAGCATATAGAAAATGTAACTTGCACTTACACTACACATAAACGAAGTCCTCAATTACAAAGACGACAGAGGTACCTGCAATGGGACTTAACAAGAACTGTGATCCCAAAACCACAGTGTTGCAACCACACATCAGCTGACAGCTATGTGGGTGAATGTAAAGTCCCACAGCTGCTTTGAATTCCCCCTCTGCACATGACCCTGACATCTACATCCCAGCATATGCTCTCCATGGGTAAATGCCAACATCTCTCAACGTGGGGGACTCCTTCTTATGATCTGTACAACTGTTAGAACAGCGCCTTCCTAAGTCCTGGCTGACAGCTCAGCCATGCAAGTAGAAGCAGGATACATATATGTACATAAAATCCATTTGCATTAAGCTCCTTGTACTTAAGTAAACCTTACCTAAAAGAGCATCTCGTACTTTTCCACTTGCAGAACACTGCAACATAAGGAAGCATAATGTAATGGATTAGTGAACCGAATCTCTGAAATGTGCTGGAATAGATCACATCTTATTAACAGCAGCAATCTGTGTTTTTTTAATGCCTTTCATAAAGAAGAAACTTAAATAACAGTCAGTTTTTAACCCAGAACAGCAGCTGTGTCAAATAAGCTGGGCTTGCACTGTGCACGGTTGAAGTGTTAGAATGCAAAGGCTTTAGCAGTGCAAGACGACCTTATACAGACAGAGAATATCTCACCCAACAGGGAGATTGTACATAGTACTGTCCAAAGACTATGAACAAATCATTCTTTTGCCTTTTTTTTTTTTTTTTTGGAGGGGAACAGCAGGGTTAGCTTTAATCAGAAAGGTTTTGCTTACAATGTACTTGAAAATGGAAGAACAGCTAATGTAGTGACCCAAACTAAATGCCAGCTCCATCATCAAAGGTTGATGTTAGCCTCCCCTTAGCATTAAAGCCTTTGTAATAAGGAGATGCACTCTCCAGAAGTGTGTCACGCCATGCAAAAGATTCAGGATGCGCCCAAGTGGAACAATGGTGAAGATAGCTCACCCAGAATACATTTAAAGTGAATGATCAATCCTAAGAAAAGTACGTGCTACAGATCCCTGTCCTATGCCTGTGAGCAAGAATAAAACCTCTAAGCAGGTCAGCAGGAAAGAAGAATATTAGTTCTGCAGCTAGAACTTCTATTACAGGCACAAGCTGGTATTGAGGCCATCCAGTGACTCCCGTGAGAATACGCCAGCCAATATGACAAAGGTTTCTCACTCTTGCTTGCTCTTATCAGTCTATTGAAGTTACAGCTGGAACAGTTTCCCAAAGTCTGAAACTCATAGGACTCCTTCTTATTTCCTTTCCTCAAACATCACAGTTCGGCTTTGTGCCACGGAGTTTCACCCCATCATCTCCCACATCTATGGTAGTTACCTTCAGCTGAGCCTACACTGGTGGGGTGAGGTGAGGCAGAATTCCCACTGGTCCCTATGCATTGATATAGCCAGTGTTAACATGTTTGGGACAGCTCTCATTCTTCATCTGTCTCACTAATAAAACATCTCCAAGGAGACAGATCTTAGACACAAGTTGCTAAAAAGCGATAGGAATAAAGTGTTCCTTGACAGCACAAGGGGCAATGGGCACAAACTGGAACACAGGAAGTTCCATATGAACATGAAAAATAACTTCTTTATTGTGACAGTGACAGGCCCCTGGAATAGGCTGCCCAGAGAGGCCATGAAGTCTCCTGCTCTGGAAATATTCAAAACACTCCTGGATGCCTACCTGTGCAACCTACTCTAGGAAACCTGCAATTCTGTGATGCAGACAGACTATGGTCAAGGGAAACCTCAGTGCAGCTATAAAGCAGGGAACCTACAGGGATTTGGCACTGACTGGAAGAGGCAGGAGGTGTAAAAAGGCTTTCAGGTTCACAGTCCTGGATATACCTGACATATAGTTAAGACTGCCTTAGCCAACTCTCTTTGAATATCAGCCTCCAGTATGCAAAGTGTTCATATGTACTGTTCACACCATTTCTGACTCCTGACTTGCTCCTCTAGCACCCAGAGTGGTGGGCTTACTTGAAAGAGAAGAGAAGCAACGCAGAGAAAAATTCAAAAGCAGGTGTGTATACTAGAAGATTAGCTGAGGGAGCTCAAGACCATGTGAATTACCATTATGAAATTCTCCCTCATTCCACCGATGGCTGAAGCATCTTCACCCATCACATCAGCATAACACAAGCCTTGCAAAGACTAAGTTCAGCCACTTGAAAAATGTCACAGGTTTTCTGAGTCCATCTATCACTTATGTTAAATCATCAAGGATACAATACTAATGCCAAGGAAATAATAAACTGAGTTGTCCTATTAAATTGTTATTTAGGCAGCCAGCAGTGCTGCGCCATAAGATCTTAACAGGATTTGAAAGTGTCCTCTCAGCAGACTGCCATAAACATTTTGCTTCACTTTGAGAAAGCTGACTTGTGTAGTTTACACTGGATAAGTCACACCAGCCCATTCAAGGACATTTCTGTGGACTGGATGCTAGACAGGAGTATAAGCTCTGGAACTGTCATTAAAGAAAAACAGAATACTAATAAAAATAATAATAATAATAAAAAAGCATTCTTCCCTCTTCTTTCATGCTTCTGAAGTGTTCATTTAGCACTCTTGGTGATTCTTTTGATCAATGACCCCAGCTGTATGCTAAAAAGCAAGGGATAGTTAAAAAGTACAGCAAAGGGCCGGAGGCCTTGGAAGCATTAGACAAATATCTTCCCCTACAAATCACATTTTTCCATGCAAATGAAGGGATGTAATCTAAAGAGAAATGCCGCAGCAAGCCCAATTTGCTAAGTCTCAAAGAATATCATCAGCATTCCAATCCACAAAATAAAAGGAAAATGGCATCCTCGGGATTATAAAAAAAGATCAAAAGGGGTGGGGGAGGGCACTGTATCTTCTGCAAATAACAGAAAAGATTAATAGCCATCTTCAGTGCCCCTATTTCTTCTGAAAACAAGCACTAGAGAGAAAAACATTTTGTTCTTAATTGTCGGTTAACTTAGAAAACAGTCACTAGAATTGTTTTTTCCTAATTAACAAGGAGAAAAACAGCTTCTCGTAAGGGAACGTTAGAATCATCATGTACGACAAAACAAAAGGCATATCTGTTCCTAGAAATTAGGAAACTTGAAAACAATTGCAATGACAATAGGAAAGAGAGGTTTTCATGCACTAATGCTTCACTGGAAAAGTTTTTGACAGTGACAACAAACATTTTTCATGTCATCTTCCACTAGCTTAATTTTTACAGCTTGACACTGAGCAAACTCCAGTTTCCATGCATGCAAAATTTTTCTTGGAGCAACGTTGGGTCGAGTCCCTCAGCAACCAGCACTGTCATGTGCAAGCACAGTAGCAGCCTTCCTCAACAGTCTGGGGTTGACTCTAGAATAGGACCTACATGACATGGGAGTAACAGGAAACAATCAGCCATGTAGTGGGGATGCCAGTGTGCTAGGATGACCAATACCTTTTTTAGCATATTAATTTGAAAACACTAAGATTAAAGAGAAATCATTAGTAACTGGAATAGGTATGGGCTGGCATGCACAGCCCCAGTGACATCAATCTGCAAAGCAGGTATACAAATTAAAGAGGACAAGAACTGTATCACTTTATAACATAAGCGAACCCAAACTTTTGGCGCTCTACTGACATTAAAAATTTCAGATTTTTCCACTTTACATAAACCTAACTTTGTTATCTGAGAGGCAATTGACAGTTTTCTTTAGGAAAAAAGGCCAAATTTGTAAGAACGAAAGCAATGTGGTTTTGTTCGAAGTTTTAATGATGACACAGGAACAGTACATAAAACTCTGCAAGTCCCAGCTTAGTACCCATTACTCTTTCACTGTATTTTCCACCACATGATCTTATGTGATACTAAATACATGACTATTTCAATTTTTAACATTCCACAAATGAATTTACTGCCATTAATGGCTACTAAACATACAGAATTTGGGGGTTGGAAGCAACCATTAAAGATAATTTAATCATTTCCCCCTGTCCATGGGCATGGATATCCTTCACTGCATCAGGTCGCTCAAAGCTCTGTCCCTATCACACCTCACACATTTCATTCAGCATGCAATCATTGCTGATGGACCGGTTTGTGGTTTCTTTTGGTTTCCAGCAGGAGCAAAAGAGAACACATTAGAGAGCCAATCTCTTTGCTTAGCAAAGTGTCCCCTCATCTTCCAGCATTTCATCCCTCTAAGTATTTTCAGCACTCTACTCCATTTATTTAGAGGAGGATAACGGAGTATTGAAGCTTCCAGAAAGTTTGTAAATTTGAGCACACGTAGGATCACACCTTTTCAAGCAACTTGCTCCCCCTCAAGCCTCTTCTTAGAAGTTAAAAAGACTATATGATCTATTATAATACAAGAACGTGGGAATAAACTGAATAGAGTGTCTGCCAGCTACCGTATTCAAGAATTAGCAATAGAAAAATGTTTGTTTCTGAATTCCTTTCAAGTTAAATCTGTACAGCAGAAAGAATTCAAAACAGAATCAATTTGTCGCACATTCTGCTGTCATCTAACAAGTTTGTAAATCTTCATACATTTGCAAGTTCATAAAAAAAAAAAAAAAGCAATGTGTACTTCATATTTGATGCTGGCAGAGTCCCAGGCACTATTAACTAGGCAATCCATCACAGTTGTGGGGAAAAAAAAATAAAAATTACCAACAGAATAAATCACGAGCAAGCTTGTACACTGCTTAAAAGATTTAACAGGGGTTTGGATGCACAAGTAGGATCTGTTCTAGTTTTCCAGCAGTAATGTAGCACCTGTAAAAACACCATCTGACGAGCATTTACTATGCATTTTGCTATACGTTTCATATTGCTAATAAATCCTTTTGCCTACATTTCAGCCCTTGCATTGGAGCAAGTGTCTTTTACAAAATGTAAGAATTTTAGTAGACAACATTCATTCATGGAAAAAAAATATAAGAAATAATAGCCATTTCAGTTGCTTTCAGTAGAATTGGCAGTAACAAATATTCTGCTCCCACAGGTCACCACCAAAGTGCCTTCTGCCAGGCAGATCCCACACAATGAGTGGTCAGTTTTTCTTTTGCAAAACTTGTGATGCTTGCCCTCCTCCCAAGACAATCTATGGAGAGCAGCTGTGCCAAGTATCATGGTTGACAGCATCCACCACGCTAAATACTATTGAAAAAGACATTCAGATACATCACTGGATAGCAGAAATTTCTAAGCATGTTCCCAGTGGACTAAGAAAATGCTATCTGTAGTAGCCTGACACAGTGCCAAATACTGTCAAACAGCTGTTTCAGATGCTGCTGTCAAGCTGGAATGAAGGTGCTGCTGTAAACTATGCCAGCCCCTCACACACGGGCTAGTTACCCTCACAGCATTCCTGCTCTTCGCAGTCTTTTTTTTTTCCTTTTTTTTTTTTCCTTTTCCTTTGCAGGGGGGTAAGAGGGGAAAGGATTTCAACGTGAAGCTCCGAAACGCATCAAAAGATCAAAAAGGAATTTAAAAAGCTTCTAAAAACTTCTGTCATCAAAGGAGTTAATCTAAGCTTTGAAGATTTACCCTCACATGGCAATCTCCCAAGAGCTGCAGGATATGTTTATGGTGAGATCCCTCTCCTTCCGTCTTTCTGTTCTTTCTAAACCAGACGCATGACTGTGAATCACCACAAAAGTTCATAAAGTCCTTATGATTGCACTCATTTACTGTAGAACCACGTGAACTACCAAGTATACTTGCACACATTCCAGACAGAAACCAGAATTACTACACCGCAGTAGAGCGGTGGGCAAGGGGCTCAAGTGGGAGAGCAGTGAACATTTCCTACCACCACGTTCCCCTTGCACATTGAGACAGCATCCGTTCTTATGATGTACACATGACCTTACTACCCTTGTTTGAAAACAGAAGACTCTGTTACGTTATATAGTACACTCTTAGCCTTGTGTCCCTTAAAATCTGGATAGACACAGTGCTTTCTAATAAATGGAATATATTTTAAGTACTTGCCATAGTTTTGTTTAACATAGGTCACTTTTTAAAAATTCCTACAGGGTGAATAAAAAGTTAGAGCAAGTATCTTGATCAAGAGAGAATAAACAGTCATTTTCATTAATTATAAAAATGGTTCATAATTGTAGGTGGAAAGAAATAATAGGAAAAGATAGCTAAGGGAAGGCACTTGAAAGTGACAGCATGCCAGTGACCATAGCTGTTACATTTAATAATCACACCTATTCATTACATGGAGTGATTGTGTGTGTGTATGTTCATAATTCTTCATAAAAAATAACTGTTAATAATCAAGAAAAGTTTATGTTCTCTTTTAGGGCACAGTTTTTTCCATCATTAAGTCCGAATGTCAGTGGGGCAAGTTTCCAACATTGCTCCCGTTCACTATACTGTAATTATAATGGATCTCAAATGTTTCTGATTTTTAAAGGCTGGTGGATGATTCAAACTCAGCATTTACTTCTCTCCTGTTGAATTACCATGTCAACAGCACACAGTACTTTCTTATGGTCTCCCAGCAATAAAATGATGAAAGCAAGTGATCTTAATTTGTTCTAGACGAGCTGTGTTTCTCCAAAAGGGTACAAAGCATGGGAAGTGCATTCAAAGAGTCAGTGAAGCTCTTAAGCAACTGATCTCAAGGTCACATTTGGCCCTGCACCTCTGAAGGCTTCCCAAGAAACGCTGAGCAGATTGCCTTGGAAGTTTATAATTAAGCGATACCATCACTGCCCCTGTGTTCTGCAAAGCAGTAATCCAATTCACTTGTGATAAACTACCTGTTCTTCAGTCTCATAACTCAGCCACTGAACGTTCAATTATTCTATCATAAAACAAATGGGCAATGATATTGCTGTTGTTATAATCCCTAGACCAAAAGAAAAAAAAAGTTAAACTTGCTAAGTGAAAATAACTAATTACCCCTCGGTACACAGTAAAATGGTAGCAGATGAATAATCAGATGAATAAGTCATTTCAGTCAAGTAGCTCGTAAATGGATGGTAGTCCTTGAGATACATGACTTGATACGTTTCTGAGCAAATTACAAAAAATAATAGCAACTGTTACTTTTTGAAGTTTTTTTGACCTTTCATCCTACTGAAATTGGGCCACTCAGAAGATAATACTCCCACACTCGCTTTTCTTCATCCCTTGGAGCACCTCGTTTAACTCCAGGCCTGAGCAATACTGCAGAGCTTGTGCTTGAGGCTGTGGCAAAACTTCCTCAACTCTGCCCTTCTAAATAAAATACAGTATCCCAGCACAACTTACAACAGGGTCACAACACTCAGATTTTAATTGGAACAAACCCCTTCAAGACAGCACTATCTGATCTTTTTTCTCATACTGTCTTCTAAGGTTCTCCTTTTAAAAGGAGGACGCATATGTTTCCCATATATACATAGAATGCCATTTCTTTACTATTTTCTTGACATTTATCTGGTGGTACTGAAATTCTTGGTGTAGAAAACACAGCATGATGGATTACTTAACAACACTGATGGTACCAACACAGCAGCAATCTTGTCTTGGTGTATCACCCTGTGTGATATGCAGAAATTCTGGGTGTCATGAGAGACAGAGGGATTTCATTTGGGTAGTCTCCTAAGAGAGAGAAGTGAAAGGATGGTAGTTCAGCATGCCAGTGTGGTCCAGCTGCCAACATAGAATAAAATCTTTCTCAGACCCGGCTTGCAAGAACAATTTATCTGGGTAAACGAGGGCACAGAGAAATTCCAAGTTCCACCATAAGTAAAACATCAAACATCAGTTCTAATGCTTTTAGAGACTCTTTATGGTTCTTGCTGGCACCACGCTTTTTTCTATATCATCAAAAGCACCCCCACTCCTCCAGAATGCTAAAGAGCTACTCTCATCCCCTTGAAGTTCAGCATGAGAGCCAACAGAAGTTCACATGTAGATCCAAAATGAGATGCTGATACTCAAGCTTCCCTCATAATTCCAAAGTGATTCTGCTCAATTGCAAGGTGAAGCCTGGATATGAAACTTTCCTTGTATGAGTCAACATAACTTGTAGGTTTTAAAATCCCAGAAGAATCTTAATGACAACAAACAATGCAGTCCTCTATCCCCTACTTAATGCATAGAGAAAAATTTCCACAGTATATTTCCCCAAGAAGTACACAAGACAATATTCAGCTTCGTCAGAACATACAGTTCTGTCCGCTGAACCATCAGGATACAGTTTGCCTTCACCAGAGGCAATGTGGGCTTTGAAGGACTCCATTGCCAGGGTTGCACAGACCTTTCCCTCAGTTGCACCATCTCATGGCTGTCCATTGGAACGCACAATAGAGTGAACCAGAAATCTCAGTGTTTGTTTTTTTTTTTTAATATCATCTTGAGTTTTATCCAGTTTTCTGGAATGGATCTGTGCAAATGGTCTCACAAACTATTGTGCATGAGTGATTACAGTAGAACCAAGGGGTCCCAGATGGGAGGAAAAAGTAATAAATAACACAACATAAAATCAACTGAAAAAAAAAAAATCCCTACAACTTTCCCCTCTCTTTCAAAAAGCTGAGCTTTACATAATGGTCTTTCAGCACAACATTCACCTCCTATGAACAGCGAAAATCTCAGTGAAATCTAAGCAAATATTTTGCACAGTTCTCAACTTCTAAATATTTAAAACAAAGTTCTAAATATGGAGTGTTAATAGCTGGCAATTTTCTTTAGAGTAAAATTTGTTATGTTCAGAATGGTGCCTACAGTGACAAAACCTCACACAAACAAGTAGTTATTGTCATTTATAGTGGTGTTGATTCTAGAATTCCAGTGGATAATTATTTAGCTGAAAAAATCCTCCCATGATGAGACAATATGGTTTTTGAACATATCTTCTCCTGGATATAGTCCGGACATTTTGTATTTGTTCTGAAGTTTCAATGCAAGATAGTAACACAGAACAATAAAACAAAAACAAGCCTTTGTATGTAAAATCAGAGTGACTTCGTGGAACATAAACAATACTAACCTTACACTCTCGTTGTAGGAAGAGATTTAAAACAGCAAGTGCCTCCATGTGTTTTGCAAGACCAGTAATATTTTTGATAAGTATAGGCTGTAAAAGGAGACGAAAACAGAGCACACTATTTTTTTGTTTGGGAAAAAAAAAAATATCTTACTGATAGCTGGAAATAAAACAAGAACTGCCGCATACACTGTGTGAACATTCATAGTAAAGCATACCAAGCTCCTAAGCTCAGCCCTTCATTTCTTGATGTTTAATAAATGATTCATTGTTATGATTGATAAAGGTCACAGCCTACCCATCTCTAAAACTGCAGCCTTCACTTAGTCTGTGAAGCTTTGTCTCTGTAACAGTTTTTTACCACCAGAGATTTAAGTGCAGACATATGCAAGCCTGGAAAACTCCATTATTTTTTTTTTTCTTAAACAGTAATATCATGTCTTTAAAAACCTTAAGTCCTCAGCTAACTACCACCATAATATGACCACAGTGACAACAGCTTCTCTGTACTTCATAGCAAATCAACTCCTTTCTGTCCCAGTCACAAGAGCAACTGGTGTGACTGGAGTGGGTCGTGATTTTTTTCTGGTTCACGTGCCCAAATTTTCTCCTTAAGGAAACACAGGGAAGGCTAGCTGGGACACAGTCAAGGCATACATCAGATATAGCTGCCTGGAAACAATACTTTGGCTGCACACTTCAGGTGTTGGCTCTCATACTTGTGTTGGAGGTTGGCTGTGCTCCAGATCCGATCCCGACGTACACACATTCACAGCCTCACAATTGCACACTGCACCACACTGCAGCGTGGAAGCCATGCTGGGCAGGTCGGTGGCCTTGCCAATGGCAGCAGCACCAGCACCCAGCAGTCCTGCTGTGTGGCTCACAGGCTGCCCAGGGCACCACGGCCCCCAGACAGGGATTGCTGCTCCCAGTCAGCCTGACCCACTGCCACCTCCACAGCTCCAGCACAAAGGCCTCAGGGCGGTGCTAAAGGAGCTAATTCCCATGCACTGACAAGCAAATAGCTGATGCTTCATCTACAGGTAAAACAGTACCTATGTGTTACAGTCCTGCCTGTAGGAGAAAAACAAAGAAGTCTGGAACAACAGGACAGGGATCAGAGGTGGGCAAAGACAGTTCAAGCCCAGTCATGAGGAAGGAAACCCTTCAGAGGACATCTCAAAGGGGGCTGCAAGCAGACACGAGAACCAGCCTAGCTGCTTTCCCTTTCAGGCTTAAGAAGGGGGCCATCCACACTGCCCTTCACTGCTCACACCTCACATGATCTGGACTGCACATGCTTTCAAGCACCAAGCAAGGAAAAGGAGGGAGGTGCCAAGGATGACCACCTGCAACCCTTAGAAAGGCAGCAGGCCTGCTACCACACGAGTCATAAGGAACAGCCTGAACTGATTATTTCAAACATGTTCATTTTTCTTCACTTTTATGCCCATCCTTTTTCTTAATATTTTTTCTTCTTTTTTTTTTTTTTAATGGCAATTCTCCCTGACTTCTGATGGTTTTGGTTTTAATTTCACAAACTTGTGATATTCAGTGCTAGATAACACCAGAGCCATTAGGCGTTACTTCAATTCTAAGCTATTAGAAGGTCATTTCACTTGGAAGCATTTCATAAGCAAAGGGAAAGAAAAAGAGCAACTTACTATGTTATACTAAAAAAAAAAGAAGAAAAAATATCTCTGTGCACTTGCTGATAGAAGGGAAGCACACAAGGAGTTGCAAAGACCACTGTGGAACAGAAAACAAAAGCATGGCCTGTTTTTCCTTAGCATTCATAATCCTTTCCTGCAAATCAAGCATGGGATAACACATCACTGACATGTCCCACCATGTACTGCACTAAAAGACAGAAATAAACTCTCTGCCTCGCCTGTCTAGAGATTGTATCAGCTTCAGCTGCTACAGGCAGCAGCTGCAAGGCAATACACAATCAACATTAGCCTCCTGACACTACCATGTCCCCAGAGCACGTATGTGTGAACTGTAACTAGAAAACTGAACTTAGAGCAGCCCAGTATTGCAGTGCAGACCAACGCCTGCTGGGCAATCCTAATGATTTCTGTAGAACTTAAAGAGGAATGAACCCTGCACGGGTGACTGTGCAGAATAAGATGTAACACTGAAGTCACAGGACAAGGCTGATAAAACCAAAGTATCTTACAGTGATTGTTCGTTATAGTAAATAAGCAAGTACACTTTTAAAAATCAGCATGCTTTACTTCTTGACAGAATTCTGAAGGAAACCTGCACCTCCACAGGACTAGATAGCTGAAAACTGAATCCCATCCACATCCACTGCTGCTGGGTGTCAGTACTGCATCCTCACTTCCTACCACAGAAGAAAAAAGAAAAATTCCAATCACCCAGCCTCTAAAATTGAGTGTTGGTTCCTATATCCTTCTTCATTTGAAGCTGCCGCTCTGAAAGGGCACCAGAGGACATGACGTTTTTTTTTTGTTGTTGTTGTGACTGATCTAACAAAATCCATTCTTCTGAAATATTTAATAGGCTCATAACAGGTCATAACAGTATGAAAAAGGGCTGGATGGGAGCAGAACATCAGCCGGTTTTGCTTCAGCATCTGCAGGCGAGGCAGAACAGGCCAGTAGCTACATCACTGCTAATTTCCCACTATGAAGACTAGGGTGGTCTTCGGCACAGCTGCAGGTTGAGAGAGGCTGTTGATATTTACAGGCTGTTAGGAGACACAAGCTTGGCAAAAACTATACCAAAGGGCCTGAAACTGTACTTCTGATTCATCTAGGGGATCTTCGGAGACATAGGGATAGTTTATTTCTCTTCTGAAGCAGAAACCCTTTGCCAGTTTTGGCTCCAGATCACAGAGCCCCCAACAAGGACTGGAATATTAATTTCTATGAAAAGGTCACAATCTGATTTTTGTCATCATTGGTCTCCGACCAAAACCATACAAAAAAAACAACAACAAAAAAGCAGTAATCATTTTCCACAAGCATCTTGAGGGCTTTTATGAGCTCAGAAATTACTCTTAGGAGGATCGTTTCTTTATGCCACCTAGAATTTTAAACTAAGGCAGTCACGCTTGAGAATATATCAGTGATACCATGTGCCAAAGAGATACCCTAGATTTTTACAAATTTTCCCTCAAAAAAAAAACAGTACAGTAAAATGTGAACTACATACCTCTGTGCTAGACTGACTCTAACACCCTGTTACACTCATAACTATACTGTCTAATAGAAGGACTCTAAAAAGAAATCTCTTAATGAATCTAAATACATCTGTCTGATCATGACCTGCTTATTTCAGCTCATTAACACAGCCTGAATCATCATGTTGATAGTGGTTCTAATGAGTCATTTCTGAGCATGTAAGTGGAGCCTGTTAAATATCTTAATAAGTTTTCTCTGAGTACTTGAAACTGACCCATAGCTTTTGCAATCCACAAAATACACCTGGAAGGAAAAGTCCAGTGGTCTGTGCCTGATTCAGCTACACAAGGCCATCACGTCCCACTTTTAATGAGAGCCACACTATTTGCCTCTGTGGGCAAAACAAAGAGAGATTAAAAAAGAAAAATAAAACAAAAGAAAGAGGACTACAGGGTCAGACTTGAGGTGGAATCCAGACTCATGCCCTGACAATGTTAGGTATTACCTCTCCAGGGCAGAGTAAAATTACAAAGAGCAATCGCCCTGACATCAGATATTAAAAACACCTCTAAAAGGCACCTTACTTCAAAATACAGTTACAGCCTCAGCATATAGTAGATGTATCCCTCCAATGATTGTGAGAAAAATAAAGCTGATGTTCTTTAAAAATGAAACTAACAACAACAACCCCACACTAAAAAAAAAAAAAAAACACCCACAAAACAAGGGATTTATTTCTTCTGAAGCATATTAGATCTTAATTTCTTTAAACATATTTGATAAATAGCTTTTTCACTACTTGAAAGTACTGCGTGCCATCCCGTTGTCTACTTTTGGAGATGCTGGAAGTTGCTGTGCAATGAAACAGAGCTCAGCCAGCAAATGGCAGAAGTCTCACTGCTCTAACTCATGGATCCTAAATGAGCTGAGGATCAGGAGATCCTGCACTGCATTAAACACAAGTGGAGTTTTGCCACTTCTCTGAAATTAAAGATAGAAACAAACTTGAAAATACAGAATTCTTTGCATATGAAAGACAGACCAGCTAGCAAAAACACCCTAAACCTTGAGTTAGAAAAACACTTATGTTAAAATGGCTGTTACATTGAATTACAAGGCTGGTTTCCCTCCAAGTACCCCTTTCCTGTCTACTCTATTTCAAATGTCCAACACATTTCTTGTTATTTCAAGCTAGTTCAGATCACCCTAAATCCATACAGCATTCTCAACTCAAAACTGTAGATTCCCTGACTTTCAGTTTCTGCCCTGAACAAACTGAAAGGAGAAAGCAGGAAGCAGAGGAGATGACAGGACTTGAACTTCTCTCTTTGACCCATAATGCCTAGCTTATGGCTACCTGTGCTATGGGAATTACCTCCAAGATGTTATCCAAGAAGTAACCACTGCCGGCGGGGAGCCCCAGAAAAACAAGTCATGAAAGTTACAGGGAAACCAGAGGGCTGCAAACTGCAAGCCACACCAACGCTTCCCTAAAACTTTAGAAGAAGTCTCAGGTGATCTCCCAGGAGGGAAAATTCCAGCCACTGCTAGTGAGTTTCTCTTCAGTATCATCTAGACTGGTTATTTCCACACATTATCATGTTCTGTTTTGATTCTTGTCATGCTTATGGGTGATGAGGTGTTTCCAATCTGGATGAACTCTCACCAGGGCATTTTTCAATGTTTCATCTGGAGCTGTTACACAGACCAGAAACGAATGGGAGAGAGGGCAGCCATACAACAGCACTGTTAGGAAAGATACTACATTTGCAGCAGGGAATAAAAGGTCCCTGAAAGAAGTAAGTGAATTTACATGGACATAGATTTTGTCCCTAATTACCTGCACTCCTGTTCTCCCATATTTGTGGGAAAGAGAGAGGCCTGGCCCCTTGGTTTAGACAAGCTCAACTTCCAGCTCTCTTCATTTGCCTTCCTACTGTTTTGTAGGGGACAGGCTTCTTTGAGAGCATGATTAATTGTTAGAAAGTACAATCACTTCCTAGTGTAAGAAACAGACTGCTTGGAAACCCAACAACTGATCAATAAAGTTTGGAGGTGTGTAGCCCACACTGGGCAAATGGTCACTGCAAGCAGGGGTGGAATCTGTGCATTTTGTGTGTTACATGAAAGCTGTGTTACTCAGACTGTCCTACAAAAAATGAATAAATTAATCGCATTTTTCATTTGCGCCTGAAACAAAGGAAGATAAATAATGTTTTGCAAGAAGCCTGGTGCTAAAGGAGAGCAAAAGGAAAACCATGATTCTGGGCAATCCTGCTAAAAGAGGATTCTGAAATAGAGAACTTTGAAGAAGTAGAATCTAAAGCATATTCTGTATCTGTGTCATATAAACAATTTACCTGGCTCAATGCAGTGATGCTGTGATATTACTAAACCTTCTGCATAATGTTATCTTCTCTTCAGTGGGAGAAAAACGGAGTGGATCTGATGGAGAACGTTAAAAGCATGAGTCTGTAACCTATATTGTTGAAGGGGTTGCTCTCTAAGTCACCAAAAAATCATGGTTATTTTTCCTTAAAGGGAGATTACAGGAGAAAAGCAAAGCAACTTTTTTGTTATTTCACTTTCACTTTTGTTATGTATGCCACAGAGGGGTATTAGAAGTAAGCAATACACATCTTATAGCACGCTAATTGCATCAGAAGCACCTCAATGGCTTTTTAATTTTTGTTCCTTTACTCCTCCCCAGTCTAAATCCATTTTCTTGCCTCCCTGCTCATCATTTTTTTTCGTTTGGATTTTTCTCATTTCCATTTTTTTTTTCAGTTAATCTCCTCTTGTCCCTCTTTATCACTTCCGTTCCTAATCGCTAGATTCAGTTTTCCACACATACATGGTTGTCTGTTGGATTTTAGTTCCCTTCTCTGAGGCAAAGAAAGATCTTGTTTTCTTTGCTTTACTTGCTATTCTTTCTCTGCCAGTACAGACAATACTGAATGCCAAAACTATCGCATGGTTCAATTTTAGAGACTGCGTGTGAACAATTCTCAAATATATTTTCATGGGCATTTCTTCTCTCATTGCCTTAAAATCATGTTATACTTCTCCTTTCTCACCTTTCAGCCAGTTTTTTGTTTTTGTTTTTTGTTTTAATCTGATTTTCCCTCTGAAGTCAGAATGGAACTGCAGGCCGTGCACAAATAGACAGCTGGAGGGAAGGAAAGGGGCTGTTTGGATTCAGTGTGCCTGTCCCAAAGGCCCTGAGAAATTAACACAGATCCAGTAAAGCCAGATTATAATCCAACATTTCTGAAGCTGTAGGATGTTTAAGACTTACGTTTTATGTTGAAATATGCGTTTACTCCACGCTAGTTGATGCTTACAAGACAAAATTCAAAAGTATTCCTTAATATACCCCCTTCAGTGTGTGTTACACAATCATTACTGGTTGTAACGTTTCGGGCAAAAGGATAGATTTCACGTTCTCTCACTCAGGGCCTCTGTCTCTGTGGGTTTGGTAATGCTCCCAACCAAGTTGTCAACTGAGGGAGTAGTCATGTGGAGCAGCTTTCAGAACTCAGAAGCATCATTTAAACACCTTGGTGAGGTTCAGGCTACTTTAGAAGATGGCCAAGGGCTGAACCTATAGTACACAGTGCAGGACTATGTACATGTTACATCCCCAGTGATGTGCTCCCAGTGAAATTGACCCCAGTCTGCCAACAGCCTGGCACACTCATCACCCCGTGAGCAACCCAGTTATCAACACACTAGATGCCCAGCAAGGCCCCTGATAGTCACACACCACAATGTTCCCTAGCCTAGGTCTTCCCTTCATGGGTAGCTCATCATTGCCAGTCAGGGTGCCTGGGCATAATCCAGCACTCATCTCCATCCAGTTCCCCTCTCCCCTCCCTCATTTCTAGGATCTCTCTTCCAGCCAAGATCTTCACATTCTCCTCAAAAGCTCTCTGGAACCCCATGGTCCTGATTTCCATGTCTGAACACTCAGTGTGCAGAAGCACTGTGGACATTCAGTCTGAAACTGGTGATACTCATCTTTCTTCTCCATTTGGAGGACTCAAGATGTGTCATGATTTTTTGTTTTGCTTTTAAAACCCTAGACGTACTTAAAATTACAGTCAGCCTTTATCAGCTGTAGCTAGCAAGAAGCAAACTTTTCCTTGAGATTCCAAAACTCGATTTCAGACACTCACCCACACAAACACCCAATTATCCTCTGCCCACTGGCATTCACAATTAAAGCTTTTTTCCACCTATGACAGCACCTGAGTGCAATATGCTACTATATGCTGGTTTACAGACCAATATAATTATTAACAGCAGCCTTCACTGGTTCCAACAGTTCAATTTTTCAAGAGCTGCAAACAGCACCTCACACTTCCCTCTTTCATAACTGAGCTGATTGTCTGGAGCCAACATGGGTACGGCAGTCAAGATGATCACTTTCAGAAACAGAAAAGGAGTAGTGTAGGTTCCTGCTATGAAGCCATAAAGTCACCCTGTTATACTCTGAATAATCAATCACACACCACTGTGTTTTCCTGGCCTTTGATTTTGCAAATTCATGAAACAGCCGGAGATGCTCAGCATCAATTTCCAGAGCCCACCACATGTTTCTGTCAGCTGTGAGGTACCTCACAGTGTCACAGAGGTTTTAGAGAAGGCAGGATGTGGGTAAGTTAACTGCACAACCTGATTTACTGACAAAAGTCATAAGACTAAAACTTGAAATGGGGAAGTGGTGACAAAGAACGCTCCACTCCCTCTTAGGCACATCCACACTGATTGATGACTAAATTTCAAAGGCAAAATCATGTCTAGTTTCAGAAGAGGCGTAAGAGGTTGTGACATGGCAATGAAAGTCATGGAACAGGCTCCACATCACTCACTTTCTCAGCCCATTTCTCAACCCAGGACCCACAGCAGCTTTACCCAGCACCTACTACAGACTGAGTTCAAGTAGCACATTATCTTGGCAAGATGGAGATGTGCAAATGATAGGCCTTAGCTTTACTGAAGTAGATGAAATAAATTCAAGCACTGCGGAAGAAAACCATGAACACTGACCATCATACTGTTTTTTAGCATAAGAATAGAAAGAACTATCAACAGAAGCTATGTAGCACAATATCTCGTGTAGCCACAGCATACATTATCCAAACAGTTCTTCATCCAAATATCAGAGTTAACAAACTTAATATCAAGAAAAGTACCAAGGGACTTCTAGAGACTGTACATAATTAGAACCACGGGTTACATCTCACATGACAGGAGCTCAGGGGTTTTGCCTCATGAACTCTACCAGCACATTGATTAAAATGGTTTTTAGTCACCACCTAACACAACTTCTCACTGGCATGCACCGTAATGCTGGCACAGAGCCAAGCTGTTTTAATACTAGAAGTACCAGAACTATTTTGTAGTATTACGAATTTGCATCTGTGTAACATACCTATTACAAGGAGAGAACAATTAGGTACAAAGTCAGTATGTTCAGGATGATGCTTTGCTTCAGAAAGCCCCGTGGAGCAGGGCCAACGCACAGTTTCAAGTGAATTGTCCTGCTGAATACAAGTTTAAAACTGCATTCAAACCAAAGTGCTTGAACAGTCCAGGGCTTAAAAAATTTCTGGTTCAGCTAGTTTTCAGATTAGCCTCTGTACTTTCTTCACAATCTACGCCACTACGGAGGGATGCAAGAATTCCCTATGTCGTCCTTCACTTTATGCATTGCAGATATTACTATCTACATTGTATTATGTATTCCGGAGATTTTAAATGTAGGCAGAAGTGTTCTTGTAGCTGTGAGGAACTGAGCAGCTATTTGAAGTCATTTTATGCATCCTGCTGTGGAGAGCTGCAAAGCCAGGCATGCACCTCTTGATCTCACAGCCAGCAGCAACCCTCCCAATCTCCCCACCCCAGCACCACTTGGGGAAAGAGATAACTGCTGATAGCAGAGGCTTGTTCTGCCTTCCCAGTCAGCTGTGCAAACCGTGCAGAAATCCTACTATGAACAATGTTTTAATCTTGTTGCAATACCCTTTCTCCCAACCCCGTGCAGGCAGGCAAACCAACCCATCTCCTGCATGGCTTTGCTAAACCTCAGAAGTCTTTTGTTGTGCTTCCGACTGTGTGACTGTGTTGCGCCTGCAGCCCAGAGGTTTTCTTTTGAAGACTTGCATCAGAATCCTTCTTTCGATGGTTTTAGTGCTTTAGTAAAGGGTTTTCTTTGTCTTAAATGTTTTTACAAGCTCAAAAGTGTGTTTGTGAAGAGCATCTCCTCAGCCTTCAGGACTGTATACAATGATGTGACATTCCGCTCACAAGATCTGTTATTATCAAAGGAGGGAAAAATTCTCAGAATTCTTTTCACCACTTTTCTATGTTTTTAATCTCTTAACTGAGAAAAAAAATAAAAAATAAATGAATGTTCAATTTTAGTCAGTTGTTTGGTGATAAGTCATGAAAAAACAAACAATGCCTCACACAAAATGCAGGTGTTTATATTCAAAGACATAAGGACTTGCAACGACTACTGTGCAGCTCTAATTACAGCAGAATAGCAAGCAAACTTCTACTTCAAATACTGAGTCTGTATTTTGCCACACCAATCTTTCAGCAGCTCATCTTAACAGAAATGGAGTCAAGTGCTCTCACAATACGGAAAATGAAGGCTGAACATCATCCTGGTTAGTGAGCACAAGAGTTGGTTTTGGTAATACAATCTGCTACCACGTGTACCTCAAGTTCACTGAAGCACTACCAGGACAGAGATGATTCTGCCACAACATTCCAGTGATGTCTGTCAATAGGATCAAGAAAAAATGTCACAGAGTTACCAGAACTGCATGGGGCTTGTCTATGTGATAGGATTTTCCTCAGAGCAATATTTCTTTTTTGTTTTTTTTTTTTTTCATCTAGGTAGTTAATCTAGAAACATCAGCCTCACTCTCAAAATCTTCAGACACATTAAGGATGAAGACAACACCCAGCCATAAATACTTTGGTAGCAGCATGCACCAGCAAGAGCTTTTCAGAGCACACAGGAACCTAGAGAGGAAGGCCACCCTGTCCTATACGATGTCCATGCTTTTTGGCTGTTACAACACAGCAGAGGAGAGCAGAGGTAAATGTTGGCAATTTGTGTTGAAAACAGTGCCAGACAGTGTTGCAGGTAAGGCAGGTAAAGCAGCTCACAGCTAATAGCTGAACTGCTTTGGGATTAATATTTAAAGATCTTTGAGAATTACATTTCTGCTAAAGCCTCTTTTAGAATACAGAATATACTTTTAAATAAAAGACATTTAGGAAAATGACTGAGATTTATGGATACTCAAATTTGTACAAGCCCTTGGAGGGTAGCCTTGCCAAATTTGTTCTGATTGTTATCCCTCTCTATCAACATGCAGCAGGTGCTTGGACCCCCACTGCCCAGTGAAAGAGGTCTTTGCTGAGCAAGTCTTATCCTGAGCCTAAGAAAGTTGGGATAACAGCTAATAAAATGATGAGGAGAAGTGGGGCAGAAATGCAAATGGAAACAGTAGCAATATGGCATTTTAGGATGCAGCAATGTAAGAGAACGGAGAAAAAATTGCAAAAGTTGATAATTTGAACCAGGAAAGGGCTTCTACACAGAAAAAGTCATGCTGACTCTAAACTCTATTTGTTCACATTTGCCCAAGACAGTGAAAATCAATGCCAGTAAAGAGGAATGCATTAGCTCTAATAGCCAGCGTAAGCACAAGTAAACCTGCTTGCTTACAGTTCCCTGCAGGACTGCTTGTGGCTTCAATATCAAGGCCTAAGCCCCTAGGCCTGCACTGTTGACCACAATATAGCTCCAGGCATTCAGACACTTTTCCCGTTCATCTTGCTTATTTCCAGACTATCTTCACACTATTCCAGACAGGACACTTAGTGCAGAGCTTCACGTCAGGGCCCTGTCCAACTCCCCTGTGAGCAGGGGCATTCTGCCTCTGACCTGCTGCTCCCACCACTGCAGCCCTGAGGGCTACCCCACTTGTGATCCAGTACCCAGAAGGTTTGTTTCTTGTCTTTCACTCAAACTTACAGGGCAAGCTAGGCTATAATCAGAGATACGAAGATGAAAATGGAAACTAGGAGTATGGCAAGGGTTTGCTAGTCAAAAACACAAATGCTCTTGAGGTGTCATGAAGTAAGTCATTTAATGAACGCAGGATATAGGCAATGAGGTAAAGACTCCACAAGAAGGCAAGCTGCAAAGAGCAGCTTTGCAGTGTGAGACACGAGGCAGGCATCGTGTCAGCTCCATGCCCTTCATTTCCTCTTGGCTGACTTCCCAGACACACACAACAGGCCAAGAGCCTCAAACCAAAAAAAAATTCTTTCTTGAACAAGTGAAAACCAGAAAGTCCCTATAAGCTGACCTTTTGCATGCAACAAAAATGTGAATGCAGGTCACAGTAGGGTTGGGCAAACCCAAAAAGGTATTCTTGGCTTTGGCTCAAGCAGGTAGAAGCCCAAGCCACACGCAGGTCAAGGCCTCAAGCAGACACAGGCAATCTAATCATATTGGTACATCACAGATGTCTCGCTACTTCTCACAGACATAAAAAGTCCATTAGAAAGCATTTCCAAAGCACAAGTCTGTTCCTTTTACTGAAAGTCATGCTAGCCCATCACTAGACCACCAATTACTTCAGTACAAAGGGACACACCAGTAAACACAGCTATGTTGTGAGCTGGTTTGAGGCAAAATTATACCCACTTCAAAGGGAAGTCAAATTTTTGAATATACTCCTGACTGTGTGCCTCAGCAAGGAGCTGCATTCTGCAGGCTGAGGCTTTTCAACATCAAAGCAACGCTGTTTAAGAAGAAACTCAAATAAACAACCCCATGGGTTTTTTGATACACAGGTCAAGAGGAAGATGAAGAAGCAAACTAAGCCAGAACTATGTTGTTCTGGGCCACATCAGGGATGAGAGCAAAGATCTTCAGTGCTGAAGATGTCAGTACATCTAGCCGTTTAAATGAGCCACATCCAGCATATGTAACTACAGCAGAGTGTTTTTCCCCATGTTTAGTGCATAAATCTATATACTGTAACACCAATAAAGCAGATCAGAAAGCACGGTTTCAGAGAAAGGCTTGATAGTCCCAGAGACTCTCTATCCCCTCTTCCCATGGCCTTCCATCTTCATTTAAACCATATGTTTTACTACAGCTCTGAGTGCTCAACACTCTGGAAAATTGCACCAGTAAATTAGGGGATTGTTTATGTCTGCTTGTACAAAAATCCTTCCTGCTGGCTACAGTAATGAATGAGCAAAGCTTTCATTTGCTGCACTGTTGCTAACCATATCTCTAATGCATCACTGCCTAGAGTTTGTGGAAAGATCAGTCTTTGGTGAGACAGGAACTTCGCTCAGCAAGTATTTCCAGGACAATTTGGAAAAGGTTTCATCTAACTGCAGTTCTGTTTAAGCTCAGGAAGAACTGCAAGCCCCAAGCCTGACAATAGACCTCTATTAATATTTGGAGTATTAGTTGTTTTATTAGAGAAAAAGGCCAGGCAGACAGAGGGAGATTTTGTGAGCTCAGACTAAAAATAGTAGTAAGCATTTATTCATCTGTAAGCCTGTTTATCTTGGATAGTTTTTCATTGATTTTACTGGGGCTCTTCCAGGTCTCTAAGCTTGAAAAGCTTTTAACAAATAAAGGTGGTTCTTTGACAGATGGGCTGTTTCCAAGCTTTCAAAGCAAGAAGCTCCCTTTAACCTTTGCAGCAAGGCCATCAATAAAAGTAATGATCAAAGAGGGCCAAATTCTGCCCTTCATGGTACAGGATCTGTATAATCACAAATCCCCAGAGAACACAAGGCTCCATTCTCTCAGCACACATGCAATAACTAAATAAACAAATGGAAGGTAGCTCCCAGGCTTTTATGCCACGTGCATTGTCCCAGTCTTCTAGATACATGAGTAGCCCGGGTCACCATAGGCACGTAGGTTATTTAGTAAGTGACAAATCATACAAAAGCAGGTAGCATGCTACTGGAACTGTACTTCCTCTTGCATTAGACGTAATACACATTTGGAGACTGCATCCCTAAAGATCCGTACCAAAGCCTTGATTCGATTTTGGATATAAAACACTTTGCTTGAAAGATTCGTATCTGAAATGAAAACTCTTCTGGCGTAAAAGATAGCAAGAAGCATAAATCAGAGAATAACATACAAGTTTGGGAAGAAGGGGGAGTGTGCTGTTGTCCTGAGCGAAAACTCAGCAAAGTTGGAATCTGCCAGCAGAAGAGGAGCACAGGGCACTGACAGCTCCTAGCTACTGAAGTTCCAGTGGGTCTTTCTGAAGTCTTGGCTGAGATTGCTGTCTTAGTCAAAGAAGGGCGAAGGCAAACCTTCCTGCCTTCAACCTCCCTTAAGGAAGTTTACATTGATTACACTGATTAAAGAAGTTATCATTTTCTTTTTGTATCGCACGGATTTTTTGCTAGCTGCGGCCAAGTTCCGCACTGCTCAGCAAACATCTGCAAGTGGATGTACCCTTTATAGGGTACAAACACCCACCAGCCTCCTCACTAGACCCTCTGCAGCATAGAGTATGTCTTCAGTGTCCTGTCCACCATAAACTGTTAAAAGTAGCTTAACGCAGAGCTTAATACCTAAGATAAACCTCTTCCAAAGCTTAAAAGGCTACCTCTGCTTGCAATTTAAAGCAGCTTAGTGTGTCTAATCAGAAAATCTATGTCCCACAAAAGAGATATTGTCATCCCCATTAAGCAAAGAATTATCCACTGAATGTCAATGTAAAAAAAACTAGCTGCTTGAAGAAAATCCCTTTAAATATACTCCTCAATTACCAGTTTCCAAAACTAATTGGAGTGTACTGTACTACACAAACAAGAAATGTCACAGATTAACGTCCTCATGAAATCTTAACCCACTTTTAGGGAAAATTTCAAGGTCAGATGTTTGAAGTACACACATCATCATTTCTGGGTACAAAACCTGAGGTGCTGGATAGAAAACTGCTTTTCAGAGAGCATCAAAACCCTTATTTTTGAAAATTGGTGTTCAGTGCCCAGCCCAGTCAAGTCATTGAAAAACTTCACTCACTCGAAGCAGTGAAGGATGTCCCACTCCCAACTTTTGACTTGGTCACAGGAAGAGCAGCTGAAAGAAGGCTGGGTCTAAAAAAACCTAGATAAAAGTAATTACCTGGCACAGTTTAAACTTAAGTTGTAAAAAAGTTTCAAAATTTTATTTGTAGAATGTCCTCTGATCTCTTATTGTCCTCTCCACCAGGTATCAGAAAGGATAAACAAATATCCACATGGATGGTGTCTTACATAAGCAAGCGTATATTGTGCCGGCTCTGAACTACATTCAGATCATGACTACTTGGCAAACATTATTAAAAGGAAAAGCATATAAAAACCATCAAATCAGACATTATGTTCATTTATCTTCTCAGAGCAGGTCAAAATGTACATAAGCAGCTGTTAACTTCCATTTCACTTGCATTCTCAGTTCTTCACTTAAAAGTTTCACATCCTAGTATGGTGTTTTTATTGCCAAGCTAGCCTTAATGCATCCATTTTAGCATTTGAGCCCAGATCACAAGTGCCCTTTCAAACAAATCTCCCAATAATCTTCACTTTCAGTAAACTTCAGATGTTGATGAAGTGATAGTGATAGTTACTTACTTCTCCCCACTCTCCTACTTTGTTTTTGATGGTGTTTTTTATTCTTTCATTTTTTCTCCCAGAAACATATCTCTTGCTGTTTGCATTGTGACTACTTAGCGTATCTGTTTGGCATTTGGAACCTGCATGCTGTGAATGGTCACTGATCATTGGTTCAAAGGGATTCTAAATGCCATTTGGGATAATTAATCACAGGCAATAGAGATGCTGTAATAATACCTATGAAAACCATTTCATATTCAAAGCTTCTGCCTGCTGAGGCTGATCAAGTGTAGCATGGGGACTGCACTTCAGTCTTTGGTGTATCTAAACAGACCATAATGATCATAAGCAAACAAAGCTAACGTTTTTTATTATTAAATAGCAAGTTGGAGAGAAAACATCTTGCTGTAAGGCTAGTTCTACAAAAACACAAAATGCCAATGTATATCACTTATAAGTGCAGGTTTTATTTCATTGGGCATATTTTTAACACTCAAAGTTTCAAAAATACCGTTGTTTATGCACTGCCTACTATTCTACCAGATTGAATCAGGTCCCTTAAAACTCCCACAGAATTCTCTGGCAAACCAACAGGCGCTTTCATTAATTTTTATATTCAAACGTATACAGCTTTAGAAATATGCCAATGCTCAATCCCTAAGAAAAGCATAAAGCAAAAACTCAATAGAACCTCAAATAAAGATCAGTGAGCTTGGACAGGCTCTGTTGCTGATTTCAGTTCATTTTAAACGCTATCAAGAAGTAAAAATAGAATACATGTTTTTTCACAGTAGAAATGCAGTTTATCTTTGATTTTTGGCAAACTGTTGATCTTAATATATCTGCACACAATATACATTTGTTACAGCTTCAATAAAAGCAGAACCTGGGCCCTGACTAACCTCACCCAACTCCGCACCTAAATGCTTTAACAACAGCCTCCAGATGCCTTTTAAGGTCACAGGTTGCAAGCACACACACTTATATGCACAAATGCTTCTTGATTTGTTTCCATTGTGAAACCTGATGCTTACAAAACATAGAATCACCAAGGCTGGAAGAGACCCCCTAAGATGATCCAATCCAACCATCCACCTATCACCAATATTTCCCACTAAACCATGTCCCTTGGGACAACATCTAAATGCTCACTGAACACCTCCAGGGATGGTGAAAATTTATGGCAAGTATTGCCATAAAAAAATTTTTAACAGCTATGTACACCAGCAGGTCCTTCATCCCCCTGCATGCAAGCCTCCCTGAATCCTGACCCACAAGCATGCCTTTAGGGAGGTCTCAACCAGCCTGGTCCACCATCTCCTTAGCGGCCTTCCATGCACAGACTCAGCAGAATAACAGCATCTCAAGAACAACTAAGCTCATTTTTCTTTTCATTACATGCACCAAATAAACTCATAAAGCTAGCAGTAAAAAAAGATACCTTCTAGGGCCTTCATACTGAGATAGAAGTGTAACTCAAACTCAGAGTGCTTCAGGGTACATTCCAAAATACACCGCTCACTCGGGGAAAGACTGCTTAGTGCAAAAAGGAGAAGAATAAGAGCTAACAGCATTGCACAAGCAATTAAAAACACTGTATGGAAGAGGAAGGAAAGAACGCAGGAGGTTTCACTCAGGCTGGTCTCAGCCCACTTCAGGGAGTGGGGAAAGAGTTGCTATATTGATTTAAGTGCTATAATCAATATCCCAAAGCGTTATGGGAGATACATATGTGCTAGAACTCAGGTCAAGCTGCAGTGCTACCACTGCAGTCTGGTTTGTATACCATGTTCAAACGACCTTCTAGAATTAATTTTTTTTCCTTTTATTTTTCACTGCTGTCAGGGGACCTAGCCAAAGTACTTATAAATAGGTAATAACAAGAAAGCAGAAAAAAAGTCACCCTACAGAAAGCTCACAGGGAATCTTGAAGTCTTGAACGTCGCTTTGAAGTACGGCATTTATGCATAGGTTCAAATAGTTCATGTTCAAGAGGTTTTTCTTTCAGAGACTCTGTGCTTCCTGTTTTTTTTTTAATTCTGTATAGATACAAACGAGTTGAAGAAAAAAGTTCATCCAAGACTAGGAAGGGAGAGCCTTGTATTAAATTGGATAGAAAGAAAACATGGTCTAGTAATAAAAATATGACTGGAAACTCAGAGAATTTGAATTTGAATTATATGCTTCATTTCTCATCTGACTGGACAAGTTGTGTTAAATCCTATGAGTTCCAAGTGAAAACATTTCCTTGTACTAGTGTTATACACATTGCTCATCAATGCTGATAGTCCTCTGTGATTCCCAGATAAAAGACATTGCATGCTACAAAGGTCACCTATTCATATGTTCTTCTGTTTTACTTTGGTGGCTTAACTCGTGATAAATTTTCATTGATTCTTCTGTATGAGATAACTGCAGGCATTAAAGTTCCAGTACAGCTGTTCTACTTCTCAGTTCCAAACCTTACGCCTGTAACTTCCAAGTGAGGTTACTTTTCCATTATATACTACAGCTGGTATTTTCTGAAATGCACTACAGATCGGCCCTGACTTCTGAAGTTTTCTTCTTTTTTAAGTTGACTAAATGCATTGGTTTGCAACATACTGAACTTGGGTGCAATCAAAGTCATACAACGGGCCAGCAAAAGACAACGACAGCCTAAGCCTCCTAACAGTTAATGATAAAACACACATAGGAGGGATACTGGAACCTGGAACACCAAAAAGATTTTCTACAAAAAGGCACAAAGCAAAAGCTGCTCAGAAAAGAGCATTTTTCAACATTTTAACATTTTGACAAAAGTTCCCAAAGGAAATTGTCAGGAAATCCACAGAGAAGACACTCAAAATATTCAAGAAAACAAACTGCTGAGAAGTTTTAACAGGTCTCTAAGGTTGAACAACTCATTTCCACCAGTAGACTTCTCTGTCTTCCTATATTACATATGACAAAACACCCATAGAGTTAGTAATAAGCGTCTCTGAAATCAATCAAACACGATTATTTTACTGTAGATATATTTTTATTGTAGTTTCCTAGGATTACAATATTATATTGCTACTCTCATAACTATAGAATTCTTTTGCACAGTAATTTCACTTCACAAAGACTTGGCAATTTTGTTTTTTGGTCTGTATCACAAAATATGTCACTTTTTTTTCCCCCCTAATCTCAACTAATCTATTCCAGTTATTTTTAGATTTATGCAGAGGAGTAGAAAGGAGAAAAAGTACTTTGCTGCAAAAGGCAGCATGAAAATAGTTCATTACTGAAGCACTAATACACAGCATCAGTTCTTGCAAAAACAGATCTGATGTCCAACAGCTCTGATGTGTGAGAAGGTCCCATGTGAGGGACAGATCACGCACACACAACAAGTAGACCTAATGACTAGAGCTGAACAGTTCTCCATCAAGTTAGATTTGCTCCTATCCCCACTATTCCTCCAACAAAAGAAGTGTTCTCACACCACTCATGGACTGTGAAGGAAATGTAAATTCGCTTCTATGTACATCAGTCTCAACCCCAGGGATACCAGAAATTTTTTTTTTTCCTTCATATCATTTGATAATAGCAAACGAACATGAAAAGAAGGAAAATTTCTAAGGAGTTGTACATTGCTAGCTATTAAACTTGTGAAAATTGTGAGCAACATATCTACCAGTTGCTTCACAGAAGACCTTTCCCAAAAGCTAAGTAGCAAGCTAAGCAAAAAAAGTTTGCATTTGCCCACACCTTTCTCCACCCATGGTTACAGAGCCACGCTCTGTACCCACACTCCTTCCATTTCTCTCACTAGTGAAGAGAACCTGTGCTGTCACCAAGAGCCCTGGGGTCTGGCCCCAGTTCTCAAGAACCTTCTTGTTTGATTCAGCACATCTTCTCAGCTGTAAGTAAAGAACAACCCAAGTATAGCCAAAGAAAGGAAAAGCAGATCCACGTACTTCCAAAGAGGTATAGAAGAGCTTTTCTTCAACTCTCTTCAGCACAAAGCTGTTTACAGCTGGAGGTCACCAGCTACCGACTAATTGCAGCTTTGTTTCATGAGCATTAACTACTTATCAATGATTGTATGGCAGCACCAATGAACTATAAATATCTTGGGTTGCGCTTTTAATTGCTTCTCATCACTCATCATTTGCTGGCTTCACTGCAAATTTCATCATCTATCCAGGATGATGAACATGCACTCCTGTGCTACTGGTACAGAATATCAAAAAGTTGATAACCTGTTTTCTCAAACCAAGAACAAAGAATCTCAACTATCTCCATTCTTTCTGATATCCCCTTTCACTCAATCCACCACAGTTCTTCCTGCACATTCATTTATGCTGCAGCTAACACCCAGAGTGACTTCCTTAAGCTTTATTCAACTGATGACAGGAAAAACTACAGACACTGGACAATACCTCAGCACATATGCACATATCTTAAAGCAGAAAAAGCTTAAGTACTAATGAAAACAACTATTCTTCACTAAATTATCTCTTTTACTCTTCTATCTTTTCTACTTAATATTTCCAGGGGGAAAATAGAAATGCCTTTAATATCTCTAAATGAAAATATTTTCAATAGCTATATCCTCTTAGCAATATTCTATGACTATTTAAAAAAAAAAACCACATGAAAAGGCTACAGATATTTAACTCAAAATGTTAGTGTTAAATTTTTACATTCTAAAGACAGACAAAGAAAGAAAAATCTCTTGCTTTTGAAATCAGGCTACTCAGAGGAAATCAAGTTTATGAGCAGAACTCGCCAAGCATTCAGTAGGAGCTCTCCACCAAGATAGCATAAGCAAGAATCATAGAATCACAGAATTATTTGTGCAGGAAGGGGCTCCCAAAGGCCATTTTGTTCAACTCCTCTGCAACGAAAAGGGACATTTACAGCTCAAACAGGTTTCTCAGAGCTTGGTCTCTCCTGTACTGAGTACTCACCAGCACAGAGCAGAGGTGCAGGATCACCTCCCTTGACCTGCTGGCCATGTTTCTTTTGATGCAGCCCAGGACAGAGTTGGCTTTCTGGGCTGTGCGGGCACAATAAGAGCACTTGTCTAGCTTGCCATCCACCAGTACCCCCAGGTCCTGTTCAGCAAGGCTGTGCTCTATCCTTACATTCCCCAGCGTGTATCAGTAGTCAGAGCTGCTGCAACTCAGCTGAAAGATCTTGCACATGGCTTTGTTGATCCTCATGAGGTTCACCTGGGCCCACTGCTCAAGCCTTCTAGGTCCCTCTGCATAGCATCCCATCCCTTGGGTGTGTCAACTGCACCCCACAGCTTGGTTTCACCCACAAACTTGCTGAGGGTGCACTCAACCCCACTGTCAGTGTCATTGATGAAGATATTAAAGAGCATCAAGGATGAGAAGACGCAATGGTAACGTAATAGATCTAGTGAGCAAAGCATCTACAGCCCACGGTCAATTAATCTGTCCGTAACAGAAATTGTCTGCATAACAAAAATTGTCAGTCCATCCAAAAAAAATGCAATACTGTATGGAGTTCTTTGATAGTAACTACAAGTTAACCCCTTAAGGAACAGTTAGATGATTGCCTGGCCACGCACTGCTGAGTTTCTGTAAATTCAAGTTTAACTTTTCCTTAAATAATTTTTGTGCCAGAAAAGGGTGAAACCAACATGAAAACCCCTGAAATACTGCAATGTTCCAAGCTTCCAGCTCCAAAGATTAAAGAAAGAAAAAATGTGGCTTGATTATTTTCTACAATTATTTAAGGCCACAGCCTCAAATAAAGCAAATACTTGCTTCTATTCCCAGATCTATTCATTCTTATCCTAACAGCTGATTCTGTTTCACCCAGAAAAAAAAAAAAAGCAACTTTTTCTTTGAAATTCAATTCTAAGTCAGAGAAATGAACTTTAATATATAGACTGAAAAGCAGATAAAGATAATTGCCACTTTAGTTGTGAGTGATTAGAACAATTCAAATTGCTTACAGCTAATTCATTCTCCCAACTTTCACTCTGATTCATTAATCTTCTCACAGCGTGCCATATCATGCATAGAAAAGACCATCATGGGGTCCTAGATGCTAAGCTAAAATCAGAACGTAATAACAAATGTTTAAATACAATCTCTTAAGTTTATAATCCCTCTACCTTTATGTCAATTACATCCCTACAGATGGTTTCTTCACAGCCCTCTAAACTTGCATAATCCCTTTCCTCATAAATAAATCCTTCCACTCTGTTTGTCATGTAGATGCTCTAGGACACATGCTCTACAATTTTAGTACATCTTTCTTCAAAATAGAGTGAGTTAAGTTGGGCAATAAATGTCAGACAAAGACAAAATGAGTTCTATGAAGTGACAGCGTAACACTCATAGACATACGGCCCACTTTATGCAAGCCAACATCTTATTAAACTTTATTACTGCTGCTCACTGGTCAAGGAATTTAAATAACGTGTGTATTAATGCACCTCAATCAATTTCTTCTTAAGCATGTACGAACATATTTGAAATTCTGTGAATTCAAGCCACAGACCATCCATCACATTCTCCTTTTAAGAGCTGGCTGCATCATAATACAGCCATAGCAGGACCATAAAAAGCAGCAGCAAAGGACTAAGCATTGTGTGGATACAAAACTATTTCAACTCATAACAAAAGGAACACAGTTAACCACTAATTGATTCCCCTTTGCTAAATATAATTGCTCCCCCTCCTTACCAGTTTGCTTCAGTGAAAATGTTGCTTGTGTTATGCTTTTGAACACATTTTCAGAAGGGTAGGGAAAGGACAACTTTGGGAAATTACAAGATCTTTGTTCTGCATGACAGAATTATGACAGGGTGTGAATTTGCATAAGGTTCACCTTCCTTCAGAGAAATTTAATTTCTCTGCAGAGGTTTATACTCCTTAGGAATTCAGAGACTGGATTTGTTTGGCTTTGTGCAACACTTACCATCTGGCTTCTTGTGTCCCTTCCACAGAAAAGTTTGCTTTCCTGTCAATTCTGTGTATTTGAGATGTTTTTAATCTTTCTTCTGAGATCTTAGAAATGGCTCCACGGAGTCTGGCACATAGCAGCATTTAGAGAACTTTGCTGAGTGAAAATTAGTCATTTATTGTGCTGTGTGCCAGCTGTACTTTTGCCTGTTGTGTCTTTTCCTGACTGCAGAGAGACCATTGAATAAAAGAACACAAGCATGAAAAACCCCTCTGTTCTTCACACACTGTGGGCTGCGAGTGGGCTTGGAGACCCACCAGGACTGCACAGTTGCTTGCTTTCTACTGTCTATTGAAAGGATGAGGTAAATCTTCAATACACTGAGTTGCTAAGGTGTCATTTCTATTTTTGCCAGCATATCTACAAACACACACACACACACACAAAAAAGTAAAATGCTTAAAACGTCCGCCTCCATCTGACAGCAACTACTTATGGAGTCTACTCCACTGTAAAGGAGAAGAAACAATTCTCCCTCATCTGATTCTTCATTTACTCCACTTTCCAATCTAGGCTGTTTCCAGCCCCTCTGAGCCACTTCGTAACCCCCTTTTTTAACCAAATCTCTATTCCCACTTTAACAGTTTTCCTCTCCGTTAGCTATCATATTCTTCATCTCTTCTTTAAGTCCACCTTCAGTGGGAACAAATTTCCCATTCGTTTCACTCCAACAATAAAACAGGAGAGGGAAAAGGAAAAAAGAGATGAAACATGGAATTACTGAAGAGATGGTGAGAAATATGCCCATCTATAGATAGTGAAATAGAGTCAAAGCTGGCAGCAGAATTGCAAGGAAGCCGAGTGGAGCACTGCAATGGGCAGGGAGCACAGTGCTGTGGGATGGGATGAAGATCTGTACCCATGTGCTGCATTTCAGTTTCCCTCCACTGCCCTCAAAAATTCTCCTTTCTCTTCCACTGACAAATGAAAAACATCTCACATGAAAAAGCAGAAAACCTGTGAAGCACTGACACTAGGCACTTTTCTCAAAGCATATGGCTGTGTAACTCAGGAGGAGAGAGATGTTTACTTGCAAGCAGCTCCAGAAGCTCTCCGTGGGCAGCCAACCCCAGGTGAGCATGACAGCAGGAGATCAAGCTCTGCAAAAAGTCGTTGCATCTGACAGAAATCTCCGAACGAGTTGTTTAACTGGTCCAGGGAAGTTACAGCCTGCTTGAGGCTCCTGATCCCAAGTGACTCAGGTCTGCTGGCTGTACGTGCCTGTACAAGCATTTGTACATGAAACTGTCCCCTCGCGTGGGCAGAAATGAGAGATTGGCAAAGCCAAGCTGGAGTAGCGGCCTGACTCACAAGGGAGCACAGAGGTGCAGTTGTGTGAAGCAGGTTGCTGCCATGCCTGAAGCTGCACTTGTTTGTTTGCTCACCAGAAGTCCTTAGGCTGGAGCTGATGCTCATCACCATGCAAACACGAGCTGCGGGTGGCATGAATCAGCTCAGAGTCTCTGCCCTCCTACGCGGCCTGCGTCACTCTGTTTACCACCCCCAGCCCTGCCTTCGCTGGAGGACATTGTTTCCTCCCTAAACACAAGAGATAATCACAGGATAAAATGAAAATAAAGGACGTCTGACATCCGCAGTTCCATATAGTCTAATGCCACATGACTGTGAACACTGACACAGGGCTGGGCTGAGCCACTCAACCTCCCAGGAGTCCCTGTTACAAACAAGACAGCAAATGGCCATCAGGTACGACGTTGAAGAAGAACTGGGAAATAATCAGAGCAGTACTCTTTGTGGAGTATACAAAATTCCAGGTAGAAAGAGGGGCTTACTCTCACAATAGTTGATATCCTCTGGAAACTCTCAGTTGTGCTAGCAGATGCCAGCTCAGCCTCTAGTAAGAATATGAGGAGGGCTCTGCCTCGAGAGCCCATATCCACCAAGTTTAAACGTCCCCAAGAGAGCCAACGTGTTCCTTGCAATATGCTTGTACCTCTCCTGGTGTTTTCCCTCGTGTTCATCCAAAAATCCTGTGTCAGCTCTTTGAAGACAGCTCACAGACTCACAACTAATTCACCCAATAAGCTGTCTGGGGAAAAAAAAAAACATTGCAGGCGTAAGCCTAGCAAAGCAGGGAACAAAATATTGACAGTGATGCTTAGCCACAGAGGAAGATCTCAAGCACCAAAATGATAGTCAGTGAGCTTCAAAAAGAAGTCTGTGGTAGCTTAAGAGAAGTGTCCAAAGCAAGACAGTATTTGGCAGCCAGCCCTGACACCACACTTTAAAATTTAACAACAGAGGTAAAGGTTCGCCTTCCGAATGACTGCTTCTGAAGTTTTTCCACAAGTTCCTGAACAGACACTGCAATCTCATGCAGACAGTGCCTTCCCTGCAGCAAGACCCCAGGAAGAAGTGGTACAAGTGACACAGGTTAAAAAAAAAAAACAGTCTTTCAGGCATCAACACAAACAAAAAGCATTCTGACCAAATAATTCATTTTGAGCTTGTTTTATGGCAATTTTTTTCTTTGCATTTATCACCCGCAAATTGGCACTGCTTTCTTTGCTCCAAACACCATATTGTCATTATTATTCCATAGCTATCTTCACAAGGTTCACTCACACAACAGGATGTCAAACTAATCATCAGAAATGCACAGGAATATGAACATTCATAAAATCCAGCGCATACCCCAAACTGGGACCATTTCCATCACTTAGAGACAAACACAATCAGCTGATCACAGGCTGTCAGGAGGCCAGTCAAAATTCAGGTTGCCTGTGTTTAGGATACTTCTCATATAGATAAGTATAACAAACTCGGAAAATAAAATGCCCTTCCTAAACACACAGCACACAGAAGAAATTTCCTTGCTCATTTGTATGCCATAGCCCCATAACAATTAGAATATATAGACATATGTTTAAGCATAAAGCACAGTAAAGAAGTCATGTAGACAGCATAAAACCCTCCTTTCTTCCTTGCAGTACCTTTGGTCATCTGACTCTCAACTCGATGGTACTAACACTCCACAGATAACTGCACATAAAGCATATCCTTCACCCACCTACTGGTGACTGGATGAGAACATGATAATTGTTCTTGGTGATCTCCAGTCCTAAAAGGAACGTCTACCTAAGTCAGCTCAATGGGTCCAATAACACAAAAGTTTTCTGCTGTCCCTCACATTCACTTTCACAGAAATACCTAATGCAGTTTTCATACTCTTCTCGACCTTGCTCCTAAGAAGGAAGAGAAATCAAAGCAGTTCAAAGCGTCTCTCCTATTAATCATATGTTGCACTTGTTCTGGTAGGTGTCCAACCATGAAGTATTTGTATCTGTATTGAAGCATACGTGAAGTAAGCACCCTGCAAGGAAGTTCTACTGTTTTCGCCACCAGATACGGAGCTCCCACGGATAGAACTGAGGACACACACATATGGCCTTGTTTCCTGTTCCCAAGCTTTCCAAAATTCCTACTTGCAATTTGCAAACTCCTTTGCCAGATGAAAGAGATTGAACAAGATGTAACTGATCTTCCTAAAGGAAGGGAAGCGTGAGTTACCTGTCTGCTCCACCTGCATTGTGCAGGGCTTTACAACTCCTATCTTCTTTAGGTCCACAGCTGTCAGTCAAGCTCCTTCTGAAGTTGGTTCTATAAAATTTGTGATTGACATGCTGGACTGAATGACATTTATGTTCAAGAGTAACTACTTCATTCTTCCAAATTTAAAGCAGCACCTAATATATTACAGAGTGCTTAATCCATCTCTGGACCTGGTTTTCTGAAGCTCCTTTTTTACAGAGCCTTCTTGTTCTGTCTTCAAAGATGACAAAAGTCCATGGGGAGAGTAAGGTTTTGGAGGCCTCCTTAGCAACAGTTGCTAGCTGTGGTGCATAAGCAGCGTCAGGGGATGCAAATTGTCAGAGGAAGCAACCAGGCACCCAGTGCTTTTGAAAATCACTTATTCAAATAGGGGTTAGGGCAGTATTCACATCTAACTTTAGGTATTTAATTTATGTTTTCAAGCTCAGCAGCATTCTTCTTTTGTCACCACTGAATAGAAATAGCTCCTAAATAAGGAGGTTTAGACATCAGAAATATTAAAATTATATAGCGTCAACATTCCTCTTTCTTTTCTTCTTCCAATTTTCACCTCCTAGAAAGGGCATCTTAAGTTCCTATTAAAAAACAGCATCAGATTGGATATATTTCATACGCACACTCTTAGAAAGAGAGAGATGTCTGTTATTCACCATTGTTTTGTTTAGTTTTGGGTATGAAAGTAATGGATAAAACAGAATTACCCTGGCATCTCAGGTACCATTGATCAGAGAAATGTGAAGGTATATCCCTGCTGGGCTATGCAATATCTGCATTTTCGATGTCTCTTCAGCCTGTTCTATTGTGCAAGTCAAGCAAGGAAAATATAAACATCAGCAAGGTACTGCATTTTACTTGCTTCCTTTTGACTCAATCCTGTTTGGGTTTGTGTGCCTCAAGTAACCGCAGATAGATGGTGGTACTTTTGTGAAGATGAGTTGTTAGGACTGCAGTGTTAAGGCCTACACTTCTCTGTCTATTAAGGTCTTTGTTTCACTTCTACCTTTTATAAAGCATCTGGGACACATACAGAGATACTTCATATTTAAACTCTGGGTAGAATCAGCATCATCCTAGCACCAGACATCATAGCTTTTTTTGTCTAATCCAGTTGCATTTTTGTTTTCCTAATCTTATACTAAGCTGTATACAAATCAGCAAAATGGTTCCATAGATATTTCTCACCTTTTTCCCTAAATAATTCCTTCTCTTTTACTTTGTGGAAAAATTGTACAGAACATAAACTCTACTTGCCTCTCCATAGAATTTAACAGAAATCTCTGTTCTCCCTACAAAAATATGTAGAATTTTCTTCAGTTAAGACAATGCAGACTGTTGTTTCCTCTGGGTAGACCTAGGTCTATGAAGTAACAGTATGTTTCTGTATGAATGTTATTATTTGTCTTAATTACATTTCAGAGCAGAATCTGGCTCTAAGCTAGATTTCTATGAATTTATTTTTGGTTTCTTATTCGATTTGTCCTAGCAGTTGTTAAAAGATACCTGTCCTCTGTTTGCCCACACAGGCAAAGCTAGACAGTCTAATAATTCAAGTGCTGTAGCTATGAAATGAAGATTACACGCTCAAGGAGATACTTCTATCCCTGTTTCTGATTTTTCCCTCCACCAAAGCTCCCAACAGCCTTAAACCCTCCTTGGGGCTGACTCGTGTTCTGTGGGTGCCGCAGCTGCAGTGAGCTTAGAAAATGATTTCATGTATCAAAGACCTGTATTTTGATCAGCAACTTAAATGATATCTTGTGGCACTACTGAATCTATGGACAAATGAGTTGAATACTAAGATCAGAAGGAAAAAAAAAGGAGGAAAAAAACCCTACGCTTGAATCCTTCCCACTTTTCTAACTATATTTCCAAGCTTCTGAGGTTGGATTCACAGAGAAAAAAAAAAGAAAAGCTCTGCAGTCAACAATCATCTTCTCCCAGTTCAGCCAATTCCCTCACTGCTAATGCCAGCCAGGGATCTGACATTTAAAGGAGAAGTGAGGAAAAAATTATCCTCGCATCAGCAGATAGGGAGGATTTCCAGCTGAAACAACATTTTCTTCATAGATTACACATCTTGGAGGAATAATAATGAGAATTATATTTGTACAGTAATTCTCACTGAACACCTTACCATGCATTCCAACAGAAATGTAAGCAACAAATGGCTATCCAAGCGTAATTTAAAATCTTGGACCAATCTAGGTTCCCAGAGTTTGACAAACGAGCCCACGAACAGAGAACAAAAATATTAAAGGCTGGGCACCCCAAATGGCTCCTTCTCATTTCTTGGAGCTGTGTAATAAAGGCAGACCCTTAATGCCTTTAACAGCACACGATGACATTTGAAACTGAATAACACCTTTCCATCCATCTGTTCATTACACAGGAGCCTCCTATGGCAATAGTGCAACCTTCACAAATGCCAGGAAAACTCCCACCTTAATGGTAGATTTTTGTCCTTAACCTTCATCACCACAGGTTTTAGGGATAGGCATACTATTTTGACGTAAGCTTACCTTTCTATACTAAGGGGAAGGGAGAGGAAGGTGGGTGTTAGTGGTTCCCTGAGGTTCTGGTTTTCAGTCCCTACCTCTCTGGAGCTCCTGCGTGACTGATGGTTTTGTGAACACAGGAGACTGAGCAGAGAAGCCAAGAGAGGAGAATTTGACTGCAAGCACCTCTTCACTTGAACCTTTGTATTTTGAACAATACTGATGTTACTTGTCAAGCCATGACATTACTCAATCTCCACACACATGCTTACAGAATAAGCAGAGCAATTAACTTTAATCTTTATATATAGGCACATGGGGAAAACAATAAAACAGGAACCATATCTTGTCTCCTGTTTTCATATCCACGACACACAGTGCAATTATACAAGAGATGTTTTAGTCTATTAATATATTAAAGGCAATACTTAAATGATATCTTACTTTTATAAAGTTATAGTTATATGCTGCTATATATTAAAAAAATCTACTTGAGGATTTAACCTCACATGTTTAATCGTATTTATGTTTGTACCTAAAAACCTGTAAGAAGCACCACCTCACCACTGCAGCATTCTCCAATACTTAGGATTTGTTCCAGTCTAGAGATAGAAACGCTTGATGGAATTGAGCTGAACTCCAACGTGCCACATCTGACTTTCCCACTCAGAATATCAGCTGTTCATACAATCAAATTCTCATTATAGAAAAGATTTTGCCACAGAATAAATATAAGCATTCCTTGTAAATAGATGATACGTTTCACAGGTGGGAAAACAGTGTAACAAATTCACACAATATACTATTTGTATAAATTCTTTCATATACCAAGTCTTTTGACTCCTTGCATTACTCTTACTTCTAAAGCCTACAACATTTTACGTTCAATAAATGGATTTTCAAAGCCAGCTGTGGTTACATCACAAAGTGAGAAGACTATTAAAATCTGCTATAGCTGCATGATTCCTAAAAAAAAAAAAAAGGCAAAAATTCTTAATGTACTGCGTGCAAGCATTGCTATACAGCCATCAGGGTCTGCTGTGACCCCTTCTCCTCCACCAGGAGACAGGATGAGGACACAGGATTCGCTGTGGAGGTGCATCCCACCAGGGAAGCACTTCCCTTGAAACCTGTGGCTGAATCAAAGGAACAGTCACCCATACTGCAAGGTTATCCACTCATTTCTCATTAACACATGCTGTAGTTGCACAGACAGTAGCTCAAGTGCAGTGCAGCTGAAATTTGTGGCCAGTTTCAAAAAGCCAACTCAAACTTTTGTGCTAGCAACTGTATTTCTAAATGGAGATCCACCTTTGTTGGACTTTCAGCTCCAAGCAACAAACAAGCTGTCGAATTTGCTGCAACTTCTCACCTAACTTTATCAATCCATTTTGTGTTCACAGCCTCAGGTCTGAACTAGATATAGAAGCAGCTCAAATTCTCACACCTCAACTTCTCTAAAGGGTGGGAAAAAAATGTAAAAACTGGTTTTGACTTCATTTCTTCTTTTTATATAAAATTACTACAATTTACTTCATCTCTTGCTCAGAGAGACACAACAGAAGTCACGAGTTTAGAGGAACTGGACTGCCACATGCAGCATAAAGGTGTCTTTAGTGCATAAAGGACAAACAAAAACACCCTCTACAGGTCTGCTACCGGCACCTCTAAAGCAAACTAGCAGATGGAAAGTGTAGCAGTCTCTCCTTTGCTGAGGCAGTCACTGCTTCGCTACTGGAAGTCCTTTAATCAGATTTGTTCATATTCTTTCCAGGACTGCCGAGTCTTGTCAGCAAAAAAAATTCACAAAACGCTAATATTCAGCATTTTGCAGTCAATTTGGCATTTTTGTTTGAACTAGACCTTTTGCAACCCACGTGCCTTCCTCCAGAAAGTGGGAAAATAAAAAGTGCACCCTTATCTAAAAATAAATAAGTTTTAAAACATCTAGGAACTCCCTGAGGTTGGGAACCATTAAAATAAAAATTAAAAAATACAAATTCTGGAATATAAAGACATTAAAAAAAGAGAGAGAGAGAAAGTCCTATGCATCTCTTTCTACCTCAGGATCATATTTTTAAGGTAAGAATGATTGAAAACTGTAGGAGTAAACATAGTAGTTAGCTGGTGTTGATTCTTTACTGGAAAGGAAATATAGAAATGCATGCCCCAAGACCCTTATTTACGAAAAGGTTTGATTCCTCATCATGAAGTACAACTATAAATGCCAATATCCTAATAATTCACTCACCTTGCTTTTATCTAAGAAGCAGTTGTCTAATCTTCTGTTTTTTAATTAGCTACATAAATGTACCACTTCTCCACGTTCCTTCTATTTAATATGAAGAACTAAGACGAGAAAAATTTGCTTTATCCAGTGCATAGCATGAGAAAATCAGGAGTATTTCTTCATCTCCCATTTATTATTTATTCTTACACTCTTCACAGGGATGTACTTCTTCTCCTTACATAATATGCTATTGAAACATTTGAAAGGTGCCACAAGGTTTAAATGTTCTCATCAATATACGATTTTGTGGCACCAGCCTCTTATCCTTGGGATTTTAACTAACTCTGGAATAATAACTTTTACAGTTAAAGAGCTGCATTCATTACCTAAATCACAGCAATATCAAACAAAAGGATGAGCCAGCAGTGCCATGAGGAAGATAAAAACAATTTAGTAAAAGATCTTGTTTTATTCAAACCAGAAATAGCCTTGCAATAAATAAAAGACAAGTTTCATTTACAAATACAAACTCCTAGTATATAACTTTCAGAATCTCTCAGATGTGATGGTAAAAATATATTGAGCCCATGGGTGTGTTTCTCCTACTGCCTGCTCTTTCCTGAAATGATTGCACTGTGTGAGCTGGAGCACAGGCTCTTCAGCTGCCGCTACGCTGAAATACACAGCAGCAAGAATTCCCATATCATTCTCTTTTCCCTCTAGCCACCTGTCACAGGCTTCCTCTTACACAAAAACTACCATTAGTATCCAGGATGGTTGCTAATTTCCTGTCAAGCAGACACTGCAAATTATTTGATAGTGAGAAGGATAAGCTGTAAAGAATGTCTTGTCTTTCACGCTTTTTCTCATCCAGGCTGATTCCCCATAGGAAATTATGCCTACTGGATCACCTTTTCTCCAAATACAATATGTTATAATACAATATGCTACAATTTAATTTACAAAGGTTGCACTGAAAGTAATACCTTCTACTTACTTCCATGGAAATTACAACAGATGCAAAGAAAATACTAACACCAACTGAGGGAACAAATTCACAGCTAAAAAAAAAAAAACATGTTTTTTCAACACAGTCACCATCACTAGTTGTTCATGGCTGGCAAAAATGCATAGGAGCCTGCATGCCGTGCTCATAAAAATCTGCACCAGCAGAGGAGACCTACTGTAGCCACTGCTGATACACATCACCCACTGCCTCACTGTGCTCACACCCACTGTTTGGTCTCCATTAACATTCAGCAAGTGTTGATAAATGTCAGTGGGTGCCATTTTTTCCACTTGGATGAATTCAAAGGCACACTTTTGTTTCACGTGCATTTCCATGCCACATGCCATTTTGTCAGAGTGCCTGTCTGCTGCCATCCATCGCACAGCAACAACATGGCACTAAATATTGGTGGNTCTAAAAATAAATAAGTTTTAAAACATCTAGGAACTCCCTGAGGTTGGGAACCATTAAAATAAAAATTAAAAAATACAAATTCTGGAATATAAAGACATTAAAAAAAGAGAGAGAGAGAGAGAGAGAGAGAAAGTCCTATGCATCTCTTTCTACCTCAGGATCATATTTTTAAGGTAAGAATGATTGAAAACTGTAGGAGTAAACATAGTAGTTAGCTGGTGTTGATTCTTTACTGGAAAGGAAATATAGAAATGCATGCCCCAAGACCCTTATTTACGAAAAGGTTTGATTCCTCATCATGAAGTACAACTATAAATGCCAATATCCTAATAATTCACTCACCTTGCTTTTATCTAAGAAGCAGTTGTCTAATCTTCTGTTTTTTAATTAGCTACATAAATGTACCACTTCTCCACGTTCCTTCTATTTAATATGAAGAACTAAGACGAGAAAAATTTGCTTTATCCAGTGCATAGCATGAGAAAATCAGGAGTATTTCTTCATCTCCCATTTATTATTTATTCTTACACTCTTCACAGGGATGTACTTCTTCTCCTTACATAATATGCTATTGAAACATTTGAAAGGTGCCACAAGGTTTAAATGTTCTCATCAATATACGATTTTGTGGCACCAGCCTCTTATCCTTGGGATTTTAACTAACTCTGGAATAATAACTTTTACAGTTAAAGAGCTGCATTCATTACCTAAATCACAGCAATATCAAACAAAAGGATGAGCCAGCAGTGCCATGAGGAAGATAAAAACAATTTAGTAAAAGATCTTGTTTTATTCAAACCAGAAATAGCCTTGCAATAAATAAAAGACAAGTTTCATTTACAAATACAAACTCCTAGTATATAACTTTCAGAATCTCTCAGATGTGATGGTAAAAATATATTGAGCCCATGGGTGTGTTTCTCCTACTGCCTGCTCTTTCCTGAAATGATTGCACTGTGTGAGCTGGAGCACAGGCTCTTCAGCTGCCGCTACGCTGAAATACACAGCAGCAAGAATTCCCATATCATTCTCTTTTCCCTCTAGCCACCTGTCACAGGCTTCCTCTTACACAAAAACTACCATTAGTATCCAGGATGGTTGCTAATTTCCTGTCAGGCAGACACTGCAAATTATTTGATAGTGAGAAGGATAAGCTGTAAAGAATGTCTTGTCTTTCACGCTTTTTCTCATCCAGGCTGATTCCCCATAGGAAATTATGCCTACTGGATCACCTTTTCTCCAAATACAATATGTTATAATACAATATGCTACAATTTAATTTACAAAGGTTGCACTGAAAGTAATACCTTCTACTTACTTCCATGGAAATTACAACAGATGCAAAGAAAATACTAACACCAACTGATGGAACAAATTCACAGCTAAAAAAAAAAAAAACATGTTTTTTCAACACAGTCACCATCACTAGTTGTTCATGGCTGGCAAAAATGCATAGGAGCCTGCATGCCGTGCTCATAAAAATCTGCACCAGCAGAGGAGACCTACTGTAGCCACTGCTGATACACATCACCCACTGCCTCACTGTGCTCACACCCACTGTTTGGTCTCCATTAACATTCAGCAAGTGTTGATAAATGTCAGTGGGTGCCATTTTTTCCACTTGGATGAATTCAAAGGCACACTTTTGTTTCACGTGCATTTCCATGCCACATGCCATTTTGTCAGAGTGCCTGTCTGCTGCCATCCATCGCACAGCAACAACATGGCACTAAATATTGGTGGAAAGGTTCAGCCTCTACTGCCATACCACCAACATCCACCTCTGACGATGTGGGACAACGTAATAAAATAGGAGGCATTGCTTTTGAAGCCACCCTCATCGTATGATAGCTTGCAAAAAGTGCAATTAGGTGTTTCCCATTTGCCACTGACTCTCTGCTTGCCCTGAGAGTAGCTCACCACAGAGAAGCTGCTCTGATGGTGTTTCTACCTGTCAAGCTGTGGTTCACCAGCTCTCCTATCATTAGAAATACTTGGAGCTAAAACCCATGGCTCATTGTCTTAAAAAAAGTAAAAGTAACAGACCCAAGACTGCCAGTCAGGTTAAAAAAGACCCGTGAATCCAAACAGTTTGAGTCCTGTGGGGAGAGGCAACACTTACAAGCTGACCACAGCTGCCAGATGTCGAGAACAGGAAAGTTCAGACACTTCCCAGTATAAGGATGCCTACTGAAATGGAGCAAGAAAAATCAAATAGGGAAACGAATCTAAATTCCCTACAAAGCGTGAAGGAGACTAATTTTTTCCAAAGTTATATGAAAAGGCTCCCCATCCATTCCCAGAATGGGAATCAGTGGTTTTGACTGATTTATTGGTGATCCATGTATCATTTTTAAAAGTGCCGTAAAACCACAGTCAAGCCAATGCCACTGGTTAACTATGTCTATGCAGAAGTTAGGAGATAAAATGATTCCAACATCAATCTCTTTTTCCAGTTTCTTGCTGAAAAACACAGCAATAAATTGCAGACGGTTCACCACAAGGCTAAGATGTAATGCTGTAAAAACTTCTATAAAGCTTCAGTACCAAATTTAACTACAGCGATAGCCTGTATCACAAGGCCCTCACACTGTGGCAGGAGATGGCTTTGCTAAACAGAAGCAGCAAATCAATTAAAAGTTGCAGTAAATAGCACAGCCTCTTAAAGGCATTTACACTACAAACATCATAATGCTCCATGTTATATTTAGGAATAGGAGATAAACAGCATTCAATTGCTCCTCGCTTAAGACGTAACTATACAATATTTATAGCTGAGGAGACTTAAGGCAGTTTGAAGCAGGATTTGTTATGAAGCACATTTAAAATACTGACTAGTTACGCTCCTACCATATTAAATCTCTCTGCTATTATGTGTAAAACTCCTCTAACTAACAAAAACCCACACCTTGGTACACATTGGAATATCAGCTATCTGTCTAGTTGCCCACGCACCCTGGCAAAGGTGCCCCTGAGGTAGCAGAGAGGAGCTGGGGAGAACACATGGGTCAAGCACCAGCTCCAGGCTCTGGCATGCCAGCTACGTGCCACAACACGTTCCCTCACAGAGCGAGGGCTGCTTCAGTGAGCCTGGGTTTTGGGAGCCAGGCAACTGAAGGCACACAGGTATGAGCTGTACAGTCAAAGGAGTCAAAGCATGACACACTGACACCAGCTTCTGGGATATCAGATCAGCAAGGAGGTCATTCTGCAGAAAGCAAGCTTTTCCATTCTCCAGAGTTTATGTTTCCATGACTCTTAATTATTCTATCAAGTAACTATTATCAGAAGAGCAAGATAGGAGGAACGGTGAGTGTATTCTGCTCCTGCAGTCATGAGGCTGCGCGTGATCATTGCTTTCCTAGGTCCTGAGTACAATAGGAAACATTTTGTCCCATAGTTCACATAGCACACCTGAAATATCCTGGACAACATTTCCGTACTTGACCCTCAGGTAGAGATCAGTGGTTAAGTATTAACAGGGATAATCTGGAATTATTATAAATTTATAAAATATTTTCCAAGTAAAAGCGAAAATGTAATTAGGCATATTTACAGCTGGGATGTTACGAGAACTACAATCTTTTTAAAGATGACACTTCATAAACTTTGGGAAAGAAAACTGATGAGACTAACCAAGCTCAGTGTTTTCACAGACAGGTCTTGGAGCCGCAGATAGTTACAGCTCAGAAACCAATGCTACACCCCCTACAAATGCTCCTAAAAAAAAAAAACAAAGAAGCACTTTACAACCTGCCCTAACAGAGGAATCCTGCTCCTAGCTAATGAAGGCACGCTATTTGCTCTACAGACTACTGCAAATGAGCACAACTGGAAAGATGAAAAGAACTGAGGATAAAACTTCCTCATCTTTCATCTAGACTCAGAAAATTACTGTCAGCTAATAATCATAGAATGAATCATATTCCCCTTAAGCAGAGAGCCTCTTCTACAAATCAAAAAGAAACAACAGCTGACAGCGGCAAGGATGCCTACCCAATGCAGAGCCCATACGATGTCCCCTGGCTCTTCAAATCCATAAATAGAGAGCATGTTCTTGTGCATACTGAAGATTTTCCTCATGCAGAGCCAAATGCAAATGCATTAAAAACTCTGGCAGCAGATTTCTCTTTTACTGAATAGTATACAAAGACGATGAAGTATATATCCCCCCTTATGATAAGCATCAGTCCTGATGGAGTTTAATGCACTGATCTTTTTATGCATTAGGAAGTTTACTCCCAGCTTCGATGGAACAGATGATGACAACACAGAATTAAACATAGAGTGAGAACACAGAGAAGTGACCACAGGCCAAAAGTGCACATGCAAGCACACACATGTATACATTTGATAACCTCAGTACATCATACAGGCCAACTACTCATTTAAGGATCAGGCAGCATTATCAACAGTTACAGTGACCACTGTTTTTTTCTCTGCACTGAATATGCCTTTTGCACAGGGGCATGGGCAATTTAAAGATATACAAAATTCCAGCACACTGTGATGGAATCCATTTTTTGTGTGTGTCTATGCAAAAGGAAGATCAGCACAACCTCCATACAACAGGAGCCTTCATGTACAGCTACAGGAGATCTAAATATACACTCTTACCCTTTCTAGGCAATTTTTCTGTGACAGAGAACTAGGTCATAGGCTTACCCATTTTAGATTAACACCGCCTGTCCAGCTCCTTACCAAGCTACCAAGGGATACTGTCCAAGGGCACGGTACTGAAGAGGTTGATTCATTAAAACAGAGAGCTTGTGCTTCTAAAAGTGGTTAACACGTGCAACATCTGCCTATTAAAAGTAAACCCTGGCATCAAGTAGAGAATTTAAGACAGCAAAAGCTGTACACAAATAAGATTGGAGTGGGATAGCAAACCATCCACATGGGGTTTTTTAATCTCATATAGAGGTGGACATAACGGAGCGAGGACATCATTTTTCTCATCCTAGGAAAATACATCTGTTAGGTACATTCATCTTGCACACGGATTTTTACATCTGCCACTGTAAATTGCCCTGTTAACTGTACACGTGCCTTCTGTTCCTTGATGCAATGCTAAGAATTGTGGTGATCATTTCCTTCTCTGTGGCTCAAACTCACATCTGACACCATCCCTCTGAAATTAAATAACATCAGCAAAAAAAATTCTCTTTCCTCTGACAATGCTGCCCTGAAGGACTCAGAGATACTTGCAAGGCTCCCCCACAAAGGTTACTCCACCACCCCTCACACAAACGGCAACAAAGGACTCAAACCCCAGAGAGAAGAGAAGGATGCCTGCATGAACAGCAGCCCTGGGAACCCTTAGTGTTATGAAAAATGCCAAAATGTCTCACTGAATCAAATTATACCTTTGCTTTCTCCACAAACAAAATAGAGTAAACAGAAAAAAAAAGCCAAACACGTTTCTTGTAGAAACAGACACACTAAGCAATTCCAAAGCTTTATAAAATGCTAATTGAGAAAAAAGTAAATATGAATGAACCTTTTACAATTTACAATTATTAACATCACTTTTTAGGACCTCCAAATTCATACCTGTCACAAACACACTTTGAAACAAAAGCAATAGCATTTGAAAGAGGATAAAGTAATGCTTAAAAAGAAGTTTGTTCTACTCAAAAAGAATTCCAAGTTAAGGATAAATGTGTAGGTGTTACAGTGCCCTGTTAACAGGTCTGAATTTGTTAACTTGATGAACTGTCACAGTAGGGTATAAGGCACAGAAAATGTCTGTAGTGCATAGTAACAGGAATTCTTGAGTTTACAACTTACCACTACCATTTACTTTCAGAATCCACAGTAAGTAGTGACTTTCTTACCACAAAGCTATTCATATTATTGTTTTTCTTAGCCAAAGGAGATAATAATATGACTGCTATTAAACAAGGCTACTTCCCTTTCCTTTCACACTTCTTCCAAAATTCAAAACAAATTATATTCTCCACACTACCCTAAAAAGTCAAGATCTCATCCCATCTCATAGCTGTATAAAACAAGAGAAGGGTACAATTTGAAGTCCCAAACATATGCCTCTTTTCACAATCAGGATCCTACCGATAGAAAACATTTATTTTGGTATACCAAAATTTTTAAAACAGAAAGAAATGGGTGATTACTTTGAGCTAATGCGTCACACTGAGAAGTGTACATGTTTGGACTCACCTAAATAACTAGAGAATGTCACAAAATCCACATCAGTCATGAGTTTGCTCCCAGAATATCCAGAGAAATCAAATACCACCAGATTCTTTTTTTTTTCCCTGGCAATGGGCAGTTTTGTAAACAATTCTTATTGATTCATATCTCCACTGATCACAAATACTTGACCACTCCTCTATAAACACATAGTTGGTGACAAAAATTAAGCCCGTTTCTCCTGCCTTCACTTTCTCTTTCATGATCCATCTAGTTTTACTCTGATCTTCTTGAAAAGACAGAGAAAAGCTCCTGGAATCCACCTGTGCATTTTGGAGAAATAATCAAAGCGGATCTGTTTTTCCTCCCATTCTTTGTCCTTCTCAGCTTTGTGGTACAGCAGGGCTTACTACCTGTTGCTACCATCAGCAATCCTCCAAAACCACAAACACCATTTCTTCTGCATTTAAACACAACTTAGGTATTTCATCTCACTATTAATCTGTAAACAGCTACAATTGCAGAGTTACTTACATTGCCTAGAGGTGAATTTGCCCATTACCATCTTCTCTGTGAACCAGAGATCCAGAGATTAAGTATTACAAAACCCATGTCATGTCCTGTAAGGACACTTGAGTGCAACTATCATACAGCAGCTGTGCAGCACTTACGTAGCACCAAGAGTCAATCGTCTATGTCACAGGTATGTGCTTGACTCCCACAGAAAGATTAAAACTGGGGTTTCACTGCTCTTTCTGAGCCCCACAGAGTGCCCTGGCATTTGCTATCCAAGGTAACAAGGGGTGAGCGCCAGAAAATAGGAGAAAAAGGGGAAGCACTTGTCCTTAGAAAGACACATTTAAGGTCACGAGACTTAAATATTTTTTCCAACAAGTAACAATTTGCACACTGGCAATACAATGGTTCAGGTATTGAGCCACATTAAGAATGGGCCTTCAGGGCACCTCTTCTCTGCCTGTCTTCTGATAGAAATCAATGTGATATATACACATTGCACAGGTTGAATTGCATCCTCCATTTTGTGGGATAGCAAATACCTTCTTCATTGATTTCATCTCATCTTCACTTCTTCATTTGTTAGAAAACAAGGGCAGCTGAATGTTCCAGCCCCAGAGAACATTATGCTGCCGCAAAGAAACAAGAAGCAGGTATAAGCAGCTTGAATCCCTAGACATCGGGAGCCTTCCTTCTGCTCACGTAAAGACAAACAAGCCAAATAAGGATGAGCTGCATTACCTGCTGCATGGCACATAAAGTGATGTGAGATTAACACTTCAGAGACCTATTTTTGTCAGCTTCAGCCGAATTCTAGCGTTATTTGATTATACATCATATTCTACATACAGTGCTTGAGAACGACTGCATAAAAAATCATCTTTTGGACAAGCATTATTAACATCACTTAAAGAAGGTTGGGTTTGCCTTAAAGAATAGTTAAATGAGTACTGGACTGTTCAGGAGAATTCTGATCTTAATCCAGCAAAGCATCTTAAGGGGTTGAGCACTGTCATATGCTTAAAGCTCAGCGTATGCAAAACTGTTTTGCCAAGCTGCAGCTTTTAATAGCTCCACATATGCTAATAATTAACACTGTGATTGTTCTTCATTATTGGATTTTTTTGTGAAAACTGCGGGAGATTTGACAGGCCTGTCATAATCTGCAGTCACTCAATAAAAAAATAAGGCAAGCTCATATTAGTGACATTTAAGACCATTTAAGTCTAGTCAGAGCAGAAATCCAAGCAGTAAAGGAGACAGTTTTACAGTGCCTGCTCAGTGAAACAACTGGTGATGATCAGAATAGCTAACTACAGCAAGAGAGTCACCTTGCTAAATAGCTGGATGCTACCCAGCACTAAAATTGCCAAAGCTTTCTCTTATTTCCTTAGCTGGTGATGACTAAAGGGATTTTTCCTTTGTTCAACATGAAGTACTCCCTGAAATGGGAGCCCAGGCCGGACAAACACATGCCTCCTGCTTCCCTGAAAGAGGGGGAGAAGCCGGGGAAGAAGCAAGCACCCCCCAACATCTGAAACTAATTTTTACCTCTCTTTTTTTCCATTTTTTCCTCTGTAAATAAATAAAATTAAATGAACTAAGTACCAAAGTTGACTTGTTTTCTTCAAAAGCAGTAAGTGCTGTGCAATCACATGCAGCAAAGATGCAAAACACACTGATTATATACATGCACTCTGCAGTTGGAAGTGGGACTGCAGCACCTGTGGGACTACTACTTGTAGCTCTCCTTCAGGCACCCTTTAATCTCGTGCAGAGACGCACACTTTGTCACAGACTCATGGTTACCTTTCAGCGTTAGGGGAAGTTGGCAAGGTGCTGCAGTGCAGGGAGCACACATGGGGCAATACACCGAAACCCAGTTTATCACTCTGTAAATGATAGCCATGACAATGTCCCCACCTTCTGTTTTACACTACATGCTGAGAACATCTATATATTACACTCTTCTATATGAATCCCCCCTACAAAGTCACAATAGCTTTCAGTGGAGGAATATTGCTTAAAATCAAGCATTAGAACAGAAAGAGGAATCAGCACAGATGGAAAACTGGTGCAAGCACGTAGTAAGGTAAAGTTGGAAAGAGAAAGTTTTAAAAGGAAAAGCCTATCTCTATCTCTTGATCAATACAGGGAGAGACATAAAGGCACACAGCAACAAGTTTGCTATCTACTTCCATTACTAGTACTCTGAAGAGAAATTAAAAGAAACTAAAGAAAGAAAAAAGTTAATTTCTAGTTAGTAGGGCAATTTAATCTTATCCTAGTTGAATATCAAAATATGCACACAACTCACTGTGTTGTCAGCCCCCACAGTACAGCCCAGTAGACAGGATGGTGGAATTGAGATCACATCAAAACTGGGATTTGGGGACCCATGGCCAAGAAAAAAGCACTTGGGTCTGCTGGAGACTTCTGCGTGGACTGATCTCCTATCTCGGTGTGATCACAGAATTAATGAGTTCGCTTGTTTTCCTATACTTTAGGAGCAGAAACAGAAAAGTCTTATTTTGTACACTCAAGGAAGAGGTCTGAGGAGCTCGTACTTTCAATAACATCAGCATCCTGATCTAAGACTGCACAAGTATATGTTCCTCTCAAAATTTCCATGTTGTTGAGATCCAATTAAATTATTTCATTACCTGTATAAGGAACAGTGAAATCAGGTATAACACTCAGTTTCCCCTGTTGGGTTTACCAGTGACACAGCATTCCTGACTCAGGAATTCTGATCCTCTGCAAACACCACAGACACAAGATGTCAGGCTCGGACAGTAAAAACCTGCCCAAAGAAAATACTTCCTTGGCCTAATGCTTTGATTTCAGGCTATTACATATGACAAATTACAGTCAGAAACGAGATTATGGAAAATAATTTGTGCATTTACTTTTATCTTACCCATCTGAACACAAATGGATGTTTTACTGGACAAAATAGACATGGAATGTCAGAATGCAAGAATGGTAGCATCTCATTTTATGCCCAGAGACAAATACTGAAGTGTGATACACCCAAGAATAAAAAGTAGGTATCTACTCAAGCCTATAGGACATGGTTCATACAGGTACAAAAAGACCCTATCAGTTCAGAAGAAGAGATAATACCAGAGTAAAATGCTAGTCACTTTAGAGGGAAGAATGATTATTTTCAAGTGTTACAGTATATGTATACATCCAGGAATTCAGGAAGGAATTTTGAATAAACACAGCCTGCCTGAAGAACTAAACCAAAAACTTGGGATACATGGAGAAAATGCATTGAATACACTGATGGAGAAACACTTAAGTTATGTGGTCGTGCATAAACCCCTCCAAGGCTCTGTTCCATCTTTTGATCCTTGTAGGCCTTTTAGCAGGGCTCCATCTCACATGAATATCAAATCTAACAACTTTGTTGTTTTAAGAACGGTTTCTTGGTGCCAACCAGCTAGAGATGCCCAGTTCTCTAAGGAAAAAAGACATCTTAATCATCAGTCAACTCTGATCTCCATCTTATTGACATGCAGAAAAAGAAACCCTTGCTTTTAATAATAGGGCTTCCTTTCATGAAAAGATAGCGGAGGCTTTCAAAGGATAAATAATTCATGGTTTTCCAAGCTCTGAGAATAAATTTGCTCCTTTTCTGTTTTGCTTTCCTTCAAGATATGACATCTTAGGCAAGCAGGGGGAAGGAGACTGCTCTTTGCTTCTAAGGCTATAAACACGCTCACTGTTTCATTCCCCACTGCAACAAAACTATAAGATCAATAGACAAGCGCTGAAAAGCTTTTCCCACCAGGCAGAGACTCTGCCATCTAAATAGTCTCTCAAAAGATATAATCTCACAAGCAGCAGCAAGAAAAGAGCATCCAGAGCATAGCTAGGGAGCATACTTGGAATAATCTCACATGGGGACAGCTCCACAATAAGACATCAAGTTAATTAAGCTTGATCATATCACTGACTAGTGACCTATAGTTCTGTGTCCATTCTTTTAAGTTTTATTTAAACTCTAAGGGGATATAGGAAAGTTGTTTTACTTATTATTGTGACACGTTCTGTAAACAAGAGAAAAAAAAATACCACACTAGGTTGAATAACAATGCAACATATTCCATCTGGTAAGCTGGCTGAGTTTATACAGGTCTAGTGCAGCAAAAAAGCTCAGATAACAGCCCCATTTTTCACCATTGACTGACAACACCAGCAAGCTAAGCACTGGCGCTCAGAACTCACGGGGGCTGTTCTCAAGCACAGGAATCATTCCATTCTCAGCCCAATTACATTTGGCAGAGGATCCAAAATTCAGCTTGAAGATTATTCTCATGGCTTCTATTTGTAACAGAGTAGTAATCATCTCGATTAAGGCTTATTCATGAATCACAAAAGGTAGATACGTGAACATAAAAGCTTGTCCCTGGGCAAGACAAGCCAGATGAAAGCCCAGGAGACCATTTCTTGCAAGGAAGAAGGTGACCTCAAAGGATGACAAGTGAGAAAGAGCACCAAAACTGGTATCCCTATCCAGCCAGCAGAGTTATTCCGTAACACACCCTTATTAAGTCTTTGGTCACAGTTCACATTTATTAAAGATTAGAGCTTTCAGTACTTAGTTTTAAGACCTCTCACAGCATTATGCAGATGGGATGTTGCCAGCAGCCATAGAAGAGCAAATGTAAACACAGTTCTGCAGGTGACAGAGTAATATTTTCTAATGATATTTTTAAGCAACATATTCCTCTTCAGGAGACTGAAAGTGCATTTATATGAAAGATTTGCTGACCAAATAGGGGGTAGCGCCATTTGAAACACATAGCTGCCTAGTGCTAAGTAATATTGGGAGGATGTGGGATAAAATCACTATTTAAGTGCTAAGTCTTTAATTTGCACCTCAGTGCTAAGCATGAATTATTGCCAGCAGTTCTGACAAGACAAGCTACAAAGAAAATACTACTATCACCGCCAGACGTTTTTATGATATCTGCTATTGTCAGCTCAGTTAATCCAGTTAAGAGTCTACCAAAATGATCAAGGAGGTGAAAGATAACGTTTCCACAAATACGGTCCACCCTCTGAACCAGTTTACTGCTTCAGAACCATCTACATCAAACAGCATGTTCGTATCCACAGAACTGCAGCTTTAAAGTCATGGTATTATGATGAAAGAGGAAAAGGCAAGGAAAACCTAACAACTGATCACAAATACTTTGCATGGTACCTACAGCCATGCTGTTGAAAAGCAGTGAAATTTGAGGACAGGATGGAGGCAAGAGCATTTACACTGACAAAACAGCATGCAAGTCCAAGCAAGTGTTATCTGTAAGCTCTGGGAGCAGAGATTGAATGCATTGTTGAAATGGTACTGAAAATGCATTCAATAATCCACAGTAGTACCAGTTCCAAAGCACGGCAGTTTTGCTAGCTTTAAGGACTTGTCTTCACCATTACATGCACAATCCTATGGGGGAAGACACCGTCTACATGTCTTCCCCTCCCCTCCTACATTCAGCTTGTTCTTTTCTTGCCTGTTAGGTTCAGTCCCATCAGCAAAGATGAGGGGAGAACCGAATAACACCAGATTAAACTCCGGCTCAGCTCACCATACACACCATTGATCAGGTACTACAGTAGGTATACTGCAACTACTCAGCATGCTGGGAAGGAAAAGAGCTGGTACGAACAGCAGTACACCAGCAAAGATTTTCTGGTTTAGCAGTATTGTACCACAAGGAGAAAAGAGGCTGTGTGGGGCTGAAACAGGCTGTGCACCCAGAACCCAGTGCTCCAGGGAGGGAGAGAAGGAACTCAGGCTTGTTAATACACAATGCAACTAAGCAAAACCCTGTTTCTCCCAACTCCACACTACTAGGACTAGAATAGAACTAGTAGTCACACTTGCCTACATTACAGTGATCTCAGGATTCCTATTCCTATAATATCTATTAAAACATAAGGGCATCCCCTGCCCCAGAGACACCGAGTTTTCAGTGCCACATGTCCAATGCATCATCGATACAGTCAGACAGCCTGAGCCAGAAGTCATTCTTTGCTTTCAGTGGTTTAAATATCTGTGCATTTATCCATCTATAGTACTGTCTTCTTCACTAGTGTAACACATGACTTAAAGCAATCTGGTACATACGTTCAGTTAAAATCAAAAGGCCTAAATTCAAAGAACTTTAAGCATTTAACATACCAACTTTAACATACACACCCAACCAATGCAGGGTACAGAGCTGAAGCTGGAAGCTTTCCCTATAACTGGGCTATGTGACCAAACCAGTCACGCTGCTATCCATGCCCTTCATCGCAGTTTTTCAGCCAATTCTTCTCTCCACTCTTTTTGCCAAGATATCTGCGTCTAGCAGGAATGTGATCTGGAGCCAGAAGGTGAGCGTCAGGAAAAGCTGTCAGCAAGGATGCAAGCTACAGCAAAATTCCACTCAGGCCACCTAAGTTTATTCCCTTAGAGAGAAAAGGGATGATACAGGTTGGCAGAAGTACAGCTTTACCATACCCTTGCCATGTATCAGATGCACCGTTATAAGCTGAACACTGTTACAAATCTGACCCAAGCAGAGAAGCAGAGCAATTCCCACGAAATTAATTTCACCAGATGACTGAGAAGGCCTTTCACTTCCCAAAGAGAGCACGTTTTCTTAGGTCACCAGGGCTCAGCTAATTAGAGCAGTTTCCGTCTCTTCCAGAACTGAACCTATCAACCAAAATTGCTCAGAAGAAAACAGTTTTCATGCAGGTATCAATTTCAGTCTCTCAACATTA